>CM075673.1:3607500-4207500 GCA_037962975.1 Clitoria ternatea | reverse complement strand
CAAAATCATAATTTGAAAACATAATTTGTCAAAGATGGAGGTGACTCAGGGTCTCTGCCATTTCTGCACCATCGCTTGTCACAACTGTCCACAGATGGTTGACATGGAAAGCTAGTTTCCATGAATGTTTTTCAAAATGGTACAACAAACTACAGAAGCGATAAAATATACCCATTGGGATCACCAGAGGATGTCCCTGAGCCCATTGACATGACCATACTTGGTATTATAAGCTGAAATTTGGTAATGATAGAGTTTGCCAGAGCCACCCATCCCCAAATTGTTGAACAAGGGATTCATCACTAATATGATCAGGATTGATTTGGGTGACTGAGGAAGTTACGACGGGCTTTATGATGGTTGGGTGCCCATAACAATTAAGAGAGGTATAATCTAATCAGCCATTGAAGGAAAGGAATCGGGGATACTTGCTGAAAAAGTGATGCTTATGTCTCCATTCTTTTATAACAATTCATAGCAAAAATATTTGGCAAGGGAAATAAAATTATTGTCCCATACTTTCTTTTTGTAGAGCACAATATGGAGAAATGTTGTAATAAAAGTGTAAAGAACTGACCTCAACAGCTTCACGGGTAGCCACACCACACTCTTGTAGGCAGCCACCTATGCCATTAGCAAGCCCTAGCATTGCATCTGTCTATGTTATTAAGGTTCCATTTGGGTATGGAGATGCATGAACCGGTATGAAATAGATAAAAAAAGTATTATTTTACAAGTAAATGGAGCTGATGTTATCAAAACCGGACTGGTTATCAACTCAGTCAATGCGGCGGATCAGTAGACAAACCAATGAGTAACCGGTTGAATGAACCAGTATGCGCTGCATCGTGTAAGTTTTAAACCTTACTTTTTTTTTTCAAACGGGTCATAAGATCACATGCATGCCTTAAAATGCCCATACTTCAAGTAAAAAAGTAATTAAGATCACAAATGTATCAAGACATCAATAATCAATCAAAGTTTCATATCCAGGTTCAAAGATAACAAAAACATAAAAACAACTAAAGACGTGAACTCCAAGTTCCCAAATAACCACAACCAGAGTGCTACAAAATTTATGTCCAAGGACTCAAAGTTGGCAGCCAAAAATATAAGCAAATAGCAATGTAGTAAGATTACAGCATAACTATCAAAGACACAGTCCGTTTGCCACAACAAATTGCTACCAAAAAAACACTAACAGGATATAGCATAAACTTGACAATTTGAAAACAATCATCAACAAAACATCAATAGCATACAAATTAATATGAACAGAGCAACACAAAAATTACCAATACTAGCCGCTAGAAATTCGAAAATAACATTAACAAAAAAAATGGTTTTTTGATCATTACCTTAGCTGTAACGGATGTCGACGGTGATGGCTCGGCGGCGGAGCTGGACAGCGAGCGGGCGAAGGTTGCTCGACGGAGGTCGCGTCACAAGTTGAAGTGCACTGTGTAGCTCAACGGAGGTCGCAGGGTAGTTCGACGTAGGCAGAGCCTCAACGGCGAGGTGGCGGCGGTTGCTGTGATGGCGTGTGCTTTAGGGCTCACACTTAACAGAGAAGCCTGGTTTGGGCTTGGCAAAGGCAAATGCAATCTTAAAATGGATGAAAAAATAAATAAATAATACGGACACATTATTTGAATTTAGATAGATGTAAATAGAAAAAAAAATGGACACGGCGACGATTATTATTATTATTATTATTAAAACTTCAACATAATTTTTAATATTTGAATTGTGATGTATAATAACTTATAATATTATTTCTAAATATCTCTTTATTTGAATAATATATAGTAATATATAATAAAAGGTATTAACCTTTATTTGATACAACTTTAATTAATTATTATGCTATTCAATAACATTTTTATTAAATATTTTTTCCTCAAAAATTTTTCATCGGATTAAAAGTTTATATCATATTAAACTATTTATGTATACATTTTAGATTGTTATAAAATTGTTTAGTACTTTAATTTATGTCTAACAAAAATAACATAATATACACATTAAAAAATATATAAAAACCTACAATTAAGTTTAAATTTAATTTAATAAATTTGCATAAATAAAGAAAGTTAGGTTATATATATTTAGAGTTCAACAAAACTCTAAATGAAAATTAAACAATGAATAAAAGTTCAACTATTTCAAAAAACAACTATTATATCTGATTCAAGTCATACTAGATCTTATTTTACTTTCTATCTCTTTCTTCTTTACTTATCACATTATTCGTTTTCTCTCATTTCCTTTTCTCTTTATCTTTTTCATCAAAAACAAAAATACTCAAATTTTTGAGTTCCCAAAGTATATCAATCTTAAAAACTACAAAAATACTCAAAATTTTGAGTTCCAAATGTTATATCAATCTTTAAAACTACAAAGAAACCACAGTAAATATAATTTGTAATTGTTCCCTCCCTGGTCAGAGGGGGTCCCACGGTACCCCCTCATCCATTTAATTTCGCAGACGATGATTTTCCATTATCCCACCAGAAGCGGTTGTCTCCCTTATTGGGCCTGGGCCTGGTTTTCTCTTTTTCTTCTTTACTTTATAAGTGTATAAATACAGCCTAGATGCTCACATTATAACTCAAGTGACACATCATAAAAAGATAATAAACCTAATCCCTAGGGGAATTCTCTAGGATTTCTGTACCTACTTTCTGTGTGTGAACAGTAATAAAATCTTTTCATTTTTAATTTTTTAAAATATACCTTGAAACAGATTAGAAAAACAATTTTAAAAAATGACCTCTAAAATCACCCAATTGAAATTAGAATGAAAACATCACATCTAAGAGACCGAAGTGTAATTACACATAAAAAATAATAAACCAACATAGTAATCTTATCTACCTTAGTTTGAATAAAATAAACCAAACTCAAGAGATTTTCCTAAAACTTGCCTATCATATACACATTTTTTTTAACGAATAAAAAATTTAGATAAGTTGAATATTAAAAGCTCACCAAAATCAAGACATTTTAAGGTTTTCGACAAATGTTTGCAAAGCCCTTCGAGATTCATTTACTCATTTTTTATTAAATAAACTTCTAAAATATAGTTGAGTTGTAAAAGGAATGATCCGAATTATAAGCCATTTTATTTTACGATAAACTATTTCATTCAAAGCTTATAATTAAATAAGGTAATAAGGTAACCCTAAATAATAATAACAATAATACACACACTCATAATGTATGAAATCAGCTTCTTGGAATGTTTTTAAATTGCAGTCCCGAAACTTCTTAGGTCTATAGTGGCTTGAAATGACAGCAACTCTTTTCAGCTATACAAATAATGTCAAAAAAGAATTACAGTACATTACACCGGAGGAAGAAACTCGGACAAAGGAGGGTGCCTTGCGAAGCAAATGAGGGACACTCGAGAAAATCAACCATAAAAGAATATGATTGACTTGATCAGAGTACATATAGTGAATGTATGAGGAACTTGTGGCCACTGAGCTCGAGTAAACACAACTATTATTTGTTGTGAGTGAGAGTGCATATTTACTTTCCAATGCCAAGTTCTTTTGAAAGGTCTCTTGTCAAGCTGAATTGTAAAGTATTATGCCATGGAAATAAGGTACGGGTGACTGGAAGCTTCCTCCGAAGATCCTGCAAATAATTATGATAAAAAGGCTTCAAATTCAACAGATAATGCTACAGATTTAATACCCAAGAGAAAGCATGAAATACGGCTAGACCCTTTTATTACCTCAGTTACTTGTACACTTAGGCTTAATTCACACAAATCTTATAAGAAATACAAATTAGACAACTTATGGAATACAAGTTATTGATAATGCATTGTTGCAAGCGTTATCAATTTCGTGTGATAATAGATGTCACAACATTACAGAAAAATGAAACTAATTGATCCAGTTAATAAAAGGGTCAAAGAAAAGCATCTTTAGAGGTGTTCGGTCTCAGTCATGACAAGGATGGTGATAAAAGGTTTAAGTACACAGGATTGGATCAATGGGAATCAATAATCACCATACACAAAAATTTCACATCTCAAAACTTAAAAAGTAAAGATGAAAATTCTGGGACGCTATAACAAAGAGTACCTTGAAAGTAGAATCGGAAAGTTTCAGATATGATGCCTGACAAGTTATGGTCAAATTAGTAAATCATGTGCACATTATTATTAAAATATAAAGAATGAAAGACTCTGGTTACAAGAAGACATTTCAGAACCTCAAGAGAAGCAAAGTACTCCGATTCTTGGTGACGAATAATGCTCGATATGGCATGTGCACAATCTTCAGGGGCCTGAAATAAATCATTTGAAAAAATATGAATAGATGAAATTTGACAGGAATATAGAGTTAACTACGGTCTTTCTATGAATGTTCCACTTGTATATCCCAATCTTATCACTTTTTTCAACACACAGTTACCAAAATATTATCCAGCTTGCAGGATAGAAATGCATTAGATTGCAAAACAAAATATGCAAGGACATTTACATATAACTTGAGGGATACAGTAGTAATGCTGATTTATAGTAACCTGTAAAAAAGTTGCATCTTTGCATTCATGTTTTGTATCTAACTGCACATTTCCTTCCTCAAAATAATGGGCATCCACCTGAAAATGTGTTTAAATAATCATGTTAATGACTTTCACTGTACCACTTAAATCAATGCATCAAATATCCGCATAACATTACCTGCAGTTTACCCTTCACTTCCACTGTTTGTTGGTCATATTTGAACAAGATATTCCATATAGAACACCAACTCCCATTGCTATGAACAAAAGCCGAAGAAAAATTAAAACATATGACATTATTAAATCATCAATGTTCCTATTGAGTAATGTGTAAAGCAGAAAATAACCAGAAAAAAAATACATGGAATTTTACTAATCTAATTTTACACACCAGAAATTTTGAGGGCTGTGCCTAGCAGCAGAAATCACCGCAGCAAGCTCAAAATCAGAACCTGGCCCCTCTACATCCTTCCCATTTATGCAGTAGACAGAGCAGACACCTTTTGGATAAGCTTCTTCAACATATTTGAGTATTTCAGCATCCAGACTACATCTGCAATAAAAAAAAATCCTAAGAATTAACATTAAACCGTAAACATGTAACATTCAATGAGTTCACACAGTTAAAAACTGAGGAATGATAACTGAAGTAACAGAGTTAAATTTTATTTGAAAAATGAATAAATTAAGTGAAATTTAATAAGAAAACAGTACTCTCTGCCCCTCAATAAATTGCAAAACTCACTTTAGCAAAGGAACATCATTATCAGACATGTAACATTTCAATCATGAAAATTGCAGAGAATTACCGAAATTCTTCAACGAATGAAGATGGAAGTTCTTCGTCGGTTGCAGGTCTCACCTCCTTACAAACCTGAGACATGGGAGAGACTGTCACATCTATTTATCAAATAGATCAGTGCTAAAGTTGAGTTCAATGAGTAAAGATCCAGATTAGAGTCCTGGTAACCTTTAATTTGATCCACCCTTATTACATCTAAACTTGAATTAAATAAACAATATTACATCTAATTAAATAAAACAAAAAATGAATCAGTTCGTTGATCCCATTCCTTAAACAAGTTTGTAAGAGAGTATTTGTGTGCTCCATAACCAAAAAGGTGGGATAGAGAGATGTACTTGTTTAACATGGTCAACAATTGCTACTTGTGCAGTCCTGGGATCAAGAAATGCATTACCATCAACTTCGCCAAACGACGTAACCACTACCTGCGAAATGTGAAAGAACAAAAAAGAATGAATGAAAAAGTGATGTAACGAATTGAAAAACCCTAGGGAGTGGAGGAGAGTTACGTCTCCGCTTCTATCGGGCATTTGAAGGGAAATCAGGTGAGATTTGTTGTATACGGGAAATGCATCGGAAGCGGCCTCGTTGTACAAATCGTCATTGTTGAGAATGGATTTCACATCTGCGGGAAATTGAATTAACTGTGGAATACATAGCGAATCAGAAGAATGCGGAAAAAGGAAGAGAGGAAGAACCTTTGGCAACGTATTGGATTTCCCCAGGAGGAGAATTGAGGAGGAACCATTTCGCGATTTCTATCTTCTGCTTATCACTAAGCTCTGATTCTTCTTCTTCTTCGGCCATATCTCAGTCCAGAGGAGGAGACAAACGCGCTTCTAAGAAGCAAAATGCAATCAACAATACAACAATCAAGATTCAAGATCTCTTCTTTTCTCTTCTCTTCTCTTCCGAATGAAAATGATAGACAGACAGGGGAGCGTTTCCTTGCCAATCAGGCCCGTGGGCTCCATCATGGAAAACAATATGGGCCCAACCCCCTCTAATAATCATACTTAATACTTCGTTCTGTTATGTGTGGCGTTTGCGTCTGATCTGTAAAGTATATACTAGTACTAGTACAGGCCAAGGCGCCCGGTTTCTGCTCAATTCATTTTTTCGGTCGATAATCACGCTCAATAAGCAATTCTTCTCAATGTTTCAGTTGTTTAATGCGTTAATAAGTTAGCAATTCCTATTACAACTTCAGTTGTTTAATACATTAATAAGTAAAAGCAGTAAACACGCTCCACGTACAAAACTTACACACATAAAATAGCAACTACTTTAATTACAAAATGTGTAAAGTTGCATGACCAAAAAATTTAAGTACTTGATTTTCCAAAAGCCATAAATTATGCGGTGAAAATATTGAAATTGTCCAGCCTCTGATAAAAGTATTTTATGTACATTCAGCCAAGATTCACATTCCTATCAACATGCCAAATTTTGTTGGTATAAATAAAGTTACTACTATTGTCCCCATAGGTGCCCTCCATTGATTTTTCAAACAAAAAGGAGCATTCAAGTTTCATCAAATCAGGACTGAGTATTACAGTAGTCCGCCTCTGTTTTTAACTCACTAAATTGACCCAGTGTAAAAATGTTGAAGTCATGTCATTATTTTTTTTACACCAAATTAAAAACAAACCTGCCACTGTATTTTTTTCAATGCATCCACTCTGCCACTTAATCAACCAAACGAATAAATTAGCCATTGGAGTTACAAATTCTCAGCAATTCTACTATGTGTAACTGTTGCTCTAATCAAATCTCAATTAATTTCTCAAGAACCAAATATTAGATTTAAACCAACTATGTTTTCATTATTGGACATCATTCGACGGCCGTGTAAGATTGGCTTCCAAAAACTGTTTCCATGCCTTCAAGGGGCCTATCCCTCTACTAAAGCCAGCAGCGGTTTTTGTTTCACAATTTATAAATAAGCCTCTGGCAGCAAAAGACATGAGCTCCATCTGATGAATATAACCGCGCACCCTGTACGAGAACCCCACTCTCCAACTCTGATCACTACGAGATTGCTGCTGTATTGGAACATTTGTATTTGGGAGGGCAACTGTTTCTTGACTCTGACTGTAGTCATTTCCTACAGACATGAAGCTATCCATTCCAAATAATTCCCAATCCACCTGCTGCATTATTCCAGATGTTCGTTCAATGCTGCATGAGTAGTAATCCTTTAGATGCATTTCTTGTTCAATTGCTATGGCGTCAACTTGAACCTTCAGCTCACGCAATCGATCACCAATTCTTGACGCTACTGCATCATATAGTCTTCTTCTATGCACATCCGGGCCTTTATCCATGTCAAATATATCATCAAAATTGATTGGATCACCTATGAGCACTGTTACCTAGAGAATTCAAGCATATCATACCAGTCTAAGTCAGATTTCAAGTGAAAAAACAATTAATAACAACAACAACAGCAGCAGCAGCAGCAACAACAACAATAATAATATTTGCCATGCCATATAAAATCTAAATTTTGTAATTGAACATCTTGATCTTTGAGGAAGTGACAAACAGATCCAATGTTAAGAGGAACTTTGTATAGCATTTCCACTTAAGCTAGCAGTTTAACACCGTTCAGAAATTAAAGCCTTTGATGGTTCGTAGATTAATTAAAACTAGATTAATTTCATTAATTCCCCATGTGCTGATGAAATATTTTAAGAGATGGATCAAGAATACGTACAATCTTGCCAATCCTCGGAAAGTTGGCACCTATTGGCATAACCTCTTGCATCCCTGCGTGTACAAATGGCACAACAAGGGGCATGCTATCACCATCCAAGACCAACCTGATGGGGAAAATTTAAATCAACAAACACATTTTGACTCTAATAAATTACCAAATAGTACAAATACATAGTGAACAAGGGTATTAAGAGTAAGAAAATGATCAGGTGCAAAATCAGAAACATAAGTCCAAGCTGTAATGCGATATTTTAGAAATTAATCGTTCTTGATACCGGTGTGAGTATCATAAGACCCATATCGATAGCCAAGCAACGTATCCAGTAGCGACACGAACCACAGTATCGCTCCCTTGCAGAACCCTTGATACGGGTATCGCTAACGAGCCAGTATCAAATAGAGGTTAAGGAGCACATTAAGGGTATACCGCTCAACACCGGCAACTATGTCTAAAATGTTTGTGCTTATGTCAGCTTTCCCCTCAACTTTACAGAAAAGTACTAACACAAAAACCAACACGAATCACCACTCATTTACTATAGTTTGAGGTACGTTCAACCACCCCTAAGACTTGAGTGTCGATATTGAAATCGAACTAACTTGAGTGTCGATATTGAAATCGAACTAACTTGAACGTCGGAGTGTCTTTGCTAATGACACCCTATTTCGCCCTAAAACGTGAGATATCGGTGTGTGTTGAACGAAATACGTCAAGACCTTGAGATCCTAACTAGATTCAAGGATATAATATCAATCCTCATTGGTCCAATGTAAGATATCAGATACCTAGCCCCGGTATTCAATACCGAAGTTTATCCTCCTCATACCAGACATATCAAGTTATTATGTACTATGACAAAAATTACCAGTGGTCAATTAGCATCACATTATGCCAATGACACACATAAATATCTTACCTAATCTAATAATTAACTAAAATGTGTTATAAAAGCTGAGACAAATATATGATATAAAAACCATACAAGCAGATCCTTAAAATTCATAGTGTGTATGAATCATACCAATATAACCAAATTTAAAAGTATAATACATTTTTAAATAAATCAATAGTCTTAAACCGATATTAGCATTTAGAAGGAGAAAATTAACAAACTTTGGCATACATTTCCTTATCAATTCCAGAACTAAACTTTGAAAAGTGTAGTGCTCATAAGTTTCAGTTTCCATTCAACTTCATCATTAAAGAAACAAAATTATAGACAGCCTCAGGCTTCCACACTTTTTCGACACCGACTATTTCTTTAGACAACAATTTTAGTTATCATTCTCTAACTCTAAAAAATCAGAAACTAATTTTGCTGTGAAAAAAGTTTAAGAGAGAATCAGCTTGCACAACAAGAAACAAGCAAAATTCTCAGTTAGTATTACACACCAATGCTAGGGAAAATTGTTACCTCCCAACACCTCTCTTGGAAGAGCCCATGGTTTTTCCACCATCACGGGAGCGACTACCTTCTGGGAATATGTGGACCCAACCACCATGGTTCAATTTTGAAAGGGCCATGTCCATTCCCTACAGCCGCAGGAGGAATCGGAAGAAATTACAGTCATCCATAAATTCCAATGTGGAGAGGTTGGGGGAAGCAAGAGACAAATGAAAGGACACTGAAAGGCCAATCTTAAATAATAAAAAACAAAGATACAGTTCCAAAACACTATTAGAACAGGCGATTTAATTCAGCAGAGGTTAACTATTATCATAGACGCCAAGGCCTCAAATTAGATTGCCATATTTTATGAGAAGCATTCACCATATATCACACATCAATAAAGGTTAATTAGCTATTGTCTGATGGGTGTATGCGCAATGCATACCTCCTGGTAAATCCCAGCCCCCCGTGAAACTGGCAAGACTTTGACAGATCGAAAGAATGCAGAAGTTACTCGGTTTTTGAAACATCCATCCGTTGCAAGTGTCCATCTGAGATTCCTAGTATCCAGAAGAACACGTGGAGAAAGAATGGAAGCAATCACAAGTGGATCATCCAGGGAAGCAACATGATTGCTGACCTGAAAGGGGAAAATCAAAATCACACTCCATCAAGAATTGAATCCACACATTAACTCCTTTCGCATTGCTACAACAAGCACGTACAGTAAGAAGAGGTTTGCCTTTAGGTCTATCCAACAATGCGGAGTGCAGCTTTTCTAAACCATACACCTGTTGTTCCGCACATACAGCAATCCAACCAAAAATCAGAACACTATAGAAGATAAACCAAAGCAGATAGTAGTCATATCATACCTGAACACGGTTCAATCCATGCATAAACACGTGACAAACATTTCCAATAATAGGAAGGGTAACCACTCGCATCATACGAACCAGTGTTGAATCTTCTTCTGACCGAAAATCCTTAGTCACTGTAGATACATATGCAAAATTTCTTCGAGTTAAAAACCTAGCCAATGCCTATCAACATCCATGATATTCGGAAAATGTGTAGATTAACGGAATAGAGAACTAACGATGGAAGAGCAAGTGCCAAAACAAAAGTCAACGAGAGTGGTATAATTGATAGAGTACCTCGTTTGCGATAGAAAGAGGAAGAAGAAGGCAAGGAGTCCCTCCGAAAATCATGGAATCGGGTAAGCCAGCGCAGGATGGTGGAGGAGAAGTAGCCATCAGCAGAAGGTATGAAAAGGTGGTGGTGGTGACGGCGCCAATGGCGGTCGACGGCGACTCTGAAACGGTCCCTGAACTGTAGCTGCAGGGATCGAGCCTTGCCCATCCAAACATCACCGCGTTCAGGACGCTGCATCGGTAATTAAAGTATAAAAGAAAGAGATAGCAACTCTACTACTTCCTATCAACAAGGTTCTACAATTACAAGCCAAGTTCCAGAAGATGAGAAGAATCACGATGCCATTTGCCAGATAGAATCTTCTATTTGGGCTTTCGAGTTTGGACTGATTTGACCTTGTGGTGTTCACATCTTAAATTAAAAATAAAATAAAAAACTCGAATGTATTGTTTTTTTTAACACACGAATGTTTCGTTGGGAAGGATAAGAAAATAATTTTTCAAAAACCGACAAAAAAATTTTATAGAAGAAGTGTGAGAATTGATATTGTGTAGTTTGTATGAGAATTATAAGAAAAAAAATCACTAAATACTCATTTACTAGTATCCTCTACCTCTCTCTGCATCCATATCCCATATATCTCTGTTAGGGACTTAGGTGCAAGAACTCAAGGAACAATGGGGTACCGGTCATGTTAGGAAATTTGTGTTGCATGGCATAGAATTGTACAAAGTTAGACAGTCAATAAAAAATTGCATGAGTATACAGCAGAGGACACGTAGCTCTCATCTCAAATGACCAATCAAATTTGAAGAAATACACTATGCAATATTCACTGCAAATTGCAGTGGAGCTATACATTATTCCTGTAAGCTTCGGCAATTTTCATTTATATAAGCTGGTTTCGTTGGTAAGTGACATACGAGTAGTTATCTCGAATACAGTATCAGCATACGAGTATTTGATCATTTTGAGTTTCAGATCCAACTAAGTATTTCACATCAACAGCAACATCCCCAAGATCATATACGAAGGGGAAAAAACAAAAGTGAATTGCAATAACTAAAAGTCAACCTTTCTGAAATAAGTTTCTAAGCTAACAAGTGGAAAGGTTCTGGCTTCACAAATCAACGGTATAGACAATAAATGGACACCTAAACCTTCATGTATACTCCTTGCATAATTTATATAATCTGCTATTAGATCTCTGTACGTGATTCCATTAGGACGAGCATCTAGAACTACCAGAACAACTGTGCGATGGTGTTGTTCATAGATTAATTAGGGAAGCCTAGGAAAAGTTGGTCACTCTGAATTCATTTTGAGATCAAATAGACAGGTAAAATTTGGTGAAAGGATGTTCTAGACTAGAGTTGCTAACTTATCCACTCCATAGGTTCCTTCCATAGATTTTTCAAACAAAAAGGACCAATCATCTCGTCAGGGCCGACTACTACGATATAATTCCACGCTGCCTCTATTTTAACCCACTAAAAGTATAACCTAATATAAGAAGTTGAAGTAGTTTCAATAAAGTTTCAAATCTCATTGTTTCTATATACACCGGAAAAAAAACACCCCTGCCTCGATATTTTTTTCAACCTAATTTAGTCGATTGGTGTTACAAATTCTCAGCAATTCTACTACATTTCACTGTTGCGGTAACAAAATTCTTCTCAAGAACCAAAGACTACATTTACACCCTCTAGAACTATGTTTTCAGTATTGGACATAATTCCACTGCCGTATAAGATTAGCTTCCAAAAACTGTTTCCATGCCTTCAAGGGGCCTATCTCTCTACTAAAGCCAGCAGAGTTCTTCGGTTCATTATTCTTATTCATAAATAAGCCTCTGGCAGCAAAAGACATGAGCTCCATCTGATCTATATAACCACGCATCCTGTAAGAGAACCCCACTCTCCAACTCTGATCACTACGAGATTGCTGCTGCATTGGAACATTTGTATTTGGAAGGTCAGCTGTTTCTTGTCGCCGCCTGGAGTCATCTTCTACAGACATGAAGCTATCCATTCCAAATAATTCCCAATCCACCTGCTGCATTATTCCAGATGTTCGTTCAATGCTGCATGAGTAGTAATCCTTTAGATGCATTTCTTGTTCAATTGCTATGGCGTCAACTTGAACCTTCAGCTCATGTAATCGATCACCGATTCTGGAGGCTACTGCATCATACAGTCTTCTTCTACGCACATCAGGGCCTTTATCCATGTATAGTATATCATCAAAATTGATCGGATCACCAATGAGCACTGTTACCTAGAGAATTCAAGCATATCATACCAGTCTAAGTAAGATTTGAAGTGAAGAAACACAAACAATTGAAAAAATACATATCGATAATAACATATGCCATGCCATATAGAATCTAAATTCTGTAATTGAACATCTACATCTTTCAGGGAGTGACAGATAAATCCAAAGTAATTTGTGCAGCATTTTCACTAAAGCTAGCAGTTTAACACCAATCAGCGATCAAAGCCTTGGAAGGTTCATAGATTGATTAAAGCTGGATTAATTTCACTAATTCCCTATGTGCTGATGAAATATTTTCAGAAATGGGGCAAGAATACGTACAATCTTGCCAATTCTGGGAAAGTTAGCACCTATTGGCATAATCTCTTGCATCCCTGTATGTACAAATGGTACCACAAGGGGCATGCTATCTCCATCCAAGACCAACCTGACAAGGAAAATTTAAATCAAGAAACACATTTTAATCTAATAAGTTACAAAATAAATAGAAGTAAAGGATGCAAGATGAAAATGCAGCATTAAGTATTATATATCATGAACAAGGTTATTAAAAGTAAGAAAATGATCAGGTGCAAAATAAGAAACATAAGTCCCAGTTGTTACAAGATATTTTAGAAATTTATCGTTCTTAATTTATGATGTACTACGACAGAAATTATCAGTGGTGAATTACCATCACAGTATGCCTATAGCACACATAAATATCATACCTAATCTGAAAATTAACTAAAATGTGTTATAAAAACAGGGACAAACATATGATGTAAAAACCATACAACCAGATCCTTAAAATTTATATTGTATATGAATAATACTAATATATCAAAATTTACATGATCATACATTTTTAAATAAAACAGTAGTCTTAAATCGATATTAACATTTAGAAGGAGAAAATTCACAAACTTTGCAATTTACATTTCCTTATCAATACAGAACCAAAGTGTGAAAGATGTCAATTTCATAAAGTTTGTTTCCAATCAACACGGCTTCATCAGAGTCTAATTTCATTTAAGAAGATGACAATTTTTTTATGACGGCAATAGTACATTACTTTAGTTTCAGTTTCAAAATTTAACAGCGTACTAATGACATAAGTTGTGTTCCCAACTTCCCATTTGAATATATGGTTAAAAAAATTAGAGAGACAGCTTCAGCATTATCTGGAGAACAAACTATTTCTTCTGTCAATAACTTTAATTACTATACCTAAAAGAATCATAACAAAATTTTGCTCTGAAACAAGAACCAGCTTGCACAACAAGAAAGAAGAAAAATTCTCAGTTAGTATTGGACACCAAAATATTATGTAATATTGCTAGTACCTCCCAACACCTCTCTTGGAAGAGCCCATGGTTTTTCCACCATCGCGGGAGCGACTACCTTCTGGGAATATGTGGACCCAACCACCCTGGTTCAATTTTGACAGGGCCATGTCCATTCCCTACATCAGGAGGAAGAAAATTTTACAATTATTCATAAGTTCCAATTTAGAGTTAGAGAGGTTCTAGAAGCAAGAGACAAATGAAAGGATACAAAAGGCCCATACTAAATAAGAAAAACAGTGATAATCAGTTCCATAACTATAACAAGCCAGACTACAAAATTCAGCAGAGGTTAATTATTGTCAGACTCCAAGGCATCAGATTAGATTGCCAGATTTTATGAGAAGCATTCAACATATATCACAATGCATACCTCCTGGTAAATCCCATCACCCCGAGATACTGGCAAGACTTTGACTGATCGAAAGAATGCAGAGGTAACAGGGTTTTTGAAACACCTATCTGTTGCACAAAGTGTCCATCTGAGATTCTTAGCATCCAGAAGAACATGTGGTGGAAGCAGCGAAGCAATCACAAGTGGATCATCCATGGATGCAACATGATTGCTGACCTGAAAGGAGAAAATCAAAGACAAACTTCATCAAATAATTGAATCCACACATAAAATCATTTGCATAGCTTCGAAGAGCATGTACCGTAAGAAGAGGTTTGCCTTTAGGCCTATCCAACAATGCGGAGTGCAGCTTTTCCAAACCATACACCTGTTCTTCCGCACATACAGCAATCCAATAAAAAATCAGAACGCTATAGAAGATAAACCAAACCAGATAAGCGTCATATCATACCTGAACACGGTTCAATCCATTCATAAACACGTGACAGACATTTCCAAGAACAGGAACGGCAACCGCTTGCATCATACGAACGAGCGTTGAATCTTCTTCTGAGCTAAAATCCTTAGTCACTGTAGATATTTATGCATAAATTCATAGAATTAAAGACCTAGCGAAAGCATATCAACATCCATGGTATCCGATAATGTATGGATTAAATTTAACGGAATAGAGAATTAACGATGGAAGAACAAAAGGCGAAAAAAACAAGAAGCAACGAGAATGGTATAAATGATTGAGTACCTCGCTTGCGATAGAAAGAGGAAGAAGAAGGCAACGAGTCCCTCCGGAAATCACGAAATCGAGTAAGGCAGCGCTGAATGGTGGAGGAGAAGTAGCCATCGGCGGAGGGAATGGAGAGGTGGTGTTGGCGGCGGCGCCAATGGCGGTCGACGGCGACTCTGAAACGGTCTCTGAGCTGTAGCTGCAGGGATCGAGCCTTACCGATCCAAACATCACAGCGATCAAGACGCTGCATCGGTAATTAAAACAGAAAAGAGAGAGTTTTGGAATTTGGACAAATGGTGCGTTTAAGTTGCAGAGCTCAAGAGTCAAGTGTGTAGAACGAGAAAACAATGGGATGCACACCGCGCTTTTCACTTAACTATATTCTTTTTGGGTGGGACCCCCATTAGGAGATATTTATATTTAAGGGGAAATTTCAAAAACTATCCTCCAGCTCGCTGCTTATTATTTTCTGGTCCACATCTTTCACTAGTCTTTCATCTTTCATATTTAAGTGTGTGTATGGTTGTACGTAAGTTTGTTGTTGTGACTACTAATGGGCTGAGTGTGCTGAATCTACAATCGGGTCTGTTGTTATGTTTTATATGAACCTTTTACAGTGGCTTATGAGTTAAGTGTGTTGTTACTTTGATTACGTGTGAGTTTGTAGTTTCTAATTCTATAAGTTTGACTACCTTTATTTGCATTTTAGTCTGTTATGGTTTTATATATCTAGGTATGTTTTGCTTTCTAAAAATCTACCTATGCTTTATTTTAAGTCTGCTACAAAGGACTGTGATGATGTCGCTAATTTACATAACAAAAGTCTATTGTTTTTATTTTACATATTTTGAATCTCTATCTATTCCGAGTATGTTGCAATTCTTATTTCCAAGTTTGTTATTATTGTTTTTGTAACATCCCTAATATTTTTTAGAAAAGTTTTAATTGACGAAAAATATTAATAATTGCCCAACCAGATTTATTAAGACTTTGGGAATTATTATTATTGAAAATGTAATTACAAATAATTAAATGTTGTAGAAATAAATAAATTTATTTGATTGACTAATTACAAAAGGTTAAATGAAGAGTAATTGAAAGGAAGTAAATTTAAAAGTTACCAATGAAGGTAAAAGGTAAAAGCTTAATTAAAACTTTAAAGAAATTATAAAAGAAAGGGGGAAATGACTATTTTGCCCTTGTGCCTTAAAAATTTAATTTCCTTTCTTCTTCTTCCTCCCCTAAACGCGAGTTACTTCTCCTTCTTCTTCTCCTCAAGCTTGTCGTGGCTGCATGCTCCAAGGGGGAGACCGTTTCTCGTCGAAACTCCGAGATAACTACCTTTTTGAGACCGTAGCTTCGAGGTGAGTCCAATGGGCCTTTTAAATTAAGCTTTCGTAACTCTTTCGTTTTCTCCGTTAAACCGAAGAGTCGTGCATGGAGGAGTGAGCTTCCGTTTCCTACTCCTCTAGTGCGTAAAGGCTTGAAAATGGCTTTTTAAAGTAATGAGGATGGTTTAACGTTGACGGGTTTTGCGTTTCGATCTCCGTAGGTAACGAAACAGTCGTCGGAGGATCGAACGGTGAAGTGGGTATTGATTTCGGACGTAGGACATTGGACATAGCGTTGAGAGAACGCCAATCTCATCAAGAACGAGTCGTCGGAGCTCGGAATCGAGGTAAGGGGGTGTTCGGGTTATAATTAATTAGAATACATAAGTATAATTGAATTGAATCACTGAATTAAATGTGGAAGTAATGAGAATAGACAAGGAATGATAATTGTATGTGTATGAATGTAAATTGTGTATGATTTGTGATGATTATGAGCACAATGTGAATTGAATGGTGATGATTTGATGAGTATAGTGGCATTGTGATGACGGGCTTGACAAGTAGGTCGCCCAATTGACGAGTATGTGTTTTGTTGCTGGCCACTTGCAGTATGATATGAGGAATATGGATATACATGTGTGATTATGTGGTGTAGGACGGCCGACGGTATGTACAGCCCCTCACTTCTGGCTCCCGTGGTGTTTATGCCCAGTTGAGCTACCCAGTGGTCAAGTAGGACCCAGTGGTTGAGGTGGAGAGTCAAGTAGGATTCGGTGGACCAAGCAGGGTTCACGGGGTGTCAAGTAGGACCCCCAGCTGAAGGCCGATCCTTTTAGTATCCGGATACTAGGCGTCGAATTGATATGAGAGTCAGTTGTGTTATTCGATGCATTGTTAACATTGTGTGATGATATGAATGTGTTTTATGATAGTTGTTGATTGTGATTGACAAATTAGAGGTAAAGAATTGAAATTGAATTCTTGTTTGGTAAATGGAAATTGAGGACAAGAGGTAAGACAAATGGTGCAAACTAAAGCTAGTAAATATGTACCTTGTTATTAAATTGTTATTCTATATTAATTATGATACCAAACACTCACCCTTGCTGTTGTTTTCTTTAATTTAGTAGCCAGTGACAGGGAAGAGGTTGAAGCCCCAGAGGTGCGCCAAGCGGAGAATTGATGCCAAGGAGTGCAAGGAATTATGAAGTGAATGATGTGTGTATTGTACTTATATATTATCTATGTGTTGAACCAATCTAGATGTGATCTATGTAGTTGTGAAATTGTGTAGTCAATTATGGATAAAATTCTGCATGTTGAGTGATGAGGATAGGAAATTGTGTCAACGAAATGGTGTGTTAATGATATTGCTGTGGGTAATATGAATTTCATGATTTGATGCATATTGGCATGGAGCCAATAGTAAGTACGAATAATAGATTGCTATAGACAGGTTTGGTTTATGATTAGAAACATGAATGATGTAAGATGATATGTGAATGGCCTAGTGCATCGATGATTGATGTACATTTAGTGGAATGGAATTAGAAGTGAAGTGCATTGCATTATGAGAATGTAGGTGATTGAGCAGAGTAGGTTGAATGATGCATATAAGTGTTAGGAAAGTTAACAGTGTAAATGTACTAAGCTTCTACGCATAAGCTGCATAATTCGCTTGAGCGAAATGGAATATCGCTCAAGCGACAGGGTTCTGTAGCCATTGGAGTAGTTTCGCTCAAGCGGATTCAATCTCGCTTGAGCGAGAGATAGAGGAAATGGCCACTGTGTCATATTCGCCCAAGCGGAAAGGATTCCCGCTTAAGCGAGTGGTGTTCGTTGTAACAGGGGGAGGCTACTGGATGTTGTTAGCCTGAGCGTATTGAATTTCGCTCGAGCGGAAACCAGGGGAATTGATTTCATGTCTAAGTCACCCAAGCGAATAAAATTCGCCCAAGCGAATGAGTTGAAATTAGGTACTGGAGTAATCTCGCTTGAGCGAAGGTGACTCGCTCAAGCGAAGAAAGGAGTGTAGGCACTGGAGTGTTTTCGCTGGAGCGGGTTGTTATTTAAACCTTCCGCTCAAGCGAGTTGAGTTATTAAGGTCTCTGAATCAGTTCCGCCCAAGCGAGACAATCTCGCCCAAGCGAACTAGATACTGGAAGCATAAGGGATTTCGCTCAAGCGTGACCATGGCTCGCTTGGAAATGGGATATGGACGTCGCTCAAGCGAATGGAGATCTCGCTCAAGCGAAAGTTGATAGTTTCGCTTAAGCCAGTTGGGGCCTCGCTCAAGCGAGAGGCCCCTGATTCTGTTTTTTTTTCTTTGGTTCCATTTAAGAAATTTCTTTTTCTCACTTTAATTATTTGATTTAATTATGGCGGTTTATTATTTTAAACATGTTTAGTAAACAATAAATATTATTTTGAATTATGACTTAATTATTATTATTGATCGTGAAAAATTTATTGTTAAAATTAGTTAATTGAATAAAAATAAATGTAAATTGACCTAGGATGTCACAGTTTTATTTTTAGGTTTGTAGCTACATGAGTTCCAATTTTGTTGTTGTATCTCTATTGTTAAGTTTGTCTTTGTTTTCTGGTTTGAGTTTGTTGTCCTTAACTATATGTTGTTGTTATTTCAATGTTTAAGTTCGTCTCTATTTTTTTAAGTTTGTTGTTGTTTTTACTCTAAGTCTGTTTGGCTGTAATTAATTAGTAAAACTGAAAAAAAACCTATAAATTGGATAATATTCTATCTAAAAATAAATAAAATAGGGAGGAATATTATAGATGTAAGCCACATCCTTATCACTAAATGAATCAACCAAATTCTCAACCTTATAATCCATATCAAAATCTAACAAGGGTCATCATGAACCATATTCTCCTTTGTTAAATTTATTTCAGGCGCTCCTTAATAATATCATCACTACAAGCTGTTTCATTATTCAAGAAATCAAACTCAACCAAATCCAAAGGTGTCTCAAACATCTCCTCATCTATTGGTTCATTACCCTCCATGGGAGAAAATATTATATGGTACAAAACTATGGGTACCAATTAATCATAAAGTGATACATATCAATAAATATAATATTATTTTTTATCTTCTTAATTCTTATCAATTATTACATTTATTGAACACTCATTGGATGAGACCCTAAATGATATTGTAATACTAGACCATGTAATATTTTCTCCTTTCCCATAGATATACTACTATGATGGAATCTTTGGTCTAGACTTTGGACTAATTTTGAGCTTACGAGTGTACAAATCTTAAATTAAAAAAAATACACGTAAGCATTTTCTTGTTACACAAATGTTTTGTCAAAAAGACTAACTTAGTTTGTTGAAAACATGTGTGCCTTGTTATAAGGGCTTGTTTGATTCAATTTTGTTTTTTTAATTTTAAAGACAGTTTTAAGATACAATTTTAAAAAATTGTTTTTAAGAACAAGATCAAAAAAATTTTTATAAATATTTTTAAAACTTAATAAAGAAAAATTCATTTAATTACTATTTTTTGTTAATATTTTTTTTTATTCAAAAGGACAAATTCAAAAACCCCAACACAAAAATCACAGAAGTCAAAGAAATCATAGTACACAAACAAAGGCACAAGATTCCGACTATGATGGAGGCAAAAACGATCGTAGTGGTGTTGATAGTGACACAAAAACAAGAACTTGAAGTCATAGAGAAAGACGAAAAAAGAAATAAAAAGTGATGGTAAGGGCAAAGAAGGAGAAGGTGTATGACGATGACAACAAAGACAAAAGAGGTGACAATGATGGAAACTTGCTCTCAAAGTAGAGGAAGAGGAAATATGAGTGATTGTGTGTTGGAGGGAGATGGGTGAAAATAGATTGAAGGAGAGAAAACCAAAATCACTAAAAGTTACTCCTATATTTTAGTTTTAAAAAACCAAAATATAAATCAGTCTTTAAAAACAATCTCCATTAAATAGTTTATAAACAAGTTTTTTAATTCTTGAAATCCATAAAATCAAGAAGTTTTTTAAAAGGATCATCAAACAAACCCTAAGTTTCCTTACACGTTTTTTTATTACTGTTGAAGCAAAATAAACATACGCATGTTTCATTCGGAAGCATAAGAAAATAATTTTTTATAGTAAAGTACTAGATATGATATTGTTTACTTTAGGGGAAATAATGATAATTATAATATTTTGTTTCTCATAAATTGTTAAGTTCGTATGAAAATTATATTAAAAAAAATAATGAAATGCTCATTAACTATAATTATCTTCTATTCCTGTCTCTCCCTTATCCCATACCTCTCTATCAGGGACTAGGGAGTGCAAGAACTCAACTAACAATCGTCTGCCGGTCATATTAGGAAATTTGTTACATGGCCTAGAACTGTACAAAGTTAGACAGCCAATAGAAAATTGCATGAGCATATACAGTACTTTACACGAGCTCTCGTCTCAAATGACCTACCAAATTGGAAGAAATATGCTATGCAATCTTCACTGCAAATTGCAATTCAGCTATACATTATTCCTGTAAGCTTCGGCAGTCTTCATTTATATAAGCTGGTTTGGTTGGGAAGTGACACAGTAATCTTGAATAAGTATCAGCATATGAATATTTGATAATTTTGAGTTTCAGATCCAACATTCAAGTAGTTCACATCAACAGCAACATCCCCAAGATCATCTACAAGGGGGAAAAAACAAAAGTGAAAACGCAATAAGTCAACCTTTCTGAAATAAATTTCAAAGCTAAAAAGTGGCAAGGCTTCACAAATCAATCATATAGAAAAGGAATGGACACCTAAACCTTCATATATAGTCCTTGCATATTTTACATAATCTGGTATTAGATCTCTGTATATGATTCCATCAGCACGAGCATCTAACACTACCAAAACCCCTGTGAAATTGATGTTTTTTAGTCATGGATTAATTATCCAAGCCTAGAAAAAGTTGTTCACTCAGCATCCAGTTTGAGTAAATAAACATTGGTAAAAGTTGGTGGACGGTATTCTAGAGGAAGATAGGGCAGAAGATGTGATTACCAGAAATAAAATGAAATAATTGATATCAATGTCAATGTAATATGTATAGAGGGCATAAGTAGAGACTTGTTAGACATCCAAATTATGCAGAAGTGTAGACATCCATTGTTCCACCTTCAAGTGATGTATGAAGGATGCGGACAAGAAGGGGGAAAAATTGGTGGTTGTTTGATGTTAAAACCAGTTGTGCATAACACATGCAAAAGAACAAAAAATATAATTAAATAAAAACTACTACAGAAATGAACGCAGAGCCATGTCCCCCATAAGACAAAACTGGAGCTCTTCAAAAGGTGTTATACAAATCCAACACATAATGTATGATGTTGGCTCCGTGTTTTGCAAGAAATCATCTGTGGTTTTGCATCAGATAGCACATTGACAAGTGAAGAGTGCAAATGCCATGTATCACAGCAGCATGCCAATGAAAAGGAATGCACAATTGCTCATATCTTCTATAATGCACAGCATTGACTACAGTGTTGGACAGATTCGATTATGAAGCCACACAAACTATTAGAGGTGTGCATAAAACGACACAAACCACAAAACCAAACCAAAATAATCGAAATACAAACAAACCAAAAACTGAATTGACTGAAAATCACAAAAACAAAGCTGGGAAAACCTTCCATCTGAAATCAGCCACCAAAACCTGCCCTTGGTGTGCTACTAAAGGAACTACACCGCATGAAACTGCTATGAACAAATAAAAAGTAGTGCTATACCCAAAAACATGTTTTATTTACTCATGCATCTATGTACCAGACTCAGGCAGTCAATGCCTCACTGAAAGCTTGAATGAATTCTATTTGCTACACGTTTAAAGGTCAAGTAGTCTAAATTAGTGCCTTTACCATTAAAATATCTAACATTAGAGCCTCCTTGACTAAATGGTCAGGGGTTCGATCCTTATCCACCTCCTCCTGAATAATAGTTTAATTTTAGTATAATTGCATAAGGTAGGAAAGTGCTTCAAGCCCAAGGGGCGTGTTAGAGATGTAGTGAAGACATTAATGATCATTCACCAAATATTTTAGGATAGTTGATTTTGGATAGAGCTAACAAAGAACATATAGACTTACATTTGATTTCAGGGGTGTCCTGTATCAAAAACTTGGGCTGTTATTTGGGTATAACAGTTATCTATAGAAAAAATCAGAGATCTCATTCTCAGAATCTCATTTATGCAATGCAGGTAGAGTTAGGAGGACCCTCTGTGAGTAACCACGAGAGGCTACTAAGAACTACGCAATGTGATAGATAATAAGATACTAAGAAATAATTCTCTTTTACACTCAAACTAGGCTCCACAAACCAACTCTACTTGATGAGTAACACAAAAACATATATCCCAAATAATCAGGTATTCAGGTGTCATAGCATCCAACAATTTCAAAAACTTGACATTGCTGCGGCTCACGCATAAAAGGCATCACTTTAAGGATTATGAAAGGTCACAAATCACAATAATGTAAAATTCATGTTACGGAGGTTGATGAGTTTGCAAATGAGTGATAGGCTGAGACAAACCACAATTTTTTTCATAAAGATTTGGCGTGACATATAGGAGGCAAACTTTATATGGATATGGTAATTTTAGTGAAGGTACCCGGTGCCACCCAAGAATCTTTGGAATCACCAGGCAATGGAGCCAGCCAGAGAATATTCCGCAGGTTCATTGAATCATCATATGTCACATTCGACCCTGAAAGATTAGTAGAGGATAAAAAAGAAGTTGCAAGTTGAGTATTAAAAGAAAAGATAATCAAACATTCAAATATATGCCATTCACAAGGATCTCTTAAACTTGGCAACATCAAGCCATCACAGTTCTATCCTCTCTTTTCAACTCTTGGGTTCTCCCTCACACACAAGCACACAGAAATAAAAGATTGTGAAGAACATCACAAGATAGAGAATACAATTGTGCAGAATATATCCAACAGCAAACTAGAATTAACAGAAAAGAACCTAAAATGAACTAAACATAACATTCATAGATGTGGTGACAGCAATGTACCTCTCTGACAAAAGCCCATATTGTATGGGAAGACTTGTTTATCATATTCTGGGTATTCCTTCGCATGGAATCTGCCAAACATGAAATAGTTACATTCTTAACAATAACAAACTTAAACAATAAATTACATCAAACATACACACCTTTGGGACAAGGAACATAAAAAAGAAAAAGAGAACAAGCAGAGAAAGGTATATCACTATCAAGAATCAACAATTTAACATACAAGATACCAAGTCTTCCAGAATCCACAGCTAGAAAAAGGTGACCATGGAACAGATCAAACCGGTTCAATTTAACATCCAAACCAACAGATGGACCTCGATTAACAATTAGTTCAAACAAAAATTGTAAGTACAGGTTCAGTTCCTGCAATTTGAGAGAAATGCAACATCAGTACAGTCCATATCATTTTCTCTATCATGAGCTATTTCTATTTTTGAGCGAACCTCACAAACAAAGCGTCTGCCATAGGGAGTTCTAGTGAGCTGACACCGATCTTTGTTGGATCCTTCAACATCAGGAACCTACGCTATCAAAATTCACACACCACATAATCAAATAACAGAGAACGCCTTGGTTTTTTGTTTTGGAATAAGCCAAAGTTAATAGTTAATTGTTAGTTATTTTGTAAGCCGAGAAGGTTCTACCCTCCTTTTCCGTCTCCTTTCCGGTGAACCACCTTATCACTCCTAACAGAGAACACATTGGTAACCGAAGAGAAGAGGGGAAGAAACTGACCGGTATTACGGTTGGGTTAAGAAGGCGGTGAATAGCAGCGGAGTCTCCACCGGAATCGACGGCGAGACGCGCCAGCTCCAAAACGGGCTCTGGCGGAAACCAAACCAGCTCGTTCTCCTCTCGGCGACTTGGGCCGGTGAGTGCAGCCATGCCCAATTTACGGTGACGTGGCATCGCTGGAGAAAAAGGAACGAGGAATTTGAAGCATGATTTGAGTTGGCGAGCCACCACGGGATTGACGGTTAAGGGCTGAGATTTGGAGGCGAGGAGAGAGAGCAAGTCAGAGGGAGTGGCTTTGGGGATGGATGAAGATGGAGCGTAACGCTTTGAAAAGAACGGCACTGGCGGCAACAACGATGATGATGATGATGATGCCGTAAGAGAAAATGAGAGGAAGAGTGCGAATCGGAAAGAGACAGAGGGATAGCTCATGGTTTAGAGACAATGCAACTACCATGGTCGCTCATGGCACGCGTCGCATTTTCAGATCAAACTTGCAGGGAATTTCAGCTAAGGTGCCCGCTACTATAAATTATATTAATGTCAACTTTAATATATAAAAAATCTACTCCTTGATTTCATTGGAAAAATTGAATCATAGAAGAGATGCTTTCATGACTGGTTAAGAAATTAGGCATGAAAAAATTTGTTAAAAGTTCATGGAAATCATGAAAAGTGATACAATTATGACAATTTTTAATAAAATTTTAAAAATATTTCTTCAAGTTATATAATGTGAACTTGTCTTAAACACAAAATAAATAGTTTTTTTTCAGTTTAATTTAATAATGATTTCAATAAGTTGTGTTTGGATGAAATATTTAAAAACTCTAAGGAATTTCAAATTCTATGAAATTCATTTCCTAGTAATTCAATTTCTATTACTGTTAAAATTATTTGTTTTGATGAAATAATTTAAATCTTTTCATTTTGAAAATTACTTGTTTTGATTAAGTGTTTATAATTTAAAAAATTTTGTGAGTAGAGATGTTCGTGGAGGTGATGTTGATGGTGACGGTGACGATGACGATAGGGGCAATGGAGACGGTAGTGGTTGTGGTAGCGAGTGGTAATAGTGATATAAAAAAATGGAGGTGAAGTCGTCAAGGCAGTGGCGAGTGTGGCAACAGTGGTGGTGATGATGGGGGCAGCAGTGACGACGAGGAAAGGGTGGCAATGGTGGTGAAGGGGATGGTGGCGACAGCGGTGATGATGGTAATGGCAACCTAACAATGGTGATGTCAATAATGGTGATAGTGGTGCTCGCGATAAGGAAGTGGTGGTGGCAGAGGCAATGTCAACAATGAAGGAGAGAGGGGAGGTGACAATGACGATACAATGGAGGTGGCAACATTAAGAAGTGTTAGTAACTGGGGTAATGATGACAACAACAATAAGGGGTGCTAGTGACCGAGGTGATGATGACCATGATGTTGATGACAATAATGGTGGTAGTGATAGGAGGGTAATAGCAACAACAATAGTGGTAATGATAATAGTCACAACAGTGGCGTTAGTGACAACAAGAAGTGACAACAATGACAACAGTGGTTGAGATGGTGAAGGTGACGATGATAGAGAAAATCTAGATTTCTTTCTTTTCGATAGAATTTAATATTTCTTATTTTTTATTTTATTAAATTTTAAAAAAAAATTCTTTAAATTTTAAAATTACCAGAATGTTAATATTCAACCAACATATTGTAATTACTAATATTTAAAATCTTTTGTCAAAATATTATTTAGTTAAATTTCTTCGTCCAAACACAAGATTTAAGATTTGCCAACTTCATTTTCCAAATAAAAAACAGAGTAAGGTGAAAGACGAGTTGCAAAGAGAAACCTTAGTCCATCTCTGATTGAATTATACAGAAACAAAAATTACAATGTTTGTATGCACCCTATGAGTCTGTGTAGTAGGAAACGTCAATCACAATCCCTGTGGAAGAACGGTCACCGTTCTTTTTTCGGCCATTCTAAGTAAAACGTCCATCTACTTCTCTGCCTTCCAGGAACTTCAGCGTATCAGCTTTATATTCACTACAGGTCAGTAGTATTCGGGCAATGAAAAAGACTTCTGCCCGTGGAAACAGGATCCAATACAGGTGACCTGCAAGGCAGCATCGTTAAACATAAGATCATATCCTACTTCACAAAAATATGTAATCACCTTCTTCTTAACATTATTTAATAACAACTCCACCAACAATAAACAACATGCCAGAGATAACTACCTTAGAGAGAATCATTTAACAAGAACAAGAATATCAAATTAAGGCTTTCATTGTTCAAGAAAATTTTATATGGTAGATACAAATCACGATGCAGTTGCATTGCTCACAAAAGGAGTCAACGCATCACAGGTATCTTAGACTTTCAAGCATTAAAACAGAAAGGTTTCAGAAAAACTCAACACAGTTGGCTTTAAAATTAGTTTAACGTTCATATTTGAATCAAACTCCTCTTTTCCACTTCACCTACAATTTAACCAAAGATTACTAAGACAAACCAAACATAATTTACTAAGCTGCTTAAAAATAAACTTTAGTCAAAATATTTATACAATTTTGAAACCAGTACAAATTTGCATGGATTTACATTATAATTGAAACAACTCAGAATTGGTTTTCTATTTTTCCTTAACACCGGTATAGATATGTTGCAATCCTACGGATTTTATTCCTAGAGAAGCTTATGAGTTAAGTATATCTTTGATGCAAAAGTTATTCGCATAGTACATATTTTTTTTCAAAAAGTAAGCATAAAATATGGTGATAAAAAATTACGTCAACTTAAGAAAATGTATGTATTGTTATGAAAGTTTGATTTTCTTTTTTCCCCACCACCAACCACATTTGGAATCTCCCCTCCCCCCCAAAAAAAAACAAAGAAAGAAAAAGAGGAAGCATCAGAGCAAATGAGTGAATATAACAAAAGAATGAGGACAGTACACTTACATTGACAAGATGTACATATCCACAACAAAGGAACTAAAATCCATCCAAAACTTTAATACCAGCACCCTTGTCCCATTCCTCTGGAGGAGCAACATCAGACATAATCTTCTCCTGGCCACGCCAAAGAATCTGGGAACATTGCATGTTTTAGAGCATACACAGAAAAGACAACATACTGACTACTGACACTACGTAAATAAGCACTTACTCTGTCAATGACCCCAAATTCCTTAGCCTTTGTTGAATCCATATAATATGGTCTCCTCATCACGTTAGCAACTGCTTCCTCTGACTAATCATATAGAAAAGAAGCAAATAACAGAAATATAAGATTTTACCTCATCTTTCCAAACTAAATACATTCAGTACCTGAGCATGATACCCACATTTCCTGTGTGTTTGGCCAATAGTTTAACTAGTGTGTCCCTGTTAGTTATCACCTAAAGAAACAAAATAAAGAAACAAAGGTTTTAAAGACACAGTTGGACATTGTTTAGTGTTAAAATTAAAAACAAGAGTAGATGAGAGGGGGCATAGAGAGATGCTGAGGTTCACATTTAGCTTATAATTTAATAATTTAATTGCATAAACTTTCTACTATCAATAGAAAGTTAGAAACTAGACCTCAAAAGAGAGAAACAAAGATACAATGAATAATTGCTCCCAAAGGTATATAGTTTACATTTAAAATATGTGAGTGAACACAGAGTATGAGATCTTAAACAAGAAAGGCATTAAAATCACATTTGGTAAATAATTATGGAAAGTAGGTCCAGAGAAAGGAAATATGCTAAAATGTTAGGGACAAATTGTAGGTGAAGACTTCAATCATGACATTTATTTAAAATATAAAAGTTACAAGGATATATGACTCTGAGACTCTTGAGATCTAACTGGAATTACTAGAAAAGCTTCAACACGAGTGTTATCATGAAACTTTTATCAACAAGAAAAAAAGTTACACAAAAACAATTAGGCAGTACTGACATGCCAATTGCTACACAGCAACAACATTGAAAGCGGCAAGGAGGGACACCATCAAAGTTTCATTTCTCATGATGGAAAAAGCAACATAGCAAAAACAAATTTGACTAACCTCCTTTGCACGAATTAGAACATCACTTGCAGGCATCAGCCCAGATGATGGAACACGAGGCTGCTGAATCATGGCTGGAACAGAAATCAATGGAAACATCTGTGAAGAATTAAAGCAACCAAACTACCAAAGCAACGAAGTTATATTCACACCATACCTTTAGCATGTGGCATCATAAATCGTTTACCCGGAGTCCCTGCTGAAAGTAGCAAACAGGCATGACCTATAGCAGCTCCAACGGCCACTGTGTGTATCTGCTTGGAACACAGAAGCCAAACACATGAAAAAAGATACAATCAAGTGTTAGTGAAGATAGAAACACAACTAGGCAAGCAAGAATGATTATACAGAAGTCTTGGAAATAAACAATTGGCCTATTGTCCATCGGAAATGTTTAGAAATGAGTTACTCAGATTAAATCATAAACATTAGACTAAACTGTGGCACATCAAACAAACATGTGCAATCATAAACAGAAGGTACTGCCACCATGGTACCAGTGGCAATACAATACCAATAATCAGACACAAAAATTATCTATAGAACACCCCAACCAACATAATTACATCATTCTTTAGTTTACTCAAGCCAACCCACAATCTTGTCTCACACTCTCACCAATCACCATACTAGTACCAAGTACCATCATCAATAATAGTCAACAACACATACAAGTAAATAATCATTTGAAGTGCATTCTAAATAAAAAGAAACAAACCTCATTTTTTAACTGCATCATTGCATCATAAATGGCAAAACCTTCAGTCTCCATGCCTACCTGAAAGCAAGCACTCAAAATGGACAAGGGTAAGAAAGGAGGGACATATACAGGCACTTCAACAGATCATCTTAAACTATAGACATCTAAACTACACAAAGATAATGTCTGCAGCACATCAAACATTTCACGTAAACAGCAAGCCAGAAAGCCAATTACCGTTTCACCATCATCTCGCGTAGTCCCTGTAGAATTTATGTAGATGTATATTGGTTCTTTGGGATCCATATACTGCAGGTACATCAACTCTGCAACAATAAGCTCCGTGACAGCAGGCACCAACTGAGAGGTAAAAACAGTCATAACAACTTGTGAAATTTAAGTTACAACAGCAAGTGAGGAAGGTAATAAACGCCATCACAGCAGAAGCCAATAAGCAATACTGTGATACTAATAATTCACAAGACCGGTAAACCATGGAGTTAATTCTCTAAGATTGTATGAGTCATGCACTTTAGTCCTTGAGATTTTAAAAACTTCAAATTAGACTCTGAAATTGTAAAAAGTCATTCATTTTAGTTTTTTTGCACTTAACTTTCAATTGTCGTTTTATGCTAAAAATGACTAAATTAAACATCATTTTGTAAAGTACACAACTCATAGAATTTGGAGGACTAACTGAAGGGTTTATTGTATATAAAACAACACACCGAATGCAAGAACAGAGAAAGCAAGTGAACACTTACAGGCATGCCAATGTAAACAATTCTACCATGGAGGAGCAGCGAAGGAAGGTCAGGCGGAGGTCTTCTCGGGCGGTGTTCATTGTAGGAAACAGACCTTTCAACCTAATAGAAGCACAGAGGGGATAGAGGATAAGGTGATGATACAAATTTGAATAAAATGGAACAATAACCCAATCTGTTTGAGAAAATGTTCAACTGAACAGTAATTAGAGATAGGGGTAATAATGAATAAATACTTGAGCGGGAGTAGCCATGAGTTTGGGGGAATCGAAAATGTCCAAAAAGGGAGGAGTATCGGAGTTGAGAGGACGGTTAAGAAGGGTTTCGGGGGAAGAGGCGGCGACGGAAGCGAGCTTGGAGAGGAAGGGGTCTTTAGGGTTGAGAGGGGGAATGGGGATTTTGGCGGAGCAAGAGGTTGTTCTGGTAATTCTTCTGCGTCTCAGAGTGGCTGAAGGAGATTGTGAGGATATGGGTATGGCCATGGGTGCACGCAAATACGCACCCATCATGGTTTCGCCAATCATGCTGTCAAACGGATGAGAGAAGACTGAACCGTGAGCGACTGAGCCTACGTATTTTCTCTATTTCATTTTTTAAATTTTGTGGTGCAATAATATACCAAATGACTAATAAGAAGATATAGCCAAACGAGTTGAAAATCACATTTTTAGTTGAGTGAATCCTTAAAATTCTATGTAGTTGTGATCAATCGATTTCATTCTCATATACACTTAATGACCTCATGAATGTTAATGTTTTCGTTCATCCATTGGTCTCTATTTTCTTCTGTTTGGTTCATATGTGACGTATAATATCTATGTTATTAAAATTAATTGTTCACGCCATATAAAATTAATCAATGAATTATTTGAATATTATTAAGAATTAAATTGAATTTTGAACTGGTCTGAACCGGGGTCTAAGGTCTGGTGTGGGACCAGCCACAAGTGTGCAGGTGTTTTAGGGTTTGTACACCGGTACAGTGGGTATCCGGTATTGTAATCCGGCCTCTCAGTGGGAGAAACCGGTCTTGTTGTCCTGGAGATCCTTCACACCAGTGTTTCGCGTTGAAGGGGGGCGAAAGGTGGTGCCACCTGCGAAGATTCTCCGACGCTCAAGTTAGAAGAGTGTATGAACTCAATGAATACTCAAGCAATGCAATAGTGAGAATGTGAGATAGAATAACGTAACCTTGCATGTGTATTGAAATGAACTATTTATAGTCGGACGTAAGAAATAAATCGTTGGATGCAGGTGGGTCCCTTGGCTCTGATAGCGTGTTGAATATGTCAATCAATATGGCTCAGTGCTCAGAGTGTGTCAGGAGGGTAGGTCAATTATCAGAGTACGATCCTGTGATAGGGATGGAGGATAATCACCTTTCCGCATATTTCGCTGACAATTGTACCTACTCTCTGAGATAATTGACATAGACACATTCCGCTATGCAGGGTATCTTCGCTGATAAGCTATAAGGAACTCCTATCTCGTAGTGATCCTGAGGCAAACGGTTATTCACGCCGTAGAGATAAGGTCGGATGAAGCGTCCATCGTAGCGAGGACGGATGGAGCATTAACTGAAGTAAGTACGGATGAGGTGAGGACGGATTACCGGTATGGTCTTATCTTCTTATGATACCGGTTGCTCCTCTAATAGGTCATTCTGACGTCATAACTTTGGGGACCGGTATCCAGACCGGATCATTTGTCCCCTGGCTTATGTGAGGGACTGTGAGGTTGCTTACATGAGCTACACAGCCTTTGAGAAGTCTGGATGCCTGTGGAACGCTCTATAAATTCCTTCTGAAAACTCTTTGACATTCGTTCTGCCAACTAGATAACCGTTCTTCTTGTGTTATCCACAACGGATTCAGACAGAGATTCATATTGAGGGAAATCCCAAGAGTTTTTGAAAATCAAAACTCTTGGTATTCGAAGAGTGGTTGGGGTGCATTAAATGCGTCTGAAATGATTGGACATTAAATTCCCTTTTTAACACGTGAACCATCATTGTTCTAGAGTGTACCGTCGATTGGGCTTATTGGGCCTGACTTTCAACTTCCGCAGGCCCGTTTTGTGAAAACCTTTACTGAAACGTTACCACTTTCGCGGTTTTATTACGAAACGACGAAGTCCTTTGAATTCGAAATGTTGCGTTTTGAAGTAAACGTCGCGACTTTCAGCAGAACACTGCGCTTCTTCGTTACCTATAAAAGGAACACTTAACGAATTTTGGAATTCATCTCTGTCATCAAGCTTAGTGAACCTCTGCTCAAATTTCTGAAGATTTCCTTGCTGCCTTTCTTCTTCACAAAGTTCCTTCTTCTTTTAGGTAACCTCGCTATCCTTTACCTCCATATCATTTTATTCATTATGCTTCAACCATGCGCCCTAGAAAAGGCAACGCTGGTACCTCATCCAGGGGGAGTTTGAGCTCTCGTGCCCCCTCTAGCCGCCGTGGTGGGAGGATTCTAGTGAATCTTCCTGTGTCTGGGCCTCATCGCTCAGAGAGAGTTGAAACTTCTTCCTCACGAGCGCCAGTTGATCGGCACCGCTCTGAGGATCCCCTTGATTCGAGGGCTAGCAACTGCTCTGATGATAGGTCGATAATGAAGGTTATCTCTCTGACGATGTTGCCTTCTACCACAGCACACACGCATTCCATCGTGCATCAGGTACCATGGAGGTTCCGGGGTCTAGCAACACGATGATTCTGCGGACTACTGAAGGGTGTGTCAACATCGTGGCACACCGGCTGAATTGGGAAAACCTGAACAGGGAGAGGCCGTACTGCTGGGTTGAGGAGGAATTCTTGGAAATCCCCTCTCATCATGCAAATGAAGAAGGCAATCCGGTCACTCTCCGCTGCAAAATCTACTCTGATAAGAAGTACAAGGGACACTTTCTCGTCCTTGCCCCTCTTCCAACTGAGAGGGTCTGCCACCGCGTCCCTGACGAGAGGTCGGTCTACATGTACGACTTCGTCTTTCAAAACCTGGGAGTCCGCTTCCCCCTGACGGAGTTTCAAATGGCCGTCCTGCGCTTTCTTGACTGCGCTCCTACCCAACTGCATCCCAACGGCTGGGGCTTGGTGCGCGCTCTCGAAGTTCTGGGAGAGCATTTCAACTTCACCGCCACTGTGGCCAAATTGTTTTATTACTACCAAGTGGTCCGCCGTGCCAACAAGAAGGGCGGCCTTGGGTTCATAACACTCCGTTGTGACTCAAGGGTGGTGAACTTCAAGTCCTACACCAAATCCGCTAAGGACGTTCCTTCAAACACTACTATACGCGGGTCCGGGTTCAATCCAACAAGCCGGTATTCTGGTTTAATAAAGAAGGGTTCACCAAGTTCCCTATCAGTTGGTCGCACGAGCACTTTTTACTGCTGAGTCGTGCTTACTATACTGAAGAGAGTGAGCTTTCTCCTCATTCCGTCAAGGTGCTGAGTGCCATGCAAACGGCCTCAAAGGCCCTCAAGGGGTTTTCTTGCCGGCTTCTCTTGGGAAGCACCGATGTCCGAGACACCTATCTTCGTAATAGCCATTCTTGACCAATGATTATGTTACGTATTTATTCCGCTCTTATTGTTTTTCCTCCCATGTGTTAACTTAATTTTCCTTATTTTGCAGAACAAATTGAAAAAGTCTCTCGCGAGATGTTGTCTCTGAAGTTTATGCTGGCAGATGGAGACTCCGCTTCCGAAGAGAATGAAATTCAAGCTAAGAGGAACTCCACCAAGGCTCCTACCATTCCTTTGACCTCCGCTGTGGGAGATGAGGTCCCCCTCCTCGATGAGCAGGAACCAGAGGGACAAACAAAGGCTGCTGGGCAGGGTAATGAAGAGGCCTTCCCAGAGAAGAAAAAGAAAAAGAGACATCTGGTCAAAACAGCAGACGTGGAGAAGCCTCCCTCTGGTGACCCTGCAAAGAAGCGCTAGAAGACCCTTGAGGAATCTGGGTTCAAAAAGGACAAGGGGAAGAAACCCGTCCCTGACTCAACTGCCCCTCCTTCACAGACCACGTTTGGACCGGACTCTGGGAGCGGTCCTCCTCCAGTGTTTGATCCTCCAGGCGAATCCTTTCTCTCTCCTTATCTCTGGTTCCAGGGATCTGCGCCCCCTACTCTTCCAAAGGCGAGGTACTGTCTTCGCCCCTCTCTTGATGCTGCTGAAGTTCGGGGGGCGTGCAAGGCCGGCCGTTAGCAATTGGATAAGCTATCCGGCCTCTTGGATTCCTTGAGCGAAAAGGCGGACTACATGGAGAAGGTTGAAAAACTTGAAGCCGAGATCGCTGTTAAGGAGGCCTGGTCGGCCAAGCAAGCAGATATCTGCAGAGGCGTGGAATCAGAATTGACTAAGGCCAAGGAGACGCTGCAAAAGAAGACTGAAGAAATTAGTCAACTCTATTTTGCCAATAAAGCTCTGGAGCGGTAGGTTACTGAACTTCAGCAGCAGAATAAGTCCATCCCTCTCCTTGAAGAAGAGCTGTAATTAGAGAAGAAGAAGTCGGCCAAGCTTGCTGACGATCTCGCAACAATAGAGGCCGGTCACAATAAAAGCCTAGGAGAGTGGGAGGCCCTTCGGAAGGAAATGCAGACTCAGATCGAAGAGCTGAGGAAGGGGAGTACGAGCACTGGGCCGTCGGAGGAGGATTTTGCTAAGCTTCAGAAGAGATTATCTGCTGCTAAGGCCAAGGCTGCCAAAGCCCTGAAGATATGCAAGAAGGTGGCTTTCGAATCTTTCGGCCTGGCACTACGTCAAGTCTTCTATCGCAACCCCGACGTGAAGCTTAATCTGTACGGCTTGGATCCGTTCTATGATTTCCACGGAGGGAAACTTGTCGAAGTGAAGAGTGACGGCTCGCACCAGGATCCTCCCGATGCCCTTTATGAACTGCCTCCACTTCCGGAGGGTCAAAGCATGGAACCAGTATTGCCCACTCCTGAACCCGAAGATGAGACACGGGGGACTGCTGAAACTGGCCCAGAGATCAGAGCGGAGAAGACTCAAACTGAGGGTGCGGAGGAGAGGAGAGCGGAAGTGCCTACGCCGAAGAATCAACCACCAACTCTCTGATTTGATGCTTTTATTTATAGCTGTGTACTGGGATCAGCTCCAACTTTAATACCTTGAGACATATAGAATTTTCCTTCACAGAAATAAAGTTAGTTTTTGCTTTTCTTCTATCGTTTGTGATAAGTATATGGTTGCTGGATAACTTAGTTGTATACACAATGCTTTACCTTTTTAGTACTTTACAAATCCGCTTTGTTTAACCGTATTGTTGTTTAAAGCGTATGTGTCACCCCGGAGTAAAATAACAGAAATTGTAACAGATAAATAACACTTACGTTAAAGTATGCCCTGTCCCCAAGTGTTAGTATTTTGGGAAGGGAATATCTGTCGTAGAACGTTACCTTTAACTTCTTGGAAATTAGAAAGGTTCATCTGATCTCAAAGATGTGGAACAGCCATATTTGTATTTAGCCGTCGTGTGATGAATGCTTCGGAGATGAGGACAGAAATTATACTTGGAGTTTGGTTCGATCCTACCATCCAAGTTTCATGTGGGGTCCGATATGTCCTTGAAAAAGGTCAAATCCTGCACCTGTCTCTTGAGGTTCAGTTTAATCCTACAACTCAAGTCTTCAATGGTGTTCGGTTCGATCCTACTAACCATACTTGGAGTTTGGTGCAATCCTACAATCCAAGCCTTCAACACGGGGTTCAGATCAGGGCTAATCCTGAACCTACTGCGCCCGTTACTCGGGGTTCAGCGTGGTCTTGAAGAAGAACCAGCTTACTGCGCCCAAGCCTTCAAATGGTGTTCAGTTCGGTCCTACTAACCATACTTGGAGTTCGGTGCAATCCTACAATCCAAGCCTTCAACCGGTGTTCAGCCAAACTTACTAACCGTACCCAGAGTTCGGTTTAATTCCTACAATCCAGGCCTTCAAATGGGGTTCGGTTTAATCCTACAACTCATTTCCCCCTCGAGGAGTTACATCGTCAATACACAGAATAGGTGATTGAGATCATCCGTCCTGAGGGTCTTCGTTTCGTCCCTCAAGGAGTTACATCGTCAACTACAGAATAGGTAGTTGAGATCATCCGTCCCGAGGGTCTTTGAACGTGACAGCTTATAACTATAAATCACAACATAGAAATGAGAGAGTGAGATTGGTATAGTCATAAATTGCATTCTCATTACATTGAATATACATTACAAAGGAAGCGTAGTTGGGGTCATGCCTCGTTAAAACCTTCTTGAGAAAACCCAATGGGAAAAAACTCAAGTAAGGAAAAAGAGTACATGCCGTCTTACCAACTAGCTGTAATAAACACGTAAGTTCTGAGTGTTCCACTTATTGCGAATTGGGGTTCCATCGAGCTCCTCGAGCCGGTATGATCCCTTTCCTGTTACCTCAGAAACTCTGTAAGGGCCTTCCCATGTCGGTGCTAGCTTCCCTTGGTAGGCGAATTTATTCCCCACACTTGCCTTCCTCAAAACAAGGTCTCCGGTGTTGAATGCTCTGTATTGGACACGTTTGTTGTACCGGAGAGCTGCCTTTGCCTTTATTGCCTGATCTCTAACAAAAGCTCCTTCCCTTAGTTCGTGGAGAACGTCCAGCTCTGATGCCAGATTGGCGTTATTGTCTTCAGCTAAAAAATATTCTACTCGGGCCGATCTGGTTTGCAACTCCACTGGGATCATCGCCTCAACCCCATAAGTCAGCCGATATGGGGATTCATTAGTGGAGGAATGCGGTGTAGTACGATATGCCCACAGGACATGGCATAGTTGATCAGTCCAACCTCCTTTTGCTTCTCCGAGGCGCTTCTTCAATCTTTTTAATACCTCTCGATTAGCCACCTTTGCTTGGTCATTTGTCTGAGGGTGCTCAACAGATGAGAAAATTTGGACTATCCCCAGTCCTTCGAGCAAGTCTGTGAACTGGGTGCCGTTGTCAGTCACGATCCGCCCTGGGACACCGAATCGAGCTATGATGTTTTCATATACAAAATGCCTCATCCACGCAGAAGTAATATGCACCACTGGCTCAGCCTCAATCCACTTAGTGAAGTAGTCTACCCCTACAATCAGATATTTAATACCACCAGGGGCGGTAGGAAACGGACCCAGGATATCAAAACCCCACTGGTAGAACGACCATGGCACAGTGGATGAAGAGAGTTCTTGGGCCGGTGTGTGATGGAGATTAGAAAATCTTTGACAAACATCACACTTCTTCACAAAATCTGTAGAGTCCTGTTTCACCGTGGGCCACCAATATCCAGCCCTGAGGACTTTTCTCATTAAGCTTCTGCCCCCGGCATGGTGCCCACACTGCCTCTCGTGTACTTCTTCCAACACTGCTTCTCGTGTACTTCTTCCAACACTGCTTGTACCTCATCTTCTCTCAAACAAATGAGGTATGGGACTGAGAATCCCCTTTTGTAAAGAACACCATCGACCATGGTGAAGTATGGCAGCTCCCTTTTTACTCGTCTCCTCTCCTTCTCATCAGTGGGAAGCTGTCCATCCGCCAAATAACGGATATAGGGGATGACCCAAGAGTTCTCATAAGGATAACTGACCATTATAGCATTCAGAGAAGGGAAAAGAGGGATGCTAGGTGATGTCAATGTACTCTGAACCACCGTTGTTGTGCTGCCGGGCTGCTTTGTACTTGCAAGCCTTGATAAGATATCCGCTCTGGTGTTCTCCTCTCTTGGCACGTGCTTAAATTCCAGCACGTCGAATCTCCCCTTCAATTCATTCACACAATTCAAGTATAGTTGAAGTTGTGGCTCTCTGACCTGATATTCTTCCTGGATTTGTGAAATCACCAGCTGTGAATCGCTGCACAGTGTAACTGCTGAAGCTCCGATATCAATCGCCGCTCGGAGGCCGGCCAAGCATGCCTCATACTCAGCTTGATTATTGGAGGTCTTGAAATTAAATCGGAGGGAAATCTCCAGGTGTACGTCGTCCTCACTTTCCACCACGACACCGGCTCCACAGCCTTTACTGTTTGACGACCCATCAACATAAATGGTCCAATGCGCTCGAGGTGTGGCTGGATCCGACCCTGTCATTTCCACCACGAAATCTTCCAGTACTTGAGCTTTAATGGCTCCTCGAGGCTCATAAGAAATTTCGAACTCGGAAAGCTCGATAGACCATTTGATCATCCTTCCAGCAAGATCCGGTTTACTAAGTACCGAACGGAGAGGCAGATCCGTTCTCACCAGTACTGGGTGCGCATGAAAATACGGCCTCAACCGTCGGGAAGCCCACACAACTGCCAGAGCGGCCTTCTCTATCTTTTGATATCTACCTTCGGCTCCCTGGAATGTCTTGCTGGTGAAGTACACCGGTCTCTGCCCTTCTGGGGTTTCTTTAACAAGGGCCACGCCTAGGGCTTCATCAGAAATTGCCAAATACAGGATCAGAGTCTCACCAGGGTCAGGCTTCACCAATATGGGTGGACTTGAAAGCACGGCCTTAAGCTGCTGGAAGGCTTGTTCCTGCTCTTCTCCCCATTCAAAACTCTTGTGTTTCTTCAACGCCTTATATAGAGGAAGGGATCTATGCGCCATCTTGGGCATGAATTGAGCTAGAGCGGCTACCTTCCCATTCAATGATTGTACTTCCCTTAGGCTCTTAGGGCTCTGCATATCCAGAATTGCTTGACATTTTCCAGGGTTTGCCTCAATGCCCCACTGGGTTAACATGAATCCTAAGAACTTCCCTGCTGGAACGGCAAAAGTGCACTTCAAAGGGTTCAACCTCACATTGTATTGCCGCAACCGGATGAACACTTGGCGCAAATCATTAATGTGATCCCCTCCAGCGGGAGTCTTTACGATGACATCATCAATGTACACCTCCACCAACTTGGTGTTCATGCCTTCGAATACTTTGTTGATCATGCGCTGGTAGGTAGCGCCGGCGTTCTTCAATCCGAACGGCATATGACGGTGTAGCAGAACACACCACGGTCATTGACAAAGGCCGTCTTTTCTTGATCCCCTTCCCACATCGGACTCTGATTGTACCCTGAATAAGCATCCATGAAATTGAGGTACTGATAACTAGATGAATCATCTACCATGCGATCAATGTTTGGGAGAGGATACGGATCTTTGGGGCAACATCGGTTGAGATCTACGTAATCCGTGCACATTCTCCACTTGCCATTGGCTTTCTGCACCATCACCACATTGGAAAGCCAAGATGAGTAACGAATCTCCTTTATAAAACCAGCCTTCAACAGTTCCTCTGTTTGCTCACACGCTGCCTTCTGCTTCTCCGGTCCAAACCTCCTCTTCTTCTGGGCCACCGATCTCGTTTCTGGGTAAACAGCGAGTTTATGGCAATAGAAATCGGGGTCCATCCCAGGCATGTCTGCTGTGGTCCAAGCAAAAAGGTCTTTAAACTCTTGCAAAAGAGCCAACAAACGCTGCTCCATGCCTGCCTCCAGATTATCGTTGATGTGTGTGACCTTCTCTGGGGAATCCCCTAAAATGACATCCCTGGAACCACCATTGTAACACCCCCTTATATACACGAGATATATATGTATTCTTCTTACTTTTAAAAAAAACTTTTAGAAAGATATACATATTTATCACTCTTTATCTCGTGTATACAAGGACGTATATACATCTGATTTCCTTTGAATATTGAAAGTAAAAAAAAATTGTCTTTCAATATTTGTCCATAATGACAAAATAATTTATAGAAATCATAAGTGATAAATCATTACAATATTATATCCGAATGAAAGAGTTTATCAAAGTTTAACCTTTACCTTGTTACAATTATCTACTTGATATTGTAATAAGGCAAAATAAAACTAAACTATACCTCTACTACAAATGTGAACAATCATTTCCTAGTCCTTGAACCATCGAGTTTTGAATCCTACTCTTGTCATATCTCTTCATCTAATCGATTGAGAATGAGACCACTTTATCCTCTTGTAATTATATATCCTTCCATCTTGGACTGCTAGCTATATATCATATAACATATATTTTGGACACAAAAATTCAAACAAGAAGGAGTGAGAAACAAAATATAATATATTACAGATAAGACATAAGCATAAGGGTTTTCACAAACTAATATAGTAATATCAGTCATAATCTCATATACAATCAATTATGAATATAGGGTTTCCACATACATAACACTTATATTTTCATTCATAACCATCCATATAGAATGTCACAATCACATGAATGTTATGTAATGCTTATGCTACTGTCTCATTCAGTTTATGCATGTGGGCCCTTAAAGTTTTAGTTTGCACTGGGCCAACCAGGAGTTTACACTGTTTCATAAATTCTGGATAATAATAACATAAATGCCTTCATGGCATATGAACAGCTCAACTGGCGTGGAAACACTTAGAGACTAGTCAGACTGAGAAAGTTTTTATTGTGAAAGTACCCGACACTAGGGAGCGACCCCAGGTCACCTGAAGCACCCTTTCACACTCTCTCATCCCAAGGCTCGCAATTAAGCCTCCTCTAATGTATCCTCGGTTTCTATAATCCGTCCCCAGGCAATATCACATCTCAATTCTCTTTAATGATTCATGATGCATGAACTACTCGCATATTTAGTTGGTTAAGGCTTTTAGAAACTCAATTATTAAATACCATAAAGGTTCACAAAATCATCACAATAAACTGTACATTTCCATAAGTTCTTCTTTGAACTTCTGTTATACTGAAATAATTTAGTACAGTCTTCAAATTCAGATCTTACCAAAATTGAGTTTCCAAGCCTTAAATATCTCAAAGCTTTCTCTTAAAAACCTTCATATATTTACATAATCTTTCTCAATTTAAATCTTAACTAGATTGAGTTTTTGAAATCTCCACAAAATATTCTTTAGTTATTTCGTTGGGGAAAACCAAAATAATTTACTTTAAACTTCTAATTTCTAAAGAAAATAATTTAAAATCATTAACTAAGAATACTTAAAACTATAAAAATTTTCTTTAATTCAAGAATTAATTATCTCAACCTCTGATTTTCATAAAATAGCTTCTTTCTAATACTAGATTTTATTATTGAGATTAAAAATAAAGTTAATAAAAATTATTTATAAGAAGAAATAAAAAACTAAAATAATTACAAAATACTTTCTCTTGGAATAAAAATTTAAAGAGTAAGGTAAGAAAATTCTTACCGAGTTTTAACTTTCCGTCATGCTTGCTATATGCTCAAACTTCATATCACAAGATCATCAATCATTCATCAACCACAATCAAGTATAGTAATCTCATCAATCACAATCAAATATCATCAATCATAATTGAATATTATTAATCACAGTCTAATATTATAAATCACAATATCATTAATCGAAATCAAATATAATTAATTATAATCAAGTCAAATCAACTAAATATCGCTTATAAATATAATTCAAATTTTTAATGGTTATTTAAATTAGTAGATTTGATTTTGAGTCCTTATAGTCCATTCCTCGCACAGGTCTATATAAGTCCATATATCCAGTCTTCGCATAGGTATAGTTCAGTCTAGACAGGTCATAATATTCCAAGTCCTTGCATAGGTTTAGTTCGATCCATATAGGATATAAAAATCCAAGTCCTTGCATAGGTTTAGTTCAGTCCGTATAAGTTATAATAATTCAGATCTATGTATAGATATTTCAGAATAAGTTACACAGTATATTAAATTTATTATAAATTTTAAGTTGAGAAGTTATTACTTTATAATAATATTATTAAATTTAAAAGGAGTAAGGGACTCCTCCCTTTATTCTTATGTCTTTCATATTATATTTTTATCTCACTCCCCCTTACCTCTTGTATACCGATTCGTTATTGAAAATCCATGCGCGCCTTGTCTCCGAGTTCTAAAACATACCAATTTCATTTTAATATAATTACAAGATGAAAATTAAGATTACAACTTAAAATAAAAAAATGGTAAATTTTGAATAGTGAATAGTGAATAGTGAATAGTGAATAGTAAATCGTAAATAGTAACAGTAAATAGTAAAACGTGAATAGTAACAGTAAATAGTAAAACGTGAATAGTAACAGTAAATAGTAAATCGTGAATAGTAATGGTAAATAGTAACAGTAAATAGTAATTTACTATTTGAATAGTAATTTACTATTGAAATAGTAATTTACTATTGAAATAGTGTTTACTATGCAGAATAGTAACTTAAAATAATATTATTTCCAGTATAATAACAGATTTCTAAAAACGATATAAAAATAACCCAAAAAATATAAAAGAGAAGTATTCTTACCTTAGGATTTTGGCAGAACCTTCTCTCCAAAAACTTTTCTTCTCTCTCTCACTTCCACCACTATCTCACTAGCACTACTATATTAAGAAAACTTAATCTGAAATTGTGAATTCTAAAGAAGAAATCCTTCGGTATTTATAGGAAAAAAATTTACTATGCATTCCATTATTTTAATATAAAAGTACTATGCATTTTTGAATTTTTTATTCCAGGTTACTGTGCATCTTTTGAAAATTTCATACATGCACAGTGATTTGCATAGTAATTGTCGGCAAAATTATTAAGTCAAATAGTAACCCTTCACTCGGTATATTTTAAATATTCAAAATGAGTCCTTTTTGAAATTTAGCGATATTATATCAGTCCTCACTAATTTTATAATAAGTAATATAAAGCTGAAATTTTAAAAATCTAAAATTTTCTGTTAATAAAAATTTATTGATATGTTTCTAATTTTTTAACGATTAGAAAAAATCAAGATTTTTCTCAAACCGATAATTTTTAGATAAGTCTACTTGAAATGGATTTTAGAAAATTTTCTTATAATTTAACTTTACATTCTTGTAAATATTTTTAATTTTAAGCAACTTTATATGAATTTAAAATTATTTAAAATATATTATTTTATTAAAATAATTCAAAATTTTCAAAAAATTCCAGAAAATCATAAATATTATGTAGATCAAAAAGTTTAAAAGAACCATAGTCTAATTCCTTCAAAATTTTATTTTAAAATTCTAATAAGAGTTAAATCTTAAATATGTAAAAAAAATAAAAATATAACAACATAAAATAAAAATGGTGAATAACAAAGATATTAAAAATTCTTAATATAATTTTCTTAATTAGTGAATACTAATTAAGTCACTTTAAAATTCTCATTCAAAAATATTTTCATTTTATTATTATTATTATTAAAAAAAATAAATAATAAAAATATAAATACCAAAATTTTAAAAAAATGATAATAATAAACTAACTTATAGTAAGTATTTCTCAAGAAATATATATTAATATCTATTTCCTATTTGTGATGAAAATAGGATGTTACAACTCTACTCCCCTAAAAGAAATTTCGTCCTCGAAATTTAATATTGTTAATAAATCTTACCATAGCTAAACTAACTGAACTGTTCTAAAATATATTTCTAGTTTCCTTGGCAATTGTGTACATTTTCCTTAACATTGCCATTTATCTCTCTTTTTTTAATCTTATCTGTATTTTTTTCCTTAATTCAAAAATATTACTCGTCTTAATTTTGTCAACCATGCTCATCATAAATTGATGGTTAACTCTAAACACCTCAATAATTACGTTTCTCAATCTATTAAAATCTTACTTAACATAATCCATAACATCTATTAATTAAAATTCCTACTCGTAATATAGTAAAATGGACTGCTAAGAATTAATTACTGGACAACTAGCCGTTAGCAACTAGCCGTTGGACTAGCCGTTGGACTAGCCGTTTATGACCGTTGCAACTCTCCCTCCCTTGCTTGCTTATAAATTCTCATTCCATTCTCACTTCCTATCACAACTTCAAGGTTTCTTAGTTTCTCTCTTCTTTCTAATTTCTTCAATCTTTTTTTTTTCAAGTACTATCATACTATTCGATGGTTAACCTTCCTAGAAGTAAGGAAGAACGAAGTCGGGATGGACTACAAGTTGTGGTAACAAGTGCTTCACTTCTTATAATCGTTATGATTATTTCTCTAGTTTGGATAATTTTTGTATTGCCAAGACTCTTAGACCTCTATCTATGATATACTAGATGTTCTATTTTATTTTCCTTAATGTAATCGTGTATAATAAATTATCCTAGTGAGAAAGGATAAATATGTCTTAGTCCATGTTGTACTAGTTAAATCCTTGTGGTCTTTGCTTCATGATAATCCAGGGTATGTAATCATTTCTTATTGTCTTCTATAATGAATCAAATATTCCTTAACTAAGTGATTACACATTCCATTATAATTGACTACAACCATTACATATATTTGATAAATTCTCCAATCTTAAATGATCACAAATCACTACGTTGACTTAGAAATATTCACTTGAATATTTTTTTATAGGTAACTAAGACTTATGTAATCAATAAGTAAAGGTTCATATCTACTTCCTCATGGTTTACTAACACATTTCTTTATTTTAAATCTACAATGGTCATTACATAACAATGATTTATATCATGTATATATATTCGTCGAACAAAATCGATGACTAAAAGAAAATAACTTGATAAACATGTATCATATTGTTAGGAATCACAAAAATATTTTATGTCACAATTTCTAAATATTAAACCAATATCGATGTCTTCCAAAGATCTATAATGCTTATTTTAGGTCATTCATTGATATATTTATCACAATAAATCAATTTAAAAAAATTCAAAAATATATGGTTAATTACATTCGATGTCACAATCATAAAAGTTTCATTAATTCATATATTTACACACATAACCATCATATATATTATTCAATCGTACACATCATAAATGAAAACTTCATCAAATCAAACAATAATTAACATATTTTATATGTCATACAAAAGAAGAATCAATACAAATAGCCAGAGATACAATTCCTAATATGATTATTTGTTATATCAAACAAGTTATAAATTATCATATTTTTTCATAAAGTATACATCCACACATTTTTCTTTTCAAAATATATCACCAAAGGAAAAACTATGATTCTATCTTAAAGAATTTGTTATACTAGTTTGGGATTACAACAGTTATTTACCCATTGGAATTCTAATTCACACAAGTATCTCTTACAACTTCAAGGACATGGTAAGGAATATCCTAATAGAATTTATTGAGTTTATCTCTATTTCTCCATATACTACATTAACCCAAGGTTAAATTCGTTGATCTTAACATCCTTCTTTTGACATGTCTTTCACTACTTAGTGCAAATCATTCGGGGTGATCAGTCCCGATAGTTTATAACTAAGTAGTCAAAGTCACGACAGCTCCAGTCTAGAATTCATACCAAAATATTTCTAAGAATTTTCTATTGTCTTATCTCCCTTGTTGTCTCATACCATATTGTAAAACAGGAAAATGTTAGAATATTTCACTATCACATATTAATCAGAGAATCAAACACCATACAATACATTTGGAATAAAAGGAAATAACTGCATTAGTTAATTTACCTTATCATTCCACCATACATTAAGGCATGTACTTAAACAATGTCAAGAAAGACTTCAGAATGGCCAGTTTCTGATAATCCCTGCAATAACATTTTTCAAGTAACAGGCTATAAAGTTTTAACTTATACTTCTTATGAACTTAAAATTAGTTCCTTCTTTCTATACTCCTAATTTTTCTTCACTTACTTCTTACCATTTACTCTAATAAAATTTCCTCTTTTCTCAACCATAAAATCTCTTGTCAAACTCAACCATCAGAGTACACTAACACGCTAGTAAGACCATACCACAAGCCGGTTTGGATTGAACTGCTCTGATACCACTTTGTAACACCCCCTTATATACACGAGATATATATGTATTCTTCTTACTTTTAAAAAAAACTTTTAGAAAGATATACATATTTATCACTCTTTATCTCGTGTATACAAGGACGTATATACATCTGATTTCCTTTGAATATTGAAAGTAAAAAAAAATTGTCTTTCAATATTTGTCCATAATGACAAAATAATTTATAGAAATCATAAGTGATAAATCATTACAATATTATATCCGAATGAAAGAGTTTATCAAAGTTTAACCTTTACCTTGTTACAATTATCTACTTGATATTGTAATAAGGCAAAATAAAACTAAACTATACCTCTACTACAAATGTGAACAATCATTTCCTAGTCCTTGAACCATCGAGTTTTGAATCCTACTCTTGTCATATCTCTTCATCTAATCGATTGAGAATGAGACCACTTTATCCTCTTGTAATTATATATCCTTCCATCTTGGACTGCTAGCTATATATCATATAACATATATTTTGGACACAAAAATTCAAACAAGAAGGAGTGAGAAACAAAATATAATATATTACAGATAAGACATAAGCATAAGGGTTTTCACAAACTAATATAGTAATATCAGTCATAATCTCATATACAATCAATTATGAATATAGGGTTTCCACATACATAACACTTATATTTTCATTCATAACCATCCATATAGAATGTCACAATCACATGAATGTTATGTAATGCTTATGCTACTGTCTCATTCAGTTTATGCATGTGGGCCCTTAAAGTTTTAGTTTGCACTGGGCCAACCAGGAGTTTACACTGTTTCATAAATTCTGGATAATAATAACATAAATGCCTTCATGGCATATGAACAGCTCAACTGGCGTGGAAACACTTAGAGACTAGTCAGACTGAGAAAGTTTTTATTGTGAAAGTACCCGACACTAGGGAGCGACCCCAGGTCACCTGAAGCACCCTTTCACACTCTCTCATCCCAAGGCTCGCAATTAAGCCTCCTCTAATGTATCCTCGGTTTCTATAATCCGTCCCCAGGCAATATCACATCTCAATTCTCTTTAATGATTCATGATGCATGAACTACTCGCATATTTAGTTGGTTAAGGCTTTTAGAAACTCAATTATTAAATACCATAAAGGTTCACAAAATCATCACAATAAACTGTACATTTCCATAAGTTCTTCTTTGAACTTCTGTTATACTGAAATAATTTAGTACAGTCTTCAAATTCAGATCTTACCAAAATTGAGTTTCCAAGCCTTAAATATCTCAAAGCTTTCTCTTAAAAACCTTCATATATTTACATAATCTTTCTCAATTTAAATCTTAACTAGATTGAGTTTTTGAAATCTCCACAAAATATTCTTTAGTTATTTCGTTGGGGAAAACCAAAATAATTTACTTTAAACTTCTAATTTCTAAAGAAAATAATTTAAAATCATTAACTAAGAATACTTAAAACTATAAAAATTTTCTTTAATTCAAGAATTAATTATCTCAACCTCTGATTTTCATAAAATAGCTTCTTTCTAATACTAGATTTTATTATTGAGATTAAAAATAAAGTTAATAAAAATTATTTATAAGAAGAAATAAAAAACTAAAATAATTACAAAATACTTTCTCTTGGAATAAAAATTTAAAGAGTAAGGTAAGAAAATTCTTACTGAGTTTTAACTTTCCGTCATGCTTGCTATATGCTCAAACTTCATATCACAAGATCATCAATCATTCATCAACCACAATCAAGTATAGTAATCTCATCAATCACAATCAAATATCATCAATCATAATTGAATATTATTAATCACAGTCTAATATTATAAATCACAATATCATTAATCGAAATCAAATATAATTAATTATAATCAAGTCAAATCAACTAAATATCGCTTATAAATATAATTCAAATTTTTAATGGTTATTTAAATTAGTAGATTTGATTTTGAGTCCTTATAGTCCATTCCTCGCACAGGTCTATATAAGTCCATATATCCAGTCTTCGCATAGGTATAGTTCAGTCTAGACAGGTCATAATATTCCAAGTCCTTGCATAGGTTTAGTTCGATCCATATAGGATATAAAAATCCAAGTCCTTGCATAGGTTTAGTTCAGTCCGTATAAGTTATAATAATTCAGATCTATGTATAGATATTTCAGAATAAGTTACACAGTATATTAAATTTATTATAAATTTTAAGTTGAGAAGTTATTACTTTATAATAATATTATTAAATTTAAAAGGAGTAAGGGACTCCTCCCTTTATTCTTATGTCTTTCATATTATATTTTTATCTCACTCCCCCTTACCTCTTGTATACCGATTCGTTATTGAAAATCCATGCGCGCCTTGTCTCCGAGTTCTAAAACATACCAATTTCATTTTAATATAATTACAAGATGAAAATTAAGATTACAACTTAAAATAAAAAAATGGTAAATTTTGAATAGTGAATAGTGAATAGTGAATAGTGAATAGTAAATCGTAAATAGTAACAGTAAATAGTAAAACGTGAATAGTAACAGTAAATAGTAAAACGTGAATAGTAACAGTAAATAGTAAATCGTGAATAGTAATGGTAAATAGTAACAGTAAATAGTAATTTACTATTTGAATAGTAATTTACTATTGAAATAGTAATTTACTATTGAAATAGTGTTTACTATGCAGAATAGTAACTTAAAATAATATTATTTCCAGTATAATAACAGATTTCTAAAAACGATATAAAAATAACCCAAAAAATATAAAAGAGAAGTATTCTTACCTTAGGATTTTGGCAGAACCTTCTCTCCAAAAACTTTTCTTCTCTCTCTCACTTCCACCACTATCTCACTAGCACTACTATATTAAGAAAACTTAATCTGAAATTGTGAATTCTAAAGAAGAAATCCTTCGGTATTTATAGGAAAAAAATTTACTATGCATTCCATTATTTTAATATAAAAGTACTATGCATTTTTGAATTTTTTATTCCAGGTTACTGTGCATCTTTTGAAAATTTCATACATGCACAGTGATTTGCATAGTAATTGTCGGCAAAATTATTAAGTCAAATAGTAACCCTTCACTCGGTATATTTTAAATATTCAAAATGAGTTCTTTTTGAAATTTAGCGATATTATATCAGTCCTCACTAATTTTATAATAAGTAATATAAAGCTGAAATTTTAAAAATCTAAAATTTTCTGTTAATAAAAATTTATTGATATGTTTCTAATTTTTTAACGATTAGAAAAAATCAAGATTTTTCTCAAACCGATAATTTTTAGATAAGTCTACTTGAAATGGATTTTAGAAAATTTTCTTATAATTTAACTTTACATTCTTGTAAATATTTTTAATTTTAAGCAACTTTATATGAATTTAAAATTATTTAAAATATATTATTTTATTAAAATAATTCAAAATTTTCAAAAAATTCCAGAAAATCATAAATATTATGTAGATCAAAAAGTTTAAAAGAACCATAGTCTAATTCCTTCAAAATTTTATTTTAAAATTCTAATAAGAGTTAAATCTTAAATATGTAAAAAAAATAAAAATATAACAACATAAAATAAAAATGGTGAATAACAAAGATATTAAAAATTCTTAATATAATTTTCTTAATTAGTGAATACTAATTAAGTCACTTTAAAATTCTCATTCAAAAATATTTTCATTTTATTATTATTATTATTAAAAAAAATAAATAATAAAAATATAAATACCAAAATTTTAAAAAAATGATAATAATAAACTAACTTATAGTAAGTATTTCTCAAGAAATATATATTAATATCTATTTCCTATTTGTGATGAAAATAGGATGTTACAACCATCCGGTGTGGGCTTTGAGGGGTTAAGAGGGTCGATCTTCAATTCCGCCCTGGGGTCCAAGTCAATCAGACTGACGGACCCAGCCGCTGTTCCTCCGTCATTTAGCTTCCTCTTCTTATTGAATGTTTCCAACTTGACCTTGTTGAGGCTCAAGTTATAACAGTATCGAGCCATTTCCTGATCTCCGCGGAGGGAGGACACACCATTATCCTTGTCGATGAATTTGATTAAGAGATGGGGAGTGGACACAATTGCTTCCATTGCATTCAAGGTAGGGCGGCCTATGATCCCGTTGTAAGGAGATTCCACATCGATCACTAGAATTCTCGACTTCACCGTTCTCGCACCAGGCTCTCCTTCAAAAGAAATGAGGGTATCGAGATACCCTTTAGTGGGTTGCTTCGCCCCATTAAACGCTGTGAGCTCTTGCGTGTACGGCTGCAGATCTGCATCATTAAAACCCATTCTTTTGAAACAGTTATAAAAAATTACATCGCAAGAACTTCCCTGGTTGACGAGGATCCTTTTCACATCTTTGTTAGCAATGACAGCAATGATCACCACTATGTCGTCCCCTCCTGGGATCGTCGGGCCGAAATCATCATCAGTGAAGGATACCATCGGGGTTGCCACACCGTCCCTGAAAGGGCGGTTATCTCTGGGTTTGCCTTGTACAGACAAGATCATCCTATGGTGATTTTTCCTGGCTGTGATCGATGCTCCACCTCCTGAAAACCCTCCAGCGATCATCTCAATCACTTCACGCCTGCCTTGCCTCTGCTGCTGAGGCATGTTGTCCTGCTGGGCTCCTTCAGCGATTACCACTCCTTTCTGCTTTTCAGCCGCAGTAAACCTTCTAATTGGGTTACAATTATTGTCACCCTCATCATCTGGATCTCTCCCCCTTTTGTCCACTCTGTCAGGCTCATCTAAAGATTTTTCTCTGAAGAGATATTGCTTCAGTTTTCCCTCTCTAATGAGGGTCTCCAGAGTATTCTTCAACGCCTTGCACTCGTCCGTGTGGTGACCCGTTTGTTCATGAAAGGCACAATATTTACGTGGGTTACCAAGCCTTTTGACTGGGGGTGGCTTCCTTATACCAAAGACACTGAGCGCTGGCCAGCCGACTTCCCTCAAGATTTGGGAATGTCTGGCATTCAGAGGAGCATAGTTACTGAAGGATGAGACGCGCCTGTCTCGTTGATGAGGCCGAACGCTTGCAAAATCTTCTCTAAAGGCATGTTTTTCTGGTCTCATTCTCTCCTTCTCTCTTCGTGGCTGCTGAGGGGGTATTGGGGGCTTCATCCTAGCTGCTGTAGCCTCCAGATGCATTTCTATACCCACGTACTTGGAAGCTTTCCTTCGAAACTCCTCGAAGGTTGTTGGGGGGCTCTTTGCCAAAGACAGGGCAAAAACTGAACCAGGTTGCAGGGCTTCAACCACAATATAGAGCTGTATGGCCTCTGTGAGATTTGGCACCAACGCAGCCTCCTTGTAGAATCTCTTCAGAAACTCCTTAAGAGTTTCAGTCTCTCCTTGCCTTATCTGTGCCAAGGTGTGAGATGTCCGGGGGATGTCCCTGGAAATGACAAAATGGCTTTCAAACGCAGCTGCCATTTCTTCCAAGGAGTCTATGGATCCTGAGGGTAAGCTTTAAACCAGCTGAGAGCCTCCTCCATCAGTGTTCTTGGGAACATCCTACACATGACGTCTTCATCAGCTCCCAGGTACATAGCTTCATAGACATAAGCATCTAAGTGTTTAGTAGGATCAGTTTCTCCATTATACTTTCCGATCGACAATGGCTGAGTCGTCTGCAAGTGCTTAGGGATGACGACACTCATCAACCTCCTTGAGAAAGGGACGCTGAGTCTATAAGCTCTAGAGGTCACCACTGCTTGCTCCTTTCTCCTGGTACTGACTCTATCACCAGAGTCTTGAGTTTTTTCCCTCTCCTCGTACGTAGGGATTTTTGAGTACTGGAGGGTCGTAGATTTTTCCCTCATCGATGCATGGTGAGCCTCTTCTGCATGACACATTGCCCTATCCCCAGCTCCTCTCTTCTCCCGCCTTAACTCCATCAGCTCCCCCCTGAGCTGCCTAATAACCTCATCACGAGGGTCAGGGGTTGGCACTTGCACCATCCTTCGGGTGATGGAGACAGGAGATTCGAAGACGAGTCTCCTCCCAGCCTGCTGGTGGGTTACGTCCTCCACATGACCATCAACGAAGTCACATCCATCACCTTCCATTCTGACTACCAGACTTCTACGAAAAGTGGGAATAACTCTAACGAGTCCCACTGGGCGTGCCAATGAACTGGTCTGAACCGAGGTCTAAGGTCCAGTGTAGGACCAGCCACAAGTGTGCAGGTGTTTTAGGGTTTGTACACCGGTACAGTGGGTATCCGGTATTGTAATCCGGCCTCTCAGTGGGAGAAACCGGTCTTGTTGTCCTGGAGATCCTTCACACCAGTGTTTCGCGTTGAAGGGGGGCGAAAGGTGGTGCCACCTGTGAAGATTCTCCGACGCTCAAGTTAGAAGAGTGTATGAACTCAATGAATACTCAAGCAATGCAATAGTGAGAATGTGAGATAGAACAACGTAACCTTGCATGTGTATTGAAATGAGCTATTTATAGTCAGACGTAAGAAATGAATCGTTGGATGCAGGTGGGTCTCTTGGCTCTGATAACGTGTTGAATATATCAATCAATATGGCTCAGTTCTCAGAGTGTGTCAGGAGGGTAGGTCAATTATCAGAGTACGATCCTGTGATAGGGATGGAGGATAATCACCTTTCCGTATATTTCGCTGACAATTGTACTTACTCTCTGAGATAATTGACATAGACACATTCTGCTATGCAGGGTATCTTCGCTGATAAGCTATAAGGAACTCCTATCTCGTAGTGATCCTGAGGCAAACGGTTATTCACGCCGTAGAGATAAGGTCGGATGAAGCGTCCATCGTTGCAAGGACGGATGGAGCATTAACTGAAGTAAGTACGGATGAGGTGAGGACGGATTACCGGTATGGTCTTATCTTCTTATGATACCGGTTGCTCCTCTAATAGGTCATTCTGACGTCATAACTTTGGGGACCGGTATCCAGACCGGATCAAATTTATTGGGAAATTTTAAGTGGCAATAAACGTGAAATAGTTAATTTTGAGTAGTTAATTATGAGATTAGATTTATATTAAATTGTGATGGTAAAATATTGATCAACATGTGATGAAAGTAAAAAAATTAATTACTTAAGGTAAAAGTAAAATTTATTAGAAGAAAATGTGAAAGGAAAAGAAAAAATGAAAGGACCATTATGCCCTTGTGCACAAAATGGTTTCCCCGTTTTCTTTCTTCTTCTTCGTGCACGAGAGAAAGAAAAGAGAGAAAGAAACTGTGAGCTCCTCCATGGTTGTCCATATGGTGGTATGATTAAGGTCTAATTTCTCGTTGAAACTCAAAATTAATTGCATTTTTGGAATTGTTGCAACGAGGTGAGTATTATGGTAGTTCTGATTTCAAGCTTCAACTAACTTCTAAAAAACTGGAAAAAATGGCATAATCAATGGGGGTTATTGGGTCTCTTTTATTTTGATGTTTTTGTATGAGAAATGAGTACAATCAATCTTTAAGAACTTGAATATGGCACCTGACAGTAAATAGGGTTTTGTCTTAGTGTTGTTAAGTGGCAGACCGAGAGTTAGGGGATTGTTAGCTGGAGCGGAACATGGAAACAGAGTCCGAAATTATAAAAGGTAAGCTTCAAGAACCTTTGAGATGAATTTCAAGTTGTTTCGGTGGATTGAATTATGGTTTAGGAAATTCAAACGTTGAACCCACTTGTAAACTCTTGATTTTAGATACTTGAAGTATTTGATGTTGAATTGAAAGTTTCAAAAGTGTAAAAGCGAGGTAAGAGGGTGTATTCGGTGTATGAATTAATGAAAATAATAATAACGCCAATTCCGATGTGTGGGAAAATGGTAGGATAGACTAAGTACATTAAATTTTCTATAAATGTGTATAAATATATGATGTCATGCATATTTAATTGCATTGTTGTGACGAATATTGCATCACTTGATAATTTGAGTATGAATGAAGTTATAGACAAGTGAAGCATGAAGTACTTAAACAATGATTTGTAGTTTTAACTATATAGGTACATTGCAAGTTATGTGGTGAATTGTGAAATTTTATATTGATATATTATGAGAATAAATTTTAATTAATTGGGAACAATCAAACTTGTTCATATGGAATTATGTGATCAAATGTGGTTTATTGATAACTTGAGAAAGTGAAATGTGTCATCAATGGAATAAAAGCGATTAAAATGCCTACGGTGGCTTAGATGTGGTCCCAGGATGATGGTGTTATGTCAGGACGGTGTATTATGAGCTGAATAAAATGATATTGAAGTATATTTAATATATGTGATTTTTATGTGATGTGGACGGTCGATTGGTATATTTTACCCCTCATTTTTTTGCTCTCGTGGTCAAGCGTGACCCAATTGAGCTACCCAGAGGTTGGAAGGACCCAATGGTGAGATGGGGAGCCAGACAGGGTTTGGTGGACCATGTAGGGTTCACAGGTGGTCTGGTAGGACCCTCAGCTAACAATCGATCCAATTTAGTATCTGAATATTAGAGAGTCACATATTAAATTTTGTTAAAGAAATTTAGTTGATTTAAGATAGTTAATATACCAAGTCCTAAAGAATTTAATCTATCAAAAAATTCAATCTATCCACAGGAACAGGGTGTCAAACAAGTGTAAGTGAAGACGCATTTGTACAATTCAATTTCCTTCCATAGAATCTTCATTCTAGCGTAGTATCGTAGAATCTATTTGCTTGCAATCTTAGATCTGATCTTGTAGATCGACGATACGAAACTTGTCTGCATGTGAGAAACGATGTTTAAGATCTTTCCTCACGAAGAAGTCATAGATTGTGTGAGCCACGACACCACCATTTAATTGCAGCAACGTCGTGCTTCACGAAGCAGATCTTTAAATGAAGGACAAAGAATCTCGTCATGGATGAACTTCTCTTTGTTTTTGGTTTCAAGAGCAACCACTATGTCCCATTCCCATTGATGGAAGTTGCTCTCTGTCAAAGGTGGTGAAACAAGAACAATCGTCAGATTTTCACCGGAATGAAGGTATAAGAAATTAGTCGGATTAATGAGATGATCGAGTGTAGAAACAAGATTTTAGACGTCAATGGCGTTGTTTTGGCCAAGATTAACCACAGTCGATCAGAAGATGAATATAGAGGAAGAAGAACTTTACATGAAAAACCGGGAAGGTTGTTGCGGCAATGATACTATATTAGTATCCAAGAGAAAAAAATCACACAACAAAAAATTATGAAAGATTTTTATATTTGCTCATATAATCAACTTGACTAAAAATACATAAGAATTTAACTATTTATACAAGGATTGATAACAAAACTAAAAACTCATTAACAACCGGTAAAGTTTTATTCCTAATACAATCTTCACACCATCCCTTCTTTTACTACATCTATTATCATCATTTTTCATTTTACTTGTTACTCGGTGTTCATAAAAAAATGATGTCTTTGGTTGCACATCAACACATCGATAGAGTCAATTGAACAAAAAGCAAAGTAAAATTACTATTTATGTCATGATGGAGGTTTTTTTTTTCTTTTTGCTTTTTATAATATAAGTAACGTTTTGTTCTCATTTTAGGATAGAATGAAATGGTACAGCGATTTTAAAAAGGGTAATTTCTCCCCTCATTTCTTTTCCTATACCATTTTTGTAAATTTTATAACTACCAAATCATAAAATTCGGATAATAAAATCTGTACAAATTGTTATTTTAATTGGTTTAGGAAAAATTAGCTTGGGAAGGCAGAGGAAGTTTGTGCTGCCACAATTATCAACTATTGAGTTTGTTAAAATGTTTAACTTTTAAAATAAATTACTATTTCATGTTTTATTATGGAAAAAATAATAATTTTTCTAATGATAATACAATCAATTATTAGTTATTTATTTTAGGAAAATGCTTTTCGGTACTAATTTCAATTCGTAAAAAATGCACAAATGCGAAGAATTAAAAGTTAACTTAATCATTTATGTTGATGTAAAAAACAATTCACAGTTTGTTTCAATAATTAGTATAAAAAATAATTTTTTACATGGATTATTTTACCGGTGCAAAATATTTTTAATATTGATTTTATACTAGTTAAATTAAACATTATTTTTAACGATCATTTGTAAAAAGATGTTATTTTAATAACCGTGCAAAATATTGATTTTTATATCGATTATATCAATTGTTAAAATAACTGTTATAAAAAAAGACATTTTTATACTGATTATTAAAATAACTGACATAAAATATTAAAACATACAAACTGTAACAGACAAAATAAATTATAACAACTGTTCATGAAATTTGTACGAAGAAGTTAGCATTGCTCTTTATTTTAACTTCTTTGATTCAATTTAATAGTTTGTGATATTATATAAGGTAGATATTTGTAAGAGAGAAGGAAATTGTGTAGAAATGGGAAGTGAAAATGAATTAATAGGCAAAATGATTGAGTAGGGTCACTGTACCCACCCTCTGGCCTAAGATCATAAATTCAGCTCTAATTTGTTGTTCACTCACCTTCCTTCTTTATTCACCTTCACATCTTTATAAACCCACTATATCATTTGAATTAGATTAGTTGAAATAATTTTTTTAAATAAATTTAATTTAATTTGATAAAATGTGATTTAAATTAAATTGGCTTTCGGTTTTTATATTTTATTTATAATTTAAAGGTAAAAAATAAATTTTATTTCATTAATAATAATTAGTATCATTATGAAATGTAAAACTTAAATAATAAAGAAATAAATGAAAGTTTAAATTGAAATTATAAATAATAAACTTGTAAATATATTAAGGTATATGTCTTATGGAAAATAATAAAAATATACACCTTTAAAAGTAAGTTTAATAAGTAATTAAGTAATACAATCTTATAAATATTTTCACAGACTTATTTTATAAATAAAAATTTGATTTAGATTGGATTGGATCGGATCAGTTTCAAAACATAAATCCGAAATCTAATCCTTCCAATAAAATTTTTGATTTTTATGGTTTTCACTTACTTCAATTTTTGATTTTAGTTGGGATATCAAAACCTAACTATAGTTATTGGTTGGTTGAAGTTATAATATACTTTGAAGGATAACACTGACTGTTTGATAGAATAGTTGGCTAAACTATATTTCCATAATTGAGGTTACTAAACATATAATTTTGTGTTGTCAAAATAGTTAACTCGATGAAAAGTTATCTGAATCTACTTTGTACGGTATATTTATTAATTAATATATTATGTAGAATAAGAAAAATATCAACAATTAAATAATTAAATATTTTTATAAGATCAATACTATAATAAAAATTTTATTTAATTTAATAGAATATAAAAAAGAGAAAATTCACGAATGAAACATATCCTTTTTTCAATTTTATACTCATTTTAATTTTTAATTTTTTTATTTTATATATTTTCAAGCAAACAACAAATAAAAAAAGACTCAATGGAATTAAAATAAATAAAGTTACTGACAAATATTAAGTTAATAAATATATACATAAAAATATATATTGATATATAAATAATTAAAAACATATGCATGGAAAAAAGAGAAAAAAAAGAACAAACATTTTTTATTATGATATTGGATATTGAACTGTTCTTTACAGGGGGTGTAGAAGTATGCTTGTAGAACAACTCAAAATATACATATAAATGTGTTTTGATACAAAGCAATGTATATATAAATGTAAATACAAAGAGTCTTCGTATGCTGAGGCGGAGTGTAATGTACTGCGGGGCGGTGTCACAGTCCGCCTGACGGGATCTTCGTTGCCTTGACCCGATTGGGGGTGGTACCTGCAATCGTTCTCCGACGCTCAAGTCAGTATTTCAGAATACTTAGAGACTTCGAAAGACAGTCAGAGAGAATTATGCAAGTAATATAGTGTAAGGTTCAGAGAATGGGAAAAAGATCCCTTATACCTTTTCAAGAGAGGTTTATATACCTGTCACGGGTGCTGCATTATTGGTAGGACCCGCTCCTTGTCTCCAGGCATAATGCTGAAAAGGTTGTGGGTCCCTGCGCCGTTTACTAGCACCATTATTGTAGTAGGTATCACAACTTGTCTGGAAAGCGTTAGTGCTTTAATATTTTATTATTATTTCCCTTTATGCGTGACAGCGTGATTCCCATTATTAACCTCTCAAGACAGAGTCAATCTCGTGCCGGGGTTGTGAGTATGGGCTCGCTACGCAGTGTGGGAAATTCAGTATTCCGCCTGAGTTGAGCCTATGGCTTGGCGGAGTAACAACTTTGGCGAGGTTACATTCCTTGACGGAGTAACATGCCTGGACGGAGTTACATTCCTTGGCGGGGTAACGTGCCTGGGCGGAGTCATGAACCTTGGCGGTGTTACTTGCCCTGGCGGTATGCACTCCGTATAGTATTTGTAGTGTATTTGAAGAGTACTTCTCTTTATTCCAAATGCTGATCTGGCAAGGCATTGAAGCCATGCTCTTGGGGGCCGGTGTTAGGACCGGATCATATGCCCCCTAGCTTGTTATAGTGACTGGCGGAGTCACTTTAATAAGCTACAACACTTAAGTTTAGCTTTTGTAGGCATGGGTTTAGGCGATATTTGCTAGTCCGGGTTTTGTGGACAAGTGCTTTCGTGCATTTATTAGCTGTCATCACTTGTCACGCCTGTCATTAATGCGCCTCGAAACCACGTTTTTTGTTCTTCAGTCTCCTATTGCCACGTATGCCCTCGTAACGGTTGCCATTCTAATGATGGGACATAAATGCGCGTGATGGCAATTGAGAACCGTTTTCGAGGTTATTACCGTGGGCCTTGGATTTTGAAAACGTGGCCCATGAAATATCTGCCCTTAGATATATCTATTGGTTTCAGTAAAAAAGGAACCGTCAGTGGGGTAAATCCAACGGTTGTAATTGCATGTTTCAATTTTAGAACCGTCGACGAGATTCATCTAACGGCTGCAAACACATCTTCAAAATTTCTGAGGATTCGCTTATTTTCCCCCCAAGCCATGCCTATAAATAGGTAAACTCTCAGAAGGGGAATGTTTTGCTTCATCTCTCTGTTCGTATTTGTTTGCTGAAAGTGTTTTTGCTATTCTTTTGCAAGTTCACTGGTGTTTGGAGTTCTTCTATCTTTCAGAAGCTTAAGGTATTTGCTTCTTCTTCTTCTTTGCTTCTTCATTTCCTTTGGGTTAGCTTTGTTTCCCCTTATTGTGTGTTTGTAAAAAGGAAGATGAGAGGAAAGAGGGCAGGGTCACGTTCTAGGGTTTCTGTTCGTCCCATGTTTTCTGACATTGAGAGTGGAGATGATGCTTTTTATACTGGGAGGGACTCGACGTTTTATAGCAGCGTGGAGTACTTTAGTAATGCTGTACATTCATTTGTGTCAGGAGGTGTTTCCCATACACAAGTGCTGACTATGGCAGAGTGCAGAAATGTTGTATTGCATGGGTTGGATTGGGAGAAAACACTCGAGAATGACCCTTACTGTTGGGTTGAGGAAGATGTCAAGGATGCTTCCTCTCGACATGCGACGACAAGCGGAGGGGTAGTGGAGTTGCCTGTTCCGGTTTGGAAGGACGAGAAGTATAAGGATAGGTTCATCGTCCGTTCTCCCAAGACGTATGAACGGGTCTGCCATCGTCCTCAGGATAATCGTACCATATATATGTACGATATTCTATTCACCCAATTAGGGGTGCGCTTTCCCTTGAATAAATTCCAGATGGGTGTGCTTAGGTTCTTGGATTGTGCCCCTTCCCAGCTGCATCCGAATGGTTGGGGAATAGTTCGCAGCTTTGAGGTGATGGCTGAACATTTGGGGTTTACGCCTACAGTGGCGTTGTTTTTCTCCTTCTGCCGCATTATGAGGAGAGTAAATATGAAAACCGGCGGCATGGGTTTTGTGACTCTCCGGGCGGAGCCAAAAATTTTAAACTTTAAGGCGTTTGCTGACTCCGCCAAGGAAGGCGGACTTCACTTCAGGATGAGTTTTGTGAAGGTATCCGTCAGGAAGGGCAAGCCTGTTTTTTGGCGGAATAAGGAGGGTGTTGATAAATTTCCAGTGGCATGGACGCATGAGCACTTTCTCTTGACCAAACGAGCGTATGAGGTTGAAGAGGGTGCTCTATCGGCGGCGTCTGTGGAAGTACTCCGGATGTTGAAGGAGTACAACTCCGTCCACAAGCTGATTCTTTGTCGAAGGCTGCTTGGGCGGGATGCTCAAGGATATTTGAGTAATATTATGAACAATTTGCAATGTGATTGAGTGTTTCCTCTACCTTGCATTTTCTAACTGAATCTTCATCTTGTTATTTTGCAGGAGAAATCGCGGAGTTCCCTGGGATGGACCGTATTAAGCAGATGCAAATGAGCCGCAGGGAAAGGAACGCGGAGAATAATGTGCAGCCCAGGAGGAGTTTGACTGCTGCTCTCACAAAGACCCTTCCCTTCCCTGCCTCCACCAACATAGCAAATTTTGAAGGTGGTGCAGGATCTTCAGCAGCTACTGTTGAAAGGCGTTCTAAAAAACGCCAAGAACCAGAAGCTGCTGAAGAAGAAGAAGAGGAAATAGACCTCCAGCCTTTGCAAAGAAGGAGGACCAAGGGCAAGAAGAGGGCCGAGGCGGGGACGTCAATTGATGCCGCCATTGATTTGGAGGAGACTCCGGAAGTACCTGTTGTGGGTACTTCTGCTGCTACGGGCGGAGCTGAAGACATTCTCGAAGAAGATGTCGGGGGGGAGCAAGCGGAGGGATTCCAAGCTACTTCTGACCAAGGTATGGGGGACGAGACAGAGAGAATTCAAATTTCCCCAGTCCGCCCGTCTGAGGATCCCGCCCTGAGTTTGACCACTCGAGGTACAGCAGTTTTCCCGATTGATGTGCCAGGGGAATCATCCAGGCGGTTGGTCTCTTTGCCTGAGGCGGGGTCTCGCTTGAATCCCTTTCTGTACTTCACGAATATAGGATCCCGCCAAGCAGAGAGGCGTGATCCAGAATACATCCTCCGCCCCGACATCGACTTTGACGAGATTCCGGAGGGAGCAGCAGCTGCGAGGTGGCACCTTGCAGAGATAGATGGTTTCCTGGCCTCTGTCCCTCGGATAGCTGACGTTGCTGCCGAGGCCAACATGTTCCAGGCGTCTTACCACGAGTCTGTGGAAAAGATTCGTAGCTTGGAACATGACAATGAGCAGCTGTCGGAGGTGATCAAGGCGAAGGATAAACATCTTGACACCGCCGATGCTAACACCAAGAAGCTGGAGGAGGAGCTGGCTCGGGTGAGAGCTGATAACGCTTTGCTGGAGAAGCAGGTCTCCGGCTTAAAAGAGCAAAACAAAAAACTGGGCGAGGAGGTGAATGGCCTGACCCAGGTGAGGGCTGACAATAATCTGCTAAAACAACAGATTTCAGATTTGATTCAACAGAAACAAAAATTGGGCGAGGATGCAAGTAAGCTCCAGCAGAGGTTGATTTTTCTTGAACTTGATAAGGCCACTGCTGAAGATACCTGGGTGGCGGAGTTAGACCAAGCAGCTACTGCGTACTCTAACCTTGAAAAACAGGTTGAAGTGTTGCAAGCTGAAAAAGCTACCTCTGAGGCCGTCAATGAAAAGCTTGACAAGGATTTACAATCCACGTTGGATGCGGCTGAGGCAGCGATTGATGATGCTTTCAGCATGGCTGTTCGTCAACTCCGTTACCGCAATCCAGGTGTTGCTCTAACCACCACAGGCATTCATCCTTATTATGAATTCATCAATGGAGAATTGATGGTGCCTGTTCAAGGGGGTCATGCTCCTGCGCCCAATGACGAATATGTTCTGGCGGACTTGCCTCCCTCTCAAAGTTTAAGCAAACCTGGTGAAGGTCAGGCCACCTCTGTCCAACAAGAAGGGACGCCGTCCAACCCTTAAAGACCAGCTCCTGAGACCTTTCGCCAGCTTTTATTTTTTGAATTTTGTTAATATTGCCTTGTTCCAGGATAGGCTCTGGACTTTTATCAATCCTTGACAATATTAATAAAGTATATTTCCTGCAAATGTATACTTGTTCATAGATGTAGTGTTTAAGTCCGTCGTATTTATGCCTTGTATAATGATATTGAGAAGGCGGAATATTTATCTGAGGACTTAATGAAATATGACTAAGTATAACGAGGCGGAATGGCCTTTTTGAGAATTTAACTGAAGTAATTTCAATAGTGAGGCGTAGTAACCTCGTGGGAATTTCATTGAAATGATTTTAATAGTGAGGCGTAGTAGCCTCTTAGGAATTTAAAAGGAATTGGATTCCGTAAGAAGGCGGAGTGGCTTCTTAGGAATTTCAATGAGGTTAGATTCCGTAAGAAGGCGGAGTCGCCTCTTAGGAATTTAAAAGGAATTGGATTCCGTAAGAAGGCGGAGTGGCCTCTTAGGAATTTAAAAGGAATGGATTCCGTAAGAAGGCGGAGTGGCCTCTTAGGAATTTCAATGAAATGGATTCCGTAAGAAGGCGGAGTCGCCTCTTAGGAATTTAAAAGGAATGGATTCCGTAAGAAGGCGGAGTGGCCTCTTAGGAATTTCAATGAAATGGATTCCGTAAGAAGGCGGGGTGGCCTCTTAGGAACTTCAATGAAATGGATTCCGTAAGAAGGCGGAGTGGCCTCTTAGGAATTTCAATGAAATGGATTCCGTAAGAAGGCGGAGTAGCCTCTTAGGAATTTCAATGAAGCACAATTTTACAAGTATTGAACTTACTTGAACTTGTTGTGTAGTGCTTGAGTTTGTTTCTCATGTACTCCGTAAAACGTTGGGAGTTAAGCAGAGTCAAGTTTTGGATGGAATGTTCATCCTTTTGCATTTTGATTGGAGTGCGACTCCTTCGAGGCGGTATGGTGCAGCATACAGCTGTGACACCGATCCATCCTGCAAGAATTTGGTTAAACCTTCGAGGCGGTATGGTGCAGCATATAGCTGTGACACCGATTCATCCTGCAAGAAATTGGTTAAACCTTTGAGGCGGTATGGTGCAGCATATAGCTGTGACACCAGTTCATCCTGCAAGAAATTGGTTAAACCTTTGAGGCGGTATGGTGCAGCATATAGCTGTGACACCAATTCATCCTGCAAGAAATTGGTTAAACCTTTGAGGCGGTATGGTGCAGCATATAGCTGTGACACCAGTTCATCCTGTAAGAAATTGGTTGGGGTTAGCGTGGTGCAGCATATAGCTGAGACACCAGCTCTTCCCACAAGAAGCCTGCAGGACCTTGGGGGCGAATTAGTGCAGCATATAGCTGTGACACTAGTTCTTTCCATAGGCGGCCTGCAGGACCTTGGGGTCGGTATGGTGCAGCATATAGCTGAGACACCAATCCTTTCCCCCCAAGGAGTTTTCTGTACCTTAGGGTCGGTATGGTGCAGCATATAGCTGAGACACCAATCCTTTCCCCCCAAGGAGTTTTCTGTACCTTAGGGTCGGTATGGTGCAGCATATAGCTGAGACACCAATCCTTTCCCCCCAAGGAGTTTTCTGTACCTTAGGGTCGGTATGGTGCAGCATATAGCTGAGACACCAATTCCCCAAGGAGTTTTTGTTGACTCCGTTTGTGAAGCGGCGTTGCATGTTGGTTGATCTTTATGGAATAAAGAGTTATGCGTTTGTGCTTCAATTTTAGAGCCGTTGTTTTATCTGCATGGGAACAAATTCTGCCATGGATAATCAATTCAAAGTTAGAGCGAAGATTAAATACAGGAAGGCATTTCATTGGGAATGGAATTACATAAAAGATTGCGTTGGGATATATCTTTTCGAAACCTTTTCAAGGAAAGCTTACAGGGGAAGATCCTTGAGTTAGGAAGAAAAGATCATACCGTATAACCCAACTAACTGTAATATATGCGTAAATTCAAAATGTTCCATTTATTTCTGACCGGAGTACCATCTAAGTTTTCTAGGCGGTATGTACCCTTGCCCAAAACTTCGATGACTCGGTATGGACCTTCCCAATTTGGTGCCAATTTGCCTTGGTGTGCAAATTTGTTGCCAATGTTGGCCCTTCTCAGGACCAAATCTCCCTCTTTGAAACGGCGTTCGCACATGCGTGCATTATACCGTTTGGCGGCCTTTGCTTTGACAGCTTGATCTCTCACAAAGGCTTCCTCTCTCAACTCCGCCAAAACCTCCAATTCGTGTGCGAGATTCTGTTGATTGGCTTCCTCATTGAAATAGAGGACTCGAGCTGAGGGGGCTGTTAATTCAATGGGAATGACCGCCTCGACTCCATATGTCAGCCGATATGGAGATTCATTCGTAGTGGAGTGTGGGGTGGTTCTATATGCCCATAAAACGTGGCATAACTGATTTGCCCAGTCTCCCTTTGCCTCACCAAGACGTTTTTTGAGGCCCTTCAAGATTTCTCTGTTGGCGACCTCTGCTTGTCTATTGGTTTGAGGGTGTTCCACAGAAGAGAAAATCTGCGTGATGCTGAGATTTTCTAAGAGTTCAGTGAACTTGCGATCTGTGAACTGGGTGCCATTATCAGTGACTATGCGTTCAGGGACTCCGAAACGTGCAATGATATTCTCATAGACGAATCTTCGAGTCCTGGCTGACGTTATGTGCACCACTGCCTCTGCCTCAATCCATTTGGTGAAATAATCAACACCAACTATCAAGTATTTGATACCGCCGGGAGCAGTTGGGAACGGACCTAGAATATCCATACCCCATTGATAGAAAGGCCAGGGCGTTATTGATGATGACATTTCCTCAGCTGGAGTATGGTGGAAATTCGCGAATCGTTGACATTGATCGCATCTTTGAACATATGAGGCGGTGTCTTGCTTCATAGTGGGCCACCAATACCCCGCCCTGAGGATCTTTCTCACTAGACTTCGTGCCCCTGGATGATGTCCACACTGCCCTTCATGGACTTCTTCCAAAACAGCTTGCACCTCGTTTTCATTTATGCAAATTAAGTATGGGACAGAAATTCCTCGGCGGTATAGCTGCCCATCTAGGAGCGTATAATAGGGTGCCTCCCTCCTTAGCTTCTTTCGCTCAAGATCATCCGTGGGTAATTGTCCATTAACAAGATAACGAACTATTGGTGTTACCCAGGAATTATCATCAACGGGGCGGCTTTTAATCATATGAATTGAAGAGGGAAGGGATATACTTGGCTCGGCCAAAGTACTCTGTACAACCGTGGTTGTACATCCCGCCTTTTTTGTGCTGGCTAACATGGACAGGATATCAGCTCGCGTATTTTCTTCGCGAGGTACATGCTTGAAAGTTACTTCATCGAAGCGCTGTTTCAACTCATTGACGCAGTCCAGATATTGTTGCAGTAGAGGTTCTTTAGCCTGATACTCACCAAGAATTTGTGAGATGACTAGTTGAGAATCACTGCATAGGGTGACAGTTTTGGCCCCAATATCTTGTGCTGCTCTGAGTCCGGCTAAGCAGGCCTCATACTCCGCCTGATTGTTAGACGTAGTGAAGGTAAAGTGCAATGAAATTTCAAGATGTACCCCGTCATCACTTTCTATAACGATTCCTGCCCCACATCCTTTGCTGTTTGAAGACCCATCGACGTATACTGTCCAGTGTGAATGATCTGCATCTGGGCTAGAGCCTGTTAATTCAACTACGAAATCTGCTAGGACTTGTGCCTTAATAGCAGTTCTTGGTTCGTAGGATATGTCGAATTCAGAGAGCTCTATGGCCCATTTGATCATCCTTCCTGCCAAGTCTGGCTTGAACAATATAGTACGGAGTGGCAAGTCTGTGCGAATCAGGATGGGGTGTGCATGGAAATATGGTCTTAGACGTCGTGAGGCCCAAACAACTGCAAGTGCTGCCTTTTCAATCTTCTGATAACGGCACTCCGCACCATGCAATGTTTTACCAGTGAAGTATACCGGTCGTTGGCCTTCGACTGTTTCTTTGACCAGTGCCACTGCCAGCGCTTCATCTGAAACAGACAAATAAACGATGAGTTGCTCACCTGGGCTTGGTTTTACCAGGATTGGAGGGCTGGCTAAGACATTTTTCAAGCTCTGGAAGGCCGCCTCTTGCTCTGGGCCCCAATTGAATTTTTTATCCTTCTTCAGCATCTTGTACAAGGGGAGAGAGCGATGAGCCATTTTTGGCATGAATCGTGCTAGAGCAGCGATTTTGCCATTGAGGGATTGTACCTCTTTCAATGTTTTGGGGCTCTGCAACTCTTGTATCACACGACACTTGTCAGGATTAGCTTCTATGCCTCTTTGCGTTAACATGAAACCCAAAAATCTCCCCCCAGGCACAGCAAATGTACATTTTAGTGGGTTGAGTCTCATGTTGTATTGCCGTAGGCGTTGAAAAATGAGGCGTAAGTCTTCAACATGGTCTCCTCCTTCTGGGGTTTTGGCGATAATGTCATCAATATAAACCTCCACCAGCTTTGTGTGCATGCCCTCAAAGACTTTGTTGATCATGCGCTGGTAGGTGGCCCCAGCATTCTTCAGCCCAAATGGCATGACATTGTAGCAAAAGACCCCTCTGTCGTTGATAAATGCTGTTTTCTCCTGATCATCCTCGCACATTGGAATTTGGTTGTATCCGGAGTAAGCATCCATGAAGGATAGATACTTGTATCCTGATGAATCGTCAACCAGCCTGTCAATGTTGGGGAGAGGATAAGGATCTTTGGGACAACATTTATTCAAATCAACGTAGTCTATGCACATGCGCCATTTGCCATTGGCTTTCTGCACCATAACCACGTTGGACAGCCAAGAAGAGTAACGGAGTTCCCTGATGAACCCCGCCTTAAGGAGTTCTTCGGTTTGTTCGCAAGCAGCATTTTGCTTAGCAGGACCCATACGCCGTTTCTTTTGTGCCACTGGCTTAGTTTCAGGATACACCGCCAGGCGGTGGCAACAGAAGTTAGGATCCATACCAGGCATGTCTGCGGCTGTCCAGGCAAAAATTTCCTTATATTCATGGAGGAGTGCAATCAGTCTCGCTTCCATGTTAGGCTCCAGCTTGTCATTAATGTTAGTTATCTGCTCCGGGGTGCTGCCCAAAACAATAGACTTGGAGCCACCTTCAGGAGTTGGTTTCAAAGGGTTCAGTGGGTCTATAGAAGACTCCGCCCTGGGATCAAGATCCACCAAGTTGACGGATGCCGCCGCACTGTTTCCTTCATTCAATTTCCTTTTCTTAGACATGGTTTCAAGCTTCACCATGTTAAGACTTAAATTGTAACAGTAACGAGCCATCTCCTGGTCACCCCTGACGGATGAGACTTGATTATCTTTATCAATGAACTTGATTAACAAGTGGGGGGTTGAAACGATGGCTTCCATGGCATTCAGAGTAGGCCGCCCAATGATGCCATTGTATGGGGATTTAACATCAATGACGAGGACCCTGGATTTCACAGTCCTTGCTCCAGGTTCACCATCGAAGGTAATCCTTGTGTCCAAGTAGCCTTTAGTAGGCTGTTTGGCGCCATTAAAGGCTGTGAGGTCCTGTGTGTAAGGCTGCAAATCAGCGTCAGTCAGTCCCATGCGTTTAAAACAGTCATAAAAAATAACGTCGCAGGAACTTCCCTGGTCAACTAGGATGCGTTTTACATCCATATTAGCGATCACCGCAATGATCACTACTGCATCATCTCCCTCAGGGATGGTTGGGCCAAAATCATCATCTGTGAAAGTTATAGGCGGAGTCTGAACTCCGTCCCTGAATGGGCGATATTCTTTGTTCTTGCCCTGCACAGATAAGATCATACGATGATGATTTTTCCGGGCGTTGTTTGAGGGTCCGCCTCCTGCGAAGCCTCCAGCAATCATGTCCACCACCTGCCTTTTACCTCGCGACCTAGGTTCAGGGCTCGGTTCTCGTTGGGCGGACTCCAAAACAATGCCTTTTTGTTTATCTGACACCGTCGTACGTTTTGGTTCTCGAGTACTATCAGGATCCGGAGAACGATCACGATGTCGCTTTTCAAACTTCTCTGGCTCATCATGAGATTTGCCTTTGAACAGGTAATGTTTCAGTTTACCTTCTCGAATGAGCACCTCAATGGTGTTTTTGAGTTGCTTGCATTCTTCTGTGGTGTGGCCAACTGACTCATGGAATTCGCAATATTTCCTTGGGTTTCCACCGCGCCTGATTGGGGGTGGACGTTGAATTCCATAAACATTGAGGGTGGTCCATCCTATCTCACGCAAGATTTGCTCGCAGGTTGTGTTCAGTGGTGCATAGTGAGCAAAATTGAACACGCGTCTGTCTTGCTGTTTAAAAGGTTGGTTCCCTACTTTGTCTCTTTGGTGGGATTTGTCATTCTTCAACAATTTATCTTTCCCTTTGTCTTGGGATGGAGTTGCAGGGAGTGGTTTGCTGCGAGATGCAGTGGCTTCCAGATGCATCTCAATACCCACGTACTTAGATGCCTTCCTGCGAAATTCCTCCATCGTAGTTGGAGGTCCCTTTGCCAAAGACAAAGCGAAAGGTGACTTTGGTTGCATAGCTTCTATGAGAATATGCAACTGGATTGCCTCAGTCAGATCAGGGACCATGGCCGCCTCTTTATAAAATCTCTTAAGGAAATCCTTCAGAGATTCTTTGTCGCCTTGTTTGATCTGAGCCAAGGTATGAGAGGTTCTGGGTGCATCCCTGGAGATCACGAAGTGGCTTCCAAAAGCTGAGGCCAGCTCCTCCCACGAATCAATGGAACCTGAAGGTAAGCTCTTGAACCAGCTAAGAGCTTCACCTGTAAGAGTTCTGGGAAACATTCTGCACATGATGTCCTCCTCAGCTCCTAGAAACATGGCCTCATAGATATAAGCATCTAAATGCTTAGAGGGATCTGTTTCCCCAGTATATTTCCCTATAGAAATGGGCTGCATGGTTTGCAAGTGTCTGGGTACATGTACATTCATGAGCCTTTTGGAAAATGGGATACTCATCTTATATCCTGAGGGGGAAGCGTTTGAGCCTGCTCTCCTTCCTTCCTGATGCTGAGCATTTACCAGTGGGAGGCTTCGTTGCTCCTCCATGTACGTAGGAATACGAGAGTAGTGAGGAGTACTTGATTCCTCCTGCATGTGTGATTCATGATGTGGTTGTCTTGCGGGACCAGCTTTCTCATGCGCTGGGTTTGCTTTTTCACGACGAAGTTCTGCAAGTTCTTCTCTCAAGATTCGAATCATGTCATCTCTCGGATCTGGAGAATCAGCCTGCGTTGCTTTTTTCTTAGCACCATCATCGAAGTTAAGGCGTCTGGGATTGCGTGGAGGAGAATCCTCGTTCTGCATCTCTGGTCCTTGCCCCTCCATTGATGATGAAGATTGATCAAGATTGTGGGATTACCTAGTTTACAGGTCCCACTGGGCGTGCCAATGAACTGTTCTTTACAGGGGGTGTAGAAGTATGCTTGTAGAACAACTCAAAATATACATATAAATGTGTTTTGATACAAAGCAATGTATATATAAATGTAAATACAAAGAGTCTTCGTATGCTGAGGCGGAGTGTAATGTACTGCGGGGCGGTGTCACAGTCCGCCTGACGGGATCTTCGTTGCCTTGACCCGATTGGGGGTGGTACCTGCAATCGTTCTCCGACGCTCAAGTCAGTATTTCAGAATACTTAGAGACTTCGAAAGACAGTCAGAGAGAATTATGCAAGTAATATAGTGTAAGGTTCAGAGAATGGGAAAAAGATCCCTTATACCTTTTCAAGAGAGGTTTATATACCTGTCACGGGTGCTGCATTATTGGTAGGACCCGCTCCTTGTCTCCAGGCATAATGCTGAAAAGGTTGTGGGTCCCTGCGCCGTTTACTAGCACCATTATTGTAGTAGGTATCACAACTTGTCTGGAAAGCGTTAGTGCTTTAATATTTTATTATTATTTCCCTTTATGCGTGACAGCGTGATTCCCATTATTAACCTCTCAAGACAGAGTCAATCTCGTGCCGGGGTTGTGAGTATGGGCTCGCTACGCAGTGTGGGAAATTCAGTATTCCGCCTGAGTTGAGCCTATGGCTTGGCGGAGTAACAACTTTGGCGAGGTTACATTCCTTGACGGAGTAACATGCCTGGACGGAGTTACATTCCTTGGCGGGGTAACGTGCCTGGGCGGAGTCATGAACCTTGGCGGTGTTACTTGCCCTGGCGGTATGCACTCCGTATAGTATTTGTAGTGTATTTGAAGAGTACTTCTCTTTATTCCAAATGCTGATCTGGCAAGGCATTGAAGCCATGCTCTTGGGGGCCGGTGTTAGGACCGGATCAGATATATACAAATTATAATTATAAAAGTTATAAAATTAACATAGTAGTTATAAAAAAAGTTAAAAGGAAATAAGAGAAGAGATTGATATTATATTTTTAACATATGTATAATTAAATGAATAGGATTTTAAACAAATTTTTTTGTTAGACTACATTCTAGCTTCTTTTTATTATATATATATATAGTTCTAACAAGACCTATATAAATTAAAACCGTTAAAAGAGACAATTGGATTCAGCTCAACCTGTAACAAATTCAGGTTATTTTTAAAGCATACTAAAGGGCTGGGTTTGATTTGCAGTTGTAGAAACATAGTTGAGTCGAAATGAAAAATTTAAAGATTGATATTAATCTTTCACGCCGTTTGAGAGAATCAAAATTCCGTTGACCCGTATGATAAAAACCTCCCTCCACTTAATAGAGAAAAACTCTGTTGAAGCGTGCTCTTAGTTGATGAAAAATTATCCGAATAATTAAGAGTGCCGAATTATTGATCTTCCACATTAACTCCCTAATTACTATATGTAATCATAGAAACCAAACCATATAAACCAAAATGTAACTGAGACAATTTGTGGGGTCTATATATATGGTTTTGGCAAGGGGACCACTCTTACCTTTAATTTGGACAGTGTTAGAACTTATAATGTGATGGAACCCATCACTAACAACCCAACCATTCAAAATTTATACTATTTAAATCTATATAACTACTCTTTCTGCCCTACCCAATTTTCTATCTTCATCACCCTTAAACAACACATAATTCTATTAATATCAGAAATGCCCATGTGTTACACATTTAATTATTATCAAAATAAGATCACTCTTTTGATTTTAATCAACTCTTTTTTACTATTGATTTCATCATTCATTTAAATTACTATCTTAACTGATCCAGTTACGTGTATGTATATACATGCAAGGCAACAAAAAGTAATCAAATTTTTTTTATCCCCAAAATTTCAACTAAATATTCACCAAAAACAAAACTTCAACTAATAAACTTTTCATTTCACCCATAAACGCGTCCTTCTACTTCAACTTTCTTTTTAATTTTATTTGTTTTTTTTTTGGACTTTAAGCCGACAAAACTTTTGTTGGGTTTGATTTCAAAACAAAAAATATTCCCAAGTCATAATCTCATAAACGTGAACCCTCGTAAAATTCAATTGCAATTTACAATAACTCTTCAATTCATAATACTACTATTTTCTTTTTCAATCAAACTATATTTTAGGGCAAGCATGTAAAGCAAGGCATCATGCTCATGCTTAGTCTAGCCCCTAAGGCAAAGCATTACCATGGACCAAAGGCAAAGAGAATCAATTAATAGAATTTTCATTTTTAAATCTACCAGAAATTTATAAAAAAAAAAAACCCACAAAAGGATATATAAGAAGAAAATAATAATAACAATAAAAAAAAAACAGATGATGAATCACTGACGTACAATTCAATTATTCATCAGCAACAACAACACGGCAATACACACACAGACAGGCTAGCATATAGCTGGATGGACAGAATGGGTAAGGTGAAAATTAAAAACTTCAAAAAAAAACATTTTTATTTTTTTATTTTTACAAAACGTTCTAAATCCAAATAATGACAATGATAACAAGAGAGTAATTAATTAAGTATATTGATCAAGTGTCACGAGGGTGACCCATTAATTAACAATAACAAGATGTGTACAATGAAATTAAAAGGGCATTTATGAAAATTGAAGAATGGAATAGAAAAAATTAACTCCTGCACCTGGTGATGGCACTGCATCCACGGCTATAAGGGTTCGCCTGAGCGCCGGGACGGCAATTGTAGTAGGAGGCTCCACGGCGAGAACAGGGCACAGTGTTCCTCTGCAGCGCACCGTAGCTGATGTACTTTGTGGTGGCTAAGATGCGCCGGTTGATCTCGTTGTCCATGTCAAACTCTTGTTCCATGCAATCACCGAGAGTGCCCTTGCACGAGGGTAGCCAGGACATTTCCATGCCTGCTTCCGCTGTCGGTGAGGTGGTAACGAGGAAGAGCGTGGCGCAAATCGCGAGGAAGAGACACGAATAGAAGTTCGTCGCCATTGATGTTACGGTTTTTCTTCCTCGGAGTTGTTGATAAAATGAAATGAAGGTTCGGAGCTGACTATGACTATGGCTGTGTTTGGTTTTGCAAATGCAAAGGAATGGAGTAACGGCACCATTAAGAGCTATGGGATTGTTTAAAAGACATCTGCGTTAAACAATGACACTCCACTTCCTTTTATTCACAGTCATGCCATTCCCCTATCTTAAACTTATGGCCCGTTTGGTTTATTGCATTCTATTTTAAAATTGATTTAGGTTTTATATCGGTTTAAATAATTCTGATCTAAGGAGGGTGTTTTTTCTGTGTAGGACATCTTTTGCGAGCAATCTACAATATTGGATTTTCCAACATGAATTCCTCAAGGTAAATCTTCTTAACTAGAGTCGGTAATGACAAGACATGTTGACGCATACTTTTTACATATCTATAAATGGTATCAAAAATGTATGTGATTATACTAACTATATTTGTCTTTTACGGAATCCATATTGACACACTTGACACACGTTAGGTAGGACCTTCTTACCACTTGAATCTACAAATACAACACATTAATGTCTAATCACGTTTAAACTCCGATATTAGTTTATCTAGTATTAACTTGAGCATCAAAGTGTCTTTGTAGCTGACACCCTAGTTCATTATTTAATACAAAATACCGGTGTGTTGACTAGACAAAATCACTACAGGACTTTCAGATTTCCATTAGACTGAGAAAGATATTTGACCAGTGTAATAGATAAACACAAAAAAAAAACTCGATATTCATACTTAAAGTTTTATCGTCATATCAAACAAAACACAAACCATTAGTCAAAGAAAGAAGTTGATTAACCTTGAATATTGTGTATGATCAATACTACTCTTATTATTGAATACAAGCAAAATTAACTAATGTAAGTTTATTAATTGTGGAAGTATTCCTAAAATACCTTTAATTTTCAATAAAAAAAATAAATCTCTTTAACAAGTTTTAATGAAGGGTATTATAGTAAAACACATACAATTTTTTTGTATGAATTTGATGATATTGAATGAGGACAACTATTTTTCTTAATGAGTGTGAGGTAGTTATTTTTTTTACTTGTATTTAAGGATGGAGTACTATTAATGTTTGTACAGTAACACTAGTTAGAAGCTGAAAAATTTAAAATCGATAAACTAACTAATCATATTAGAAGTATTTAATAAAACTAGTTGTTACAATAATTTAGTAATAGAAAATAACATAAAAAGACATACTTAATTAGTTAAACAAATTGTATAATATTGTGCTTGTTCAAGAATATAAGCTTACTTCCTTTATGGCTAATGAAGGGGTAACTTGGATTATCACATGGGATCACGAAGGCAAACTATTTCATGAATCATTATCCTTATTTACCCTGACTAGAATTATTAGAGTAAAATGGTGTCAGAAGTTTAATAATTACCACGTTTCAAAAAAAATTGATGAATGATTAAAAATAAGCCAAATAAATAATCATGTTCAAGTATTCCCTTCACTAGAATCTACCAAAAAAGATTATTTATTTTTAATAGAGAAACAAAATTCTAACACCAATCTCATCAAAACTAGAATGACAATAAAAGTTACAAAAGTTTTAATCCTTCTCATTTACCTCATCCTTATCACCAACAAGTCAACTTTATGATATTGAGTTCTTTCAAGATTATTCGTAAGATAATGAAGATGATTGTTACAGAATTTGTAGCTAAGAAAAACAGTAAAACTTTAAAAAAGAAGACAAATTATCAATAAAAAAAAGTGTCGACAGCATCTCCCAACATTATAAAAAGTGTATTGATAAGATTTTAAAAATTGGAGTCATTTAGAATCACTTAATAGTAGTTTTGTTGTGTATAAGTAAAAGGTCCAAATTTTCATTTGAGGCAGAGCAAAAACGTTGAGCTTAATCCTCTGTAAAACTCTCTCTCAGTATTCTCTTTGTTACAAGTTTTCAGCGTTTTTTTTTTAAGTCTTCTTTCTATGTATAAGTTCAAATCTAATAAAATGTTGTTTCTTCACACTTCTCTAATACTTGTTTTTTTTATTTTTTATTTCATCTTCATCATTCTTATTATACTATTATGTTTTATGTTTATAAATGAACTATTTTACAACAGATTATTCAATATTCCTTCCCTTCTCAATATAAATTATTGATCCATGCAAACTCGGGTATGAGAGCCTTAATATATTGTAAGAGGTGATAGGGTAATCGAGATTAAGAGACTAAGAAAGATTACATTCATATAATAAAAAAATAGATGGAAGAAAATAAATAAACAAATTGTGTTAAAAGATTTAAAAGGAGAAGTAAAGATGAATTTACAAGATGTTAAAACAACTTATATGTTTACAAGGGGAAGATTTCTTTCAACTTCATAAAAGAAAATCTTAATTTTTAAAAATGTAGGGCTAATATGAAAGAGACTTTTTAATTAGTTGTAGGTATTCTTAGGCTGTCTAACGCTTTTCACAAAGTTACAACTTACAAGTATTATAAGTTTTGCATACGATGGAAAAATATGATGGCATTACTCTTTTTTCTTCTTTTATCTCCCTTTTTCGGTGCCAACTTGATATTTCGTTAATTAAGATTTGGACCCGCACCAGACATTATATATTTTTATGTTTATATTAATTATGGTATAACTTTATTCCATTATATTTTTATATTTGCCCTTGTCTTTTTGTTTGTTTTAAGGAATTTCCAGGCAGAGGAAATTGAATCTGATCAGATGAGGGAAAATAGCCCATTTTTAAACATTTGGTACTATTATATTAAAGAAAGTCTTCCGATTGATGATTGATGAAGAATGGGCGTACTTGATTTTTTCTTTCCGAACACAATTCTTTTTTTTGGGGGGGTTGATATCAGTTGGATTTCAACTTTGGTTCAAAGCATGTCTCTGCTCTAAGCGTGTGTTTGAATCTCAAGAGTTACAAACGTAGTTTTTCATGTAGAGTTTTTTAATCTTAAAGTTAAAAACTGTCTCAAACAACATAAAGAATCAATATCAATCATTAAATTCCTCTGTTTTTTTTTTAACTTCGTTTTTTTAACCACGTACCAAATAAACACTAAGAAAAAATTAAAGAGAGAAGGTTAGCATCAAGCACAAAGTTGTCTAGGTATAATTGGATTGATTGCAAGTGGCACCAAAAACCAACCCCCTTTATTGACCTAGGGTGGCTCCACAGTGGTGCACCCATGAATCGGATAGTTTACCAGAAAAAACGACCATACACCAGCCCTTATATTGGAACTTTGACCTAAAAACTTCCTTTAACTTTTCCTTCTCGGGTAAGTACGATGGTAACCAAAGAAGAATCGACAACCCTTTTAACTTTGATTAATCATTGTCTATGGCAGTGCATACCCTGGATAAATCCAAAAATATTCATATACACTTTGGATCAAAGTACATTAGTGTAATTTTAAATAATTGTTACATAATTAATCAATTATAATTCAATGAATAAATAATTTATAATTTATCAATTGAATTACAACTATATATATAATCTAGATTGTTTGCACAAAATTTTGTTAAAATTAAACCATGATGACATAATCAAAGTTTTCATATATTTTATTAACATATCTTATGTTAATTTTGTTGCTCATAAATAATACTAAATAATCTTCGATTTCTCTAAAGTTTTATAAGCTATTGTTTATATGATATAATCATTGGATTTTACAGTAAAATTTTATAACATATTATCTAATACTTATACCACACTTGACCCTACTCCCTGTATCTATATGTACATACACATATGTATAACATTCTGTTAGTGCATGATATGGGAAGAGGAAACTGATAACTGTCAAAGTCAGCTATTGCATAACTGATTGGACAAATTACTATAAGAAAAATAACAGTCCTTATTTTTTATGAAACTTCAGCTGTGTAAGTGTAGTTTATAAAAGTTTAATCTTAATCTTAATCTTACCAGCCAAATCAATCTGCCAATTGCCAAGAGACAGAGGATGGGCCCGCAACACAACTCTCACTAGACGGTGTTTACGCGTTCCACAGCTCCAGCTGCCATATGATGAAATCAAATATAATTTATTTGTGGTTGGATAGAAGCATCCCCTCTATCTAACAACTCACAAAAGGACATAAATTTCTAACCACTATTCATATTCTTTTAATAATTACGCTTCGATTCATTCACCAGAAAAAAAGACTGCGATTTCGTAAATGAAGGGTGTAACATTGACAGTCACTTTATATTTTTAACAGTGCTATATTTTTTTTTATTACAATTATAATTTTTAAAATAATGATTAATGTATTTTGTTTTCTAAAGTGTAAGAATGCATTATAGGAAAATCTCCCTCCCTCCCTCTCCTCTCCCCTCCTCTCTAATTCTTCTCATCCCTCACCCGACTAACTCCAAAAAACTCTAAGTCAAATCTTTAAATTTTGGATTTAGGTATAAAACGTTGAACAGGTCCAATTAAGCCAAACTCCCCGCAACTAATTTTGCAGGGAGTCAAATATAATATACTCCTTCCATTTAAGTATTACCATTAAGAGAGAGGAAAAAAATATAAAAAACATATTTATCCTTAAAACTATTTATTTATTACTTTTAAAATTCTCACTATTCTTAAGATTAACACATATATACTATTAAAAGAACCATTACTATTAATATTTTCTTAAAATTCTAAGTAAACAGATATATAAAAATAAGTTTTTTCTCTATAAGTTTAAAGAAACGAATAGAGTAAAATATACAACCAGCTTCTACCTTATGCTTCGTTGATTAGGCCAAGTCCTCTCGTTTCCAAATAGTCAGCCAAACTAGCTGGCAAAAGATGCAGCAGAAAGGTGAGCGTGAGTTACGACTTTTGTTTTTTTTTTTTTTGAAACTGTATAAGGTCAATATTATATTCTAGTTCCGCTTTTGTTTCATTGGTTCATTTTGAGTTTTTAATTCCCTCTCGGAAAGTTAATCCAAAGCATGAGATTCTCTTTGAGCCATGTTGAATACAACAATTTAGTACATAACAATTGAGGTGTTTCCATTTTTCGGCTAAGTATGCTTCTTTGATTGAAGGACAAATAAACAATTGTTTTCTCGACCGTATCCAAATTGTATAGTTTTTTTTCTTTTGTAGCAATTCATATTGTATGTAGTCTAGTACAAATAATGTATGATTAGTGGATTAATAGCTTTTGGTATTAAATTGCAGCTTGTGCGCAACAAACTATTACCCTGACAATTCTGTCAGCTTTTTTTAGTATTTATTTTTGACCCTCCATATATCAAAGACTTAGGAAAAATCATTAAAAAATAACTCAATTTAGCCGACTTATAGATGATTTGCAGCTTGCGCTCCTGAAAGGGATGCAACAATTTGCTTATTTTCCTTCAATCAAGTCAGAATAAAGAAGTTTCGCCGGCTGCAGTTGCATGCAGACAAATCATAAATAGATCAAGTTATAATTATAGCAGTGATTATGTGTGTTCCAGTGCTTTATATTTTGTACAAGGTTTAAATTGTTCTTTATATCCTCAGGTGTTAAACAACGGCCAGTGACTTGGACCATTGAGCCCTTTACCATACAATCATCACTGTCATCCATTTGTCCATTTTGATTAAAGCAAAAGTTCCGGGGTACATAGGGAGAGACTTATATGAGAATAAAATGCTTGAAAGAAAGAATATGTAGTTTTACTATGCTCTAACAAGGGGAATAAAAATGGTTGATTTAAGTATGGGACAAAAATTAGGCTAATCAGCACATTTCAAGCCATTATGCTCTGTCATCAATTTTATGGTGCATATTCACAGGAAGATGTATATAATACATAAGGATGAGAATAGGTCAGACCACCTGTCAATGTCTTATGGCTTGGCATTTTTAAAACTTAATTTAACTCAATCTATTTAATGTAAAGATAAGGTTTAATTAAACAAGGCCAAGTTTAAACTTTTGAAAAAAAAACTCTCTACTTGTTGGGTTGACTTTTTTAAGCTCTTGTATATAATTTTATAAAGAAATATAGATATATTATAATTTATAAATACATATGATATTTTCTATGAATCATATTTTATAAAATTAAATTTCCTTAAAATCACCTTTAATATGAAATATTGATAATTAAATGTATACTGTACTTAAGTTATTAGATTTTTAAAAACATTGATTTGTTTAAGATAGACTCATTGATATATTTAGATATATTTGTTTGTATTTTCATTGACAATAATTTAAACCGGGTTTTTATATAATCTATCAAGATAAACCATAATAAGTCAGGTCATGCCAAAAAATATGGCCTATGTTAAGCTATAAGACAAGCTTGGGTCTCAAAATTAAGTAACAGATCAGGCTCAGACCCTATAAAACCTAACTCAGTCTAGCTTATTCCCATCCCTTTGCAGGGTTACCACGTTCCTTGATATAGATAAGGAAATTGCCGCAGAAGAGAATAATTGGTTGGTATTTCTATCAGGCAGATTTAACAACATAATATTGCGTCCGAGAAACTCAGCAACATACGGCTTTCCAATCACATTAAATGATGGATTACTGATTCAACCAGAAAAAACTTAAAAGAGACAGCATATAATGAGAATTACCACAAGCATTAACCAGATAAAGGAGAACCATTACAGTAGGGTTTTTTGAATTACTGATCTTCATAGTATGGTGGTGTTGACTGAATGTACTGCCCATTTTCATCCTCATCATCTTCATCATCCTCTTCAGCATCTACCCAGTTACTTGGGTGATGTTGTGAAAATGCTTGATTATTATTTTGAACCATTTCTGCGTAAATGTACTAATTATATCAGTTGCCGAAGAAACAACACCATCATTCAGTAAGCTAGTTAACAGGCCTGATCAACTTACCTCGAGGCTCTTGTCCATTATCAATTTCAGTTGGTTGGCGGCTGAGATACCAGTCAAGGAAAAGGCAACTGCGACATATATAATCCAGTCATCACAACAATGTAGTGAGAAGGATGCAATTAGAAATTGCCTTAAAATGATAGGAACTCAAATATGCATGCAAATAAATCTAAAATCCAAACAAAGTGCTTCATTCCCAGGGTCTGTCTGGTTTGAGCATCTCATGCTTTGTAACTGCTCTCTAAGAACTCAAACTGGTAATAGATGTATAAAAAGTAATTGTTACATTTGCAGCCACAGAATTGTTGGGAGCAGGGATGGTAAGTCATGATAGAAATGCAACATATCAGGGGAAACAGTAGATCAAGGATACAAATTGGAATCAATGATGTTATTTCCTGCAACAGATGTTACTCTTGAAATTTGCATTGTACCAATCCTTTGAATTTCTCTTTGCTCATTATCATTCAAAAATGTTTCTCCTAGTCCTTGGGCCTGCTGTTCTTCGTAAGCACTGGCATTTCTAGCAACACTTGCTGCAAGAGGGAAAAGCTAGTGAGAATTTAGACCAAAAATATTATCGAACCCAATTTTTAAATTACCTGAGAGGTCTGACCAAATACGGGTGTGGTCAGATGGAAGCTCTGATGCATTTGCTCTGCAGTTATCTTGCTGCATGTGAGATCCATTTCTTTCCTCTGTAGGAGTATGTGTTCTTGCAGCCCCCACAGGAGGTTCTGAGGCAGTTCCTTCTTGAAGCTGGGATATTAACATTGTTGCCAGTACAAGGGTAGCATCAAAATTTGAGTGAGACCCATCTTCCAAACCAAATTTAGGTGCCATGAGAATAGGTCTGCTGGCAATTGCAAAACACAATATTGTACAAGAATAAAAGTAAATACCACAATAATTATCAAATACCAACATAAAGTACAGAATGCATGAGAAATTGGTTTTTAATATCAATATTTGTGTGTGTAAGCATGTTTCTCCGCTGTAAGATCTAAGGCATCTGTGCAATTTTAGTCACATTTCCTCAGTTCCATTTGGAGTTTGCTACACTACAAAAAGTACACTAACTATTAGGCAATATGCATAACCTTAAATGGAAAGTACGTCATTCACATAATATGGTCAATCCCAGATATCAGCACGGAGTGGCCACCCTTAAAAATGAGATAGTGGGATAGTAGAAAGCGAGATGACCGCTATTTTGATCAACCTATGAACCTAATTAAAAATTTCCTACACTTTCTACACATATATGCTAAAAGAATCACAAAAATATGTCTAAAATTAAATTTAAAACCATAACCATACTCATAATAATTGAAGTAAACATCACATGACATGGCATAAAACTTAGTAATAGCAATAAGCAAAGTACTAAAGTACTAAACAATAAACGCAAAGTCTCAAAGACATAAAAATTCAGGTTCTAACTTCTAAGGCAAATAAACAAAGCAACTAGATAACAAACTTCAAGTTCCTAGTTCCTGATCCTAAATTGATCCTAATATGCATCCTAAATCAATCCCTGTGCGTTTTCAGCTATCGGAGGTCGATGAAGATGATGATGAAGATGACCCAGAAAGGGCATTTCAGTCAGGCAGCAATAGCGCTACTATTTGCTACTCCAGCTCTGCCGTTATTGCTGCTATCTGAGGCTGACCGGTACGACTCCTTCCATTGCGGCACACAACCGCTCCACTGCTATTTATTACTACGCATATTCATAGTTCTATACCATCAATCGTACAATATAGAGTATGGGCATAAATTTTGTTAGATACTAAATACATCTTACTCGCCAGCTTTCTCAAAATGCAAATGGATATCTACTTCACAGCCCTCACAAAATGAAAGAAATGCCTGCAGTTTGATGAGAAAAATATCAAGTACATTTCAAAAAGTTAGTCTTAGAATAGAAAGAGGAAATAATAATAAAAATCATGAAAAATAACATGATAAAAAGTGAAGATCTATATATCAGGGGATTGCAGTCTCTACAATAGTTTTTTGTCAGCCAAAACTATACCTTCAGTTCTTTTACGCTGAAAGTCACGTCTATTGGGTCTCCAGTATGAACATACTGCAAAAATTCCTCTTTAGGATCTATCCACAGTTGGGTGTGCAGCAATGTATCATTGTCTGTCATGAAATTTTTGCACATAAGTGTACTGTTTGCAATAAAGCTACCTACAAAAGCATCGTCTTCACCTTTGGTTGGGTCAAGGTAACTTCGAAGTTCAACAGCCTTTCCACCAATTTCATCTGCAGCATCAGGAGGTAGAGAAGTAGGCTCTGTGGCAATAATAGTGATCTCTTGCAAAGATGACTGAAAATTAGCAAGTAATCTGTTCAGGTCCCGAGGCCTCGCAACAAAGTTGCTCAAAAATTTTTGCCTATCAAGGGACAAGTGTTGTATGTCAGGTTCTACATTGCAAGTAATCCAATAGGTTTTTCTCATACCTGCAGTCAATGAATAGCATATTGTTTTTAATCCAAAACAGACTCAACCACACTAATGCACATGCAAACAGACATATTGTTGAATGGTGAGATAATAGCAGCATAAAAGGATTTGATGCTTTACACAGTTACACTATGCACATAGTACACCTAATTATTAAAAGATATTCTAGCCCAAACAAGGATTAAGATTACCGCAACACCCTTTGGTTCATTTTTAAAAAAAAAATTCTACTACAGACCTTTAGCACTTTCGTATGCAACAGACTTCAAAATCTACAGAAGGAATTACATTCAAATTCAATCATAGGATGTAATAAACCTCTAAGCTGCTCACCAAAAATTGTGTTACACTTAGCCCCCTTGACAAAAAAACATATCATCAGCATCAAAAAGCACGGTCAATGCCATATCAATTACCAAGCACAAAATGCATCTAATTTTAATTCAGAAACCAACATCATTATAGAGCATTACCCACTACAAGGACTAGTGCAGTGAATGATTAGCTTGGTGAGCCAAATTAAATCCATTAGCAATCACTGGAGAGTTGTGTATATGATAAATAAGCAGTTTACCATTAAAGCAATCCAAAATCCACTGCACTTTGGGAGCATCCGGTTCAGGAAGTTTCACAGTCAAATGATCGATATTCATAATAGGTGTCCTAAGAACTGCACAAACAGCCTAATCAAAGCATACGAGTGAGATTTCTTCATTTTCAATTGCAAACCCCGATTTGAGCAAGTGAGAAAAACGCACCTTAAGAAGCACACTACATTGAACGGAGTTACTGGAAACTGTATAGACGTCAAAGAACCCGGGCTTGCAAGTGACGGATTGATATGCGGAACGAGAAGAGTTGATAGTATGGAAAAGAATCTGAAACAAATCAATAAACCGAAATAAGTGATGCGTTACTAATTTACCAGTCAACAATCAAAATTCCCTAATTATGCCTGCAAAACCCTAAGTATAATGTAAAGAGAAATGGAAATATATTTTGCTAAGAGTAATTGAAGCGTAATTTGAGATTTGGACGAAGAAAGAGTTGAGAGTTGCCTGAGAAGGAGAGGCTTGAATTGCGAGCTCATTGCCGATGCGTGCGAGGCAAGTGATGCATCGCGCAAAGGTTTTCAGAGCATTGTCGCTCAACGTGAACTCCATAATTGCACACAATACACTCCGGTTTAGGGTTCGCACCTTGGCGGGAACGACACGTTCCTCTATTCAATTATCTGATACGGGTAACCGCTCACTCTGGCTTACATCAACTTCAACTCATTGTGGATGTGTACCATTTTTTTTGTTACGCACCATGTTTTGAATAACGCAAAATTTTTTGTAACATTAATGCACATACAGAAAATTTTCCTTCAAATTGATTATGTTTTTATTTTATTAGTTAAAATAAATAAATAGTAAATTTTTTACGGCAAAATAAATATAAAATAAAGTATAGGCTAAATTGTATCTTTGATCCATTTGCGTCATGTTTCATTTTGTTTTTACTAATCTATTTAGTTTTTAGTAGATGTTTCTAAACTTGGATTCATGATAACATATTTTCTATTCCATTTATCAAAACTAGTTATTTTTCTATTTTTAGTTTTAATTATTATGTTTTCTACTTTAGAAATTTGTACAAAAAATAAAAATACGAAACAGAAAAAAGTTATTTTCATTATTCTTTGTATAAATTTTTAAAACGAAAAAACATAATAATCATAATTTCATAATCAAAACTGGAAACAAATATTAAAAACATAGAAGAACAAATCCCTACTATTACAAGAGGTGGGATTTGAAACCATGCCTTAGTTTTTATGGTTGCAACAACAACTAATGGTCAAGCCAAACTTATTTAATGCTATCTATTTTATGTTTTGATAAATTTGTTTACTATTTTTCTATCTAGTTTATTTATTTATTTCATGTTTGATAATTTGATTTATTTTACTATGTTTTTTATAAGAAATAAAAGAATAAAAACCCTATACACATCATGCAATATGATATTCTTATACCGTTTTAAAATGTTATTTAAATTAATTTCTATAAGATAATAGTATATTTTTTATTAACTAGAGTTTACATCACGGGAAGATTCGTCTCCATGCAAAGCTAGTGAATATTGAATACTACCAACCCGACAAAGATTTAAAATGAAATTTACATATTATCTACCAAATCCGTTGTTTTAGAGTCGAACTCAAATCTTAATACAGAAGTAAAAGGCCAACCATTTGAACCAATCTTAAACTACCATCTACCATTCTACTTTTTCAAGTCAAAACAATTTATAAAAGACTAAAATGAATAGAAAAATAATTGGTAGAGTGTAATATTCATGGGTCAAATTAATAAAAAAAAGTAAAACAAAAATAGAATAATATTAATAATCAAAATAATGGAGAAGATAAACATGTACAGCATTTCAAGTTGTACCGAATCCAACGAATATTATGTCGGCAAGCTCTGAAGTGTGAATGAAGCTGCGAGGCTTAAAGTTAAACGTGAGTTGTAATTGCATCTTGTAACTGTGAAAAGCATGGTTAAAAGTTTCACGTCGTCTACCTCATCATATTTCGTATGCTTTAAATATTTGTTAGATAACTCTAATTACCGTCAATTGATTTTTGGATAAAACCTTTAATATGGTATGAAATTCGACGGACTTCCTTGTCACATAGAATAAAGGTTAAAGGTAAAGAATTTCTCAATAAATTTATAAATTTTCCCACAGTTGGATTAAGAGAGAATAAGAATAAATGTGTCTTGGCTAAAAAATATGGGAATGTCCAAAAAGCATCCAACTTGACAGGGAATCAAAGCCATAAAGAGTGGTTTAATTCAACGTTGGTCTTTTTTTCAGCTGAATCTTATTCCGATTTAAAAAATTCCTGAAAAAAGTTGGATCCACAAATACATGGTTCTTGTCACCAACAAACAAAAACAGGGACGTGTTACTCAAGTACAGTACTATAACCATTGGTTGAATATACAATATATTCACACCACATTCCCAAGGCCAACAACAACTTCACCTTATTTTGATAAATTCAACTTACCTAAACTTTTACGACTTGGTGCACTACAAAAATTGTTCCACTTACGCATAAGCTTTCCACAAAGTTCCAACGAGATTAACATTAAGCTAATGTAGTAATAATAATAAGAAGAAGAACAAAAAGAAAGTTAGTTACCCTTCACATGACTAAACAGGCATTAGGATTTTCGTCGCTGAATAATTCGAATGAATACGAAGGTGGTGGCGTGTAAGTTTCTGAGTCGGACTCGGACCCACCACCACGATACGAATACGAATACGAATACGGTTGTGGGGGGGTATAATACGCTGTACCGTAGCGGGGCGTAGTGGCGAGATAAACCGGAGATGCTGCTGGGTAATGATGCCGTGGGGGACTCTCATTGGGTGGGCCCAACATTGTAACTGGCCCTGGTCCAGGTCCAGGCCCAGGCCCAGGCCCATGTCCATGGTTCCAATCACCACCACCACCAGCGTATTCGACAGTAACACCCTCGCTCGAAATATTCCCTTTTTGCCCCTTGCTTTTCGCTTTTTTACCTCCGTCGCTTCTCTCGTTCTCTGCATCGACTGCGATAGTAACCTTTTTCTCGGACGATGACTGGTAACCGGCTGGTAAAGTCACGGTTTGCCTGACGTCCGCTCTTGGTTCTTGGAATTGCACGCTGGGTAAGCCGGTTGCGGTTCCTTCACCGATTCTGTTAACGATGAACCCGAAACCTTCGTTAGTTTTAACGGGTTGTTCGAGGTTTTTCGGCGGCGTGTCTTGAACGACAACCTTAATGGCTTCTTTTTGGTTGTCGTCGCTTTGGTTGCTTTCGTCGCTACTTTCTTGGTCGCTCTGTTTCTCTTTGTTCTCTGGTTTTGGTTTCTTCTTCTTCTTCTTCTTCTTTTTCTTCTTCTTTTTCACTTCGACTTGGTCAGGCCATAACTCTGCGCGTTTCCCTGTCTCCGTGAGTCTCTTAATCAACGTGTCGCTGTCCACGTTTCCCTTCACTACGACCTTTTGTTGCTTCAAATCAATTGACGTGCAATAAACACCTGATTAACGAGGAACTATAATAAGGATAATTGAATAGTTAATGAGTTGAAGAATAATTTGTTTGAATGGATGTTACGTACCGTCTATACTGTGTAGAACTTTTCTAACTTTTCTTGTGCAGCCTTGGCAATGGATGGAGACTTTCAAGATGCAGCTCTGGTGAAGAGAGGGTTAGAGTTGGGAAAGTGGATGAAAGAGATAAATTTGAGGAGAAGAAAAATGGTTTACCTTGCACATGAGAGGTTCTAATTGTTGTTCTTCTACTACTTCTTTAGGCTCTACTACTTTTGTTTCTGGTGCAGGTGCAGCCATTGGGAAGACAGAAAGCTCTCAAACTGGTGCAAGTGTTTAAAAACCAAACCACTGATCCTTAGAGAATTTGGTATAATAATAGTAATGATAATAATAGCTTTTTTAAAAGATAATGATAATAATAATTAAGGACATTATGAAACTAACCAAAAAAACAAGAAGGCTTTCATGAAAAGATAGAACATTTTGTGAAAGTGGGGGGAAATATCATGGGAACAGGGAATCTAAGAAAAATTAGTTGCTTTCTGGGGAATGAAATTATAAAAATAAAAAATTTAAATATTAATATTAATTTTTTACATTATAAAAAATATTTTTTTCAAACAAATGAAAGTTTGATCAGGGAGATTTCAAACTTAATTTTCATTTTAAACTATAAAAACACTAACGAAAGTAATTCAGTGAGATTCAATTTAATTTAATGTGGGACATGTATTTTTATAATGTATGTTATTCATACACCGTTTTACATAATATTGTTATAATCAAGTTATTTATCCAATCACACAATTATCTCTTTCCTTCTTATATCTGTATTTGTCATAATTATAAGTTTTTTCTTATAAATATGGCATCCATTTCTTTAAGCTTTTCTTTTTTCTTCTTTTGTGGTAAAAATAGGTAGGATGGAAAAACAACTTACCTAATAAAAAAATTTAAAAATAAGGTTTACTTTGTTTAAGAGCGGGCTAACTCATAAAAATAACAAAATCTATTTTTTTAAAATAACAAAATCTATTTTCTTAAAAAAGATGACAGGTTAACTCCTTAACTTGTTGATTTTATAACAAAAAATATATGTCAAGTGAATATAAAAAACATAAAAAAATCTTAAAATATTTTTTTAAAAAGAAAGCAAAGAGAATGTCATTTAAAGAAAAGTGCAAGTAAGTAGTAGTGAGAGACTTGACTTTTTTAGTTTTAAAAATGAAAAGTAAATTTAAATTTAAATAAAATAAAATAAAAACTATTTTTATTAACATTTATACTATTTTAATTCCTAAGCGATAGCCTGTCAGGCTAGCCCGCCCTACTAAGGTGTTGGCTTGTCAGGTTAGTAGTCGGACCCTAATAGACAATAGACCGTATTTTTTATTCGCTCTATCACTTTTTGTAAGCTTGGCGGGTCAACCTAATAGATCTAACTATTTTTTCCCATCCCTAACTATCATCCTTTGGTTTTCACAAAGGTTTTACTTGAAAGAATTGAGATAACCCATAATTAGAATTTTGCGTGATAAAATGAGCAATGAGAAATTAAATGTTTGGTCTAACTTATTTTGATATTTACTTTTTTTTATCAAGTTTTTAACTTTTTTTAAAAAAAATAAGAGATTATTTATATATATTTAAATTAAATCAAACATATATGTTATTGTTATAACAGTAAACTAAAACTTTATTCTGTATTTTATAAAAAGAGAATAAAAAGTATGCTAGATTCCCTCGAACCTCACCACTTCCAAGCCACCTTTATAGATGAGAGGCTGCAACTAATGAATTAGCATATCTTTCCATACATGGGGCATTTTGTAGTGAAAGTTTATGGGAGAGGATTGATTTAATATGGGAACTAAAGGTTTGCTGGTTGCTGCCTCAAATTTATGCTACAAATATTTGATGGTTGCACATAATTTTGAAACATGAATGTATTGTCCTTTGGTTGAAAACGCGATATATCTATTGAATTTCCAATATCCTATGTTAGTTTTCAACTATTCAAATATTCTCTATTTTTCAAAATTTTATTTTTAGGTAAACACAATTTTTATACATATACACAGCTCAATGAATCAGATAACTAGCTGCTCATCTTCCTAGCTAGCTAGCTCTAATATACCCCCCAAAAAATAAAGGCAGCAAACTATATATATTCCCCTTAATTAATTATATATATATATATATATATATATATATATATATGTTACAGTTGAAAAAATAACAGCAAACTATGATAAATGAACTTAAAAATTCTCTTTATGAAAATCAAACTTGGTGTTGGTTTTCCTGGAAAATTCTAGAGAATGTCTCTTAAGTTCTCCAACCAATCCATGCGCCCCACAGTAAAAGACACCTGAAAATTATATGAAACAGATTGAAAATGAGCTAAGCAAGATACCATATATATATATAGAGTGATATGAAATTCAACAATTGAACTAAAAAGTAACATGTGTAGGACTATAACTTACCAATTCTTTTGCCAGGGTGTTTGAGTGCAGCATGTTTGAAGACACTACGCCAATTTGGTCTAGCAAAATGTGTCTTGACCCTTGTCCCTGAAACTATATCCACACCACTTTTGGCATGGTGGAGGGACTGAAGCATTGTGATCAAAGCTGATCTAGCATCTCCTTCCTCGTACACACTTGTACAATAGTTATGAAGCTCGATTATTCCATCCTTGTCATACTCAGCAACCTCATCCATCACACCCCTGAACCATTCAAAAGAACCTTGCTCACGAGTAACCCAATAGAAATAGGCCCGGTTGGTGGCAAATGGTTTTCTCTTGTTGTTCTTAACTCCACTTTCTACTATCCCTTCTTCTATGTCTTTCTGTTGTTTCATGTTGTTCAGAACATCTTTGAGTATGCTGATCAAAGGGGTGGCACCAATTCCTAGCCCCACAAGAAGGATTACTTCGTAGTCTTTGTAGTCTTGTGCTGGAGCTCCATATGGACCATCAATCAAAACCTTTGGCATCCTGCAATTAATTTCAACTTCACTCTAATTAGTAAAGAACCAATTTTGGCAATTTTTTATTATTAAAAAGAATGTCTATTCATTCTAATTTCTAAACAATCCTTACATAATTAAAAAAAAAATTACAAACTTTTCTGTTTTGGGGCTCTTTTTCTTATGGGTCGCAAAATTTGTCGCTAGTGAAGACTTGAGTTTCGATTGTTAAATTTGGTCGCAATTGTGTGTTTTTGTAGCAGCGATTAAAGATAGCTTACCTTGGTATGTTGTTGCCTTGTAACATATCAGCTCGTAGAAGACCACTTTGGTCACCACTTGCTGGTTGACATGCCTGCATCAACCATATGGATGGAATAGTAAGCATTTTTGTCATCAACATGTGTGAGGAAAATGTACAAAACTACAGAACATGACACTAAATAGCATATTCTCTCATAAAGAAAAGTGGTCGTCTTGTGCAAAATTCACCTTAGCAAAAACAGCCTTCAGTTGTGATGTCCAATCTCCCAAAGTCCGAATGTGAACGCTTACATAGTCATCTCCTGGGGCTGATGTAATAGAGAAAGGATGCCTGCAGATACCATTTGTCACCCAAATATAAGATTAGTCTAATTGTAAAAGGAAAAATAAAAGAGAAAAAAATCGTAACAGATTAACAATTAACATTTGTCTATTAAAAAGAATTGTCAAAACATCACTATAGTAATGAATGATTAATAACAACAATAAGGAGAACTTCGACTTACCATTGAAATGGGGAGACTTCTGAGCAGTTAACAAAAATATACTGTCCACTAGAGTATTTAAATCCTTGTGGTTTAGACATGTGCAAAGCCAATACATTTCCTGGGTACACAGCAACCTGGATTTGTTTTTTGGAGCAGAATTAGAAAATTCAGTATATTCATAACACCATTGATAATAATATAAAAAAATTAAAAGAGAGAAAGGTAAAAACCTTCAGAAATAATTAACATATATATACCTTCAAAATCTTGACACTTTTGTAGCCAGACCTAAAAGCACGAAGTAGTCGCTCGCATGCATATAGTATCATTGGAACCGCAAGATACATCCAAGTCTGTACCAACAAATTAATTTATCAGACCAAATATTTAGGGGGGGAAAAGTAAATGTGGATATATATATATATATATATATATATATATATATATGTATGTATGTATGTATGTGTGCATACCGTTTTCTTGTACCACTTTTTGGAGAGGTATAAGTAGTATCCGTGAACAATGAAAAGGCCATAGACGATAACGAAGAGGTGATGAGAGTACCAAAATGCATTGAATCCAGTGAGTTTCTTCAGAGGTTTGGGAAGCTTTAGCTTGTTTCTACGGAACCAAGGTTGGGCCAAAGTGAAGGCTATAGCCATAAGCACCACCATGGTTATCCCTGTCCAACCCTCAGTCCCTTTCACGAACCACCAGTAATTATTGGGCCTCTTTTCTCCAAAAAATGGCTTCATGGGCTCATATTCCTCGTCCGTTGCATGTAACAACCTCGGAAAGTCGCACGTTAAATGCGAAATCGCATGTATCCCAACCCCAATTGCAATGCCAAAAGCTATCACCTGGTTAAAAAACAAAACCAAAAATGTTAATCATTGAAAGAAAAAAAAATGAACATATCTCTAAATGATTGAACCCATATGTATGTACCTTGTGAAAGTTGATGTTGTCATCGAAGGGAACAACCCTTCCTAAGCGGGTCCTACTTCGGAGCCAAGTGATGGTGTTTCTACAAACGGGGAATAGGATTAAGGCCATGTTGAATTTGAGGGTCTCAGCAGCACCCTTGGCTGATGTGACACAATAGCCCATGACATGGAACACTGCACGATGCTTGTATTGGATGAACTTCCAAGTGAAAAGGGCAGCACAAATGGAAAGCCAAAGGGCTATGACCCAGATCCGTTTCCAATTGTCCTCGAAGAAGTACCCCAATGCCTTCAAACCTCGCTTTATGGGGTTGTACTCTTTTGTTGGTACTAGTTTCTGGCTCAGCATTTGGCTCAGCACACGACTATCTGTTGTTATGTGGGTTGATTGTGCTGGGGCTTGCAAAAGAAGCATTTCCAAGTTGTACAACTGCATGCAAATTTTGTTCAAGAATAAAACTAGTTTAATCAATTTTCAACTAGATTACAATTTGTTTGAGTTGATATTTTCATTAGTTGAATTCAATGATTACAGATAATAGAAATTATAAACGGCATTGTAGTATCTACTTTAGTTCACTAGTTACATAGAATACAAACCTCAATGTGTCCAAGGTTGTCTGGATCCAACTCCTCCATAATAAGGGCTGCATATTCCTCTGCACGTTCTTGTATTTTTGACAGCTTATTGGCGGAAGCGCTTAATGCGATAATCTGCCAAACATGAATCACACAACAATGTTCACAACTTCCCATCTCCAGATTTCCATATAGAATCAGCAATTTGACATGGACTGCACACTACTACCTCCCCCACTTAATATAAAATTCTTTCTTAAAATTTTTTATTCATTTTTATAAGATTCTTTTGTAAATTTTCATGTAAATAATTTTTTGTCATAAAAAAATCAATATACTCCAACTAAAACATTTATTTCTCTTGTGATAGTTATATAATAAGTGTAGAAAAATTAAATAAAAAGAGTTAAATAATTAGGCAGAATAATGTTAAGAGGAATTTTGGAAAGTACTATAATTAAGAAATTCTCACCTCTTTAACTTCTTCTTGGGTAATTCTTCCGTCGGCATCTTTGTCAACCCTGAGACGAATAATTAAAATGAGTTCTGATTCAATTCAATAATGTTGACATTTGGCTCATAATTATTTTTCTGTTTTGACTTAGATACACTCATATATGTTTCTCAAATAGCTGCTCATTTCACATTGTAGATTTTTCAACAGTCTACCCAACCATCCGTTGACTCGTTCTTTTTCTTAAAACAACCCAACCCCATTGATTATTTTTTTCCCCACTAGTGTATATCTTTTTCTTTTATTTAATTTGCTGATTTTTTCTTACATTATTCTAGCTAGCTCCAACCTGGACTATTCCACACCTAATCTTAACAAAATATGTTCAGCTTTGAATAATTAATAAAGTAACTTACTCATCCTGAAAAAATTTACGTGTTCTAAATCACTATTTCGACTAACTCAACTCATTATTTCAGCCAGGAGGTGTGACACATTAAGCGAATTGACATACACGAGAACTTTGTTAAAAATATAGGGTTTCAATACTCACTTCAAATATTTGATGGTTGGGACTATCTGATCTGACCTCAGAGTAAAGACTAATCTCCACACCAAAAGAGATTTTTTGAAACTTACATGTACTTAAATGACATATTTCAAATGAATTATTTACAACTGAAATATATTAATCATCTGCATCATATTTTACATATACAAATTATTTTTTATAACAAAAAAAAATAAAGATGATATATATTAAAGTACATGACATTATCCTCAAAATGACTTTTAGTGATATACTCATATATCATTTAGTTAGGGATAGTAACATAGAATATGTCACTTAGACTGACCATCAAACCTGTCAAAAATATGTGTGATGGACAAAATTTTTAACTCATTGTCCTGTCATAGCGTGTGGCCTATGTAGCCTGTTAGTTTAATGGTGTGGGTCAACCTGATGAGGCTTCGTTCAAGGAATAAAATAATAAAAATATTAATAATAAAAATAATTTATATTTTATTTAATTAAAATTTATGTTTTTATTTTCTAAAACTAAAAAAAGTCACACCTTACATTACTTATACACTTCTTTTAATAATATTCTCTTTTGATTTCTTTTAAAATGATATTTTTATATTAATTTCACATATATTTATTTTTAAAAAGTTAGATGATTAAAAAAACAAAATTTCTTTCTTTGACGCCCATCAACCTGTTATTAGATGAAGCAGACTTTATTCTCAAAAAAATTTCAGATAGAACGGACTTACTCATTTTACCATCCCTCGGTCATAGATTAAAAAAAACGAAACCTAAACTCAAAACTTCTTTAATTAAAAATGTTTGATTTCAATGGTACCCAAAACAAACCAAGTCTTACGTTGCTTCCGTAGCCTTTCTTTGTAAACGAACACAGTATTACAAGGTCAATAATTATATTATGACGCATGTTTCACATGCAAATGCGCGAAATGCGGCGTTGCTAACTTCTTGTAATAGCGAAAATTAAGTGAAGAGTCACACAATAATCTCCGACGATATTAGGGATTTAAAAAATTGAGCACCTTAATCAAGAGACTTCTTACTCATGAGTAATGGCATATCCTAATTAAGGATTAATCTAAAAAACCAAAACATAAAATCAAATCAATGTTTTAAAAACCGAACCGATTATTAAACTAGTAAAGACACTAATTTTAATAAATCATGATTAAATTAGTGTTAAATGATGGTTGAACTGATAATATTAAAAAATTATGCAAACGGTCGGATTGGCCAAATCAATTTTGAGAACAATGCATAAAACAATTAGGGCCATGAAATTGAAAATGAAATCTTACATATCAAAGAAGGTCTGAAGCCTTGAATCAAAACTCTGGTCCGTAATTTGTTCCCAAAATTCACGCAGCTGATCCTTTGTTATGGAACCTGATGTTATGCCCCGACGACGAGACAATGCATCAAACAACTCTCCAGCAAACTCTTTCGACTCGTTCATGCCTGTATAAATGCCATCATTTCATAAAAATGCATGTCTATAACTTAATTAAAAAAAAAGTAAGAATAATAACATTATGAAATTGGCAAGTGATGCATTATAGTTAGTGGGGGAATAAAATACACGCACCAATGCATTGGCTAAAGCGCGTTTTGGGGAGTTTTCCATCAACGGCCAATTCCTCAAAGCGCATCTCCACCCGCGTCCATCCTTCAGTTCCAACGTTTTTGGTCATAAACTTTAGGCCTCGGAGGGCACGAGCAGCCCCAGACTTGGCCCTATCGACCCTATCGAACTTCTTGGACGAGGTCATGCGTTTCAGCTCCTGCGACACCTGCCGGAGACGCACCGAGAGCGACGATGGTCGCTTCTCCAAACGACTGGCGAGCAACGCCGTTTCGGAGTCCCCGCCGCGAATGTTCTGGACCGACACCGTGTCATCGCGCACGTCCAACGTTATCTCGACGTAGTCCTCGTCGTCCTTGAACCTGGCGCTCTTCTTGCTGCTGTTGCTCTTGTTAGACACTAATGGGCCGCTAAAGCCCAGTCGCGTGCTCTCTGTCTCCGACCATGAGTCTTGTTGGGTTTCTTGAATCTCCATAGTTTGGCAATTCCTCCTTCTTGCTGCTAGTATATGATTTGATGAAAACTATGAAGAAATTAAATAAACATGGGGAAGTGTTACAGAGGAGAAAGAGTAATTAGGAATATATATAGAAAGTGGGGGTGAAGAAATAATAGAAATAGAAAAAGCGTGTAGGGACAAGTCAAAAATGTGAAAAAGCACATTTGTCCTGGGCGCGTTAGTTGACGGAGACATGCAGAGTTGTTGGGATTGGGGCAATTCAAAGCCTCCTCCACGCTTCTACTGTCTCGTTATTTTACACTTCATTTATATTTATATTTATAAAACTTTTATTGGGGGCTTACGTTTTGTGATATCACTGCCGCTTTCGCTAATATCAGTTTAACGAGTTTTTATAATCTCAAACGATGTAAAAGATTAATATTAATATTTAAATTTTTTTTATTTTTATAATTTCGTTTTCACAACTGTAAACCAAACGGACACCACATGTTACGTTTAAAAGATGTTTTATTTTACATTTGGTTGATATTCACTAATCTCTCACACACAAATAAAAACACAACATATTTAAAAGTTAGTTAATTTATTGAATTTAATTTTTATATCAATTTCTAACTTGTTAAATTATTAATGTGCATTTCTTGTGAATAGTATTAGCATGGTTTGTGAAAATCGAACTAGACTAGTGAATTCAACCGGTTGGACAAACTGATCAAGTCTATAATTAGTAAGTAAAAACTAATTGAAAATCAATGCATAAAATCGGAATTGAATTTTCTCATTTTTTATTATTTTTTTAAAATTGCTTCTTATAAAATATTTTTAAATAAATAAAAGGCTCATATAAAAATATTACATTTATTTTTTACTATTTTATATTTATTACAAATATTTCAATCTTAAGAAGCATATAATATAATCCTTTTATACAATTTTCAACTTTCCCTTAATTTAATTTTTATATGATTTAATCACTGCACTTCTACTAATCTTCATTATAGTCCCAACACAAAAACTCATTTAAAAACTTTATATACATCCGAGTTCTTAAACAGTCATCTACTTTAAAAATAATAATATTTTTGTTTTTGAAGTATTAAATAGTCATCTAAAAGTAGTAGTTCACGTTATCTAATAAATCACTAGAAGATAATGACATGCAAAGTAAAGTTTAAATTATTAATAATTTGATGTTATTTTCCGATCGACAAAGCAATTTGGTACTCTATTATTCAGTTAATGGTCTGTCAAAATTGACTATAACTAACCGTAGTGGCTATTAATTATACCACAACTGTGCGTACGATGAAAAATTTGTCCCAAACTATATTTAGTGTCAATTTGGTTTTCAGTTGTGAAAATAGAGTTGAAAAAATGGAAAAATTTAAAGGTTGATATTGATCCTTTACGTCATTCGAGACAGTCAAAACTCTGTTTGACCGTAGGATTTGATTTGACCAACCCAACTTGATATCCAAACATGACCTTAATTATTATATTAAATTTGGTAACACAGATGCATTATAATTTAAAAATACTGCACAGTGTGTATTGCTATTTACCTACATGTATGACGTCTCGGATTCACGCATTCAATTCACAATTCAAATGTCATTTTCAATGTATTCGCTTTTATATGTATCTTCAATTCTTAGAACACGGAGAGAATAATTTAAAATTTATATATGTGATTAGATTCATTTTAGAATAAAAAATTATCTATGACATAGTTTGCACTTAGATTAATTTAAATAATTTTTTAACTTGAATTCAATCTCACTTCATCTAACTAAAATCGATTTAAATTTGATTGGATTGTTTAGTTTTAATTTATATTTTATTTAATTTTTATAATTATATGTACGAGTGACCGGTCTCTCTCTGTAATTTGATTTGATCTAAAAAAATTAAGTGTGTGTAATTTGATATAATCTAATTGAAAAAATTCATTTTTTACAATTTTTTATTGGTTCGGATTTTTTATGTTATTTTGTCTGGTCTAATAAAAAAAGTTTCTTTTTTTTAATGATGTCTAATTATTTCCGTTTTAAATTTCGTGTGTTCTTTAATCTGATCTAGTAAAAAAATAAATAAATTTTGCTATTAATTTAGTTGTTAGTTTTTTGTTTGATTTTGTAGTTTACATTATACTAGATTAGTTTATCGACCTATTAACTTTGTGTTCATTCATAAAAATAGCACAATCTAATAATAGACTAAACAAATTATTTAGTTCATCATTTTTTTTATAATCTGGTAATAGGTCTCTCACTTGTTAAAAATAATTTACAAGTGGTCCTTATATATGATTTATGTATAGTAAATAGGTTTTTGATTGTTAACTTTCATATAAACATTAATTTTAATCTACTTAGAACATACATTAACATGTTATGTCACATAAACTACTAGATCAACATCACTTTATCTACGAGAGACCTATTAATCAAATCCTTACATATGACTCTATCCATCCAAACACCACTACTGTCACCTCCATATTTCCCCCTCATACATAACCACCAACACACGCCCATTTTCCTTATCCATTCACAATCCCTAACACCACTCACATTCACAGCTTAATTTCAAACATCACAGCCAAATTTATTCACAATCACATCATTTATAGGACTAAATACAATACTAGTTCTAGAAGAACAAATTTTATCCTTTAATATAATATATTTTTTAAAATTTTTATGTCATTAATTATTTTTTTATCAAAATACTCAGTAATATATAACTTTTTCCTTAGAATTTAGTATATAACAATAAATAAGATATATTAATTATATTATCTATCTTTCATTTGATGATTGAAAGAGAAAATAAATAAATAAATAAAATTGAAAGAGATGTATTAATTATTGGATTGATAGTTTCTCCTTAAATGTACGTAAGATATATTTTAAAAATAAACGTAAACGCATCCATGCAGCCGATTCATTCAATCAATAGAAAATGCAGCTTCGTGTAAGGTTCCACCTTTCACATTGTTTTGCCTATTTTTCACATCTAACTCATTTATTAATAGGTCATTTGAAGTCAAGGTTTCAACCATGACAAGTTTGTACTGTATTCATTGTTAATTATCTAAAAGAAAAAAAAATGATCTGGCTTGTTAACACCTCCACCAATAAATTATAAGTTAATCACTAAAAAAAGCAAGAGTAATTTTTAGACCCCATGATACTCTGCAAAGGTTATTTTGTTTCAGTGAGAAGAAATATATAATATGTTATTGGATTAGCTTTTTAAGTATAATTCTCTTTTCATCGTAAACTTCAACACAAGAACTTCTCTAAGAGAAATAATCAAACATCAATACTTTGACTAATAATTTTTCTAAAAAGTTCAATATCTTTCTTCGAATGTAATACTATTGCAACCGAAAATACTTATATTATTGTGGGACTAATTCTTTTTGCGAAAATTTTTTACATCCATAAGATTTAAATGTAAAATATTGATTAAAAGAAATCAATTATAAACCATTTGAACCAACAATATGTTGATAAAACAAAAATATTTTGATGCATATATTTAAGTTGAAAAAAGTTGTTAAATAAAAAATTCACACCATCATGGGTGACTTTTCCTCTGTGAGGAATGCTATGTATTGGTATAATATTTCCTTCTTTTTTTCAATATTTTGAAAACTTAGCAAAATAATAAATTGTATATAATTTTTTTTATAACTTAACAAATAAGAAGTTTTATAGAAAAATATTATAAGAGAATTTAGAATTACTTTTTGTAAAGAAGATTCGGTTATGTATCCGTTGACTGATGTAGAAAAGTCAAGTATATTGCTTTGACTATTCCGTGTGTAGCTGCAATTTTAATTCTGAAAATTCTCTTCCCCTCCAATCCATGATGGTTTAGTATGTGAAGGTTTTACCCTAAAAATCTGCACACTTACATTTGAAATAATGATTGTTCCCGATTGGGGAGGAGGCTCACTTATCATTTTTTCTCTCTTTTCGGTTAAAATAAAGGATAATCAGAATCCTCTTAATCTTGATAAGATATGTTTATTTCTATATTATATTGGGTCTAGATCAAAGGTTTCATTTTTCTTTCCTTTTTATTTATTGTATAAAGAGTTCAAGACCTACATTTTATATTTTAAATATCATATTTTTAGAGTAATACAAACTTAAAGTTCTATAAGGTTTTCCTATTTTACATTCTCATCGTGAATGTAATATCCTAAATTTGAAAATTTTAGAAAATAATTCATTAAGGCTCGGTGGTTTATTATTTTCTTGCGCGCCTTTAGCATTTCGGGTCTAATTTTCTCAAATGATACTTGATTGGAATGATTACAGTCTCGTTCACTTTGTTTCGAAGAGATCTTCAATCTCTATTTCTGGGCTTTATCCCAAATTCTCACTCTGTCATACTCAAACTCAAGGATTAAGTAAATCCATATTAGAATCATGATTATTCACGTTTTTATCCTGCGCATGGTTCGTTCAGAAATTCATAACTTTCTCATATGATCTCCATTTCTTACAAACTTGGTGTCAAAATGACCGTAACAAAATTATCTACATTTTCCGTGCAGACATCAAGAGCTAGATCTTCCCAAATCGGTACAGTTTTGGAGATCTCTGAGGAACTATATTCATCACGTCACTATGGTGACAAGTCTCAGAAAAATGGCAATATCTCCCTTGTCCGTTATTCAAATCACTTCGTTCTTTTTTATATAGATCTGTATCAAAAATATCTACAATTGTTATGAAGGGAACCAAACCCAATTCTCAAAGGAGAATTTTTGGTGAATTTATTTCTGAGCACCTACCTGATTCAAAGACGATTAGAGCATCCTATCGTATTTCGATCATAACTCGGGCTACCGATATCGGATCATCGTAAACGATATATCAAATCGAAGGGAAAAAGAAGATCTACAAGTTTTGTGTTAGAAAGTTTTCAAGATTCTAAACACACGAATTATTCTATATTTATTTTTATCGCCTTTTATTTTTGGTTCTTAAAAATAATTGGGTAACATCATGCCACTATGCCATAATCATGTCACCATGTTACCATACTATGATAATTGCCTTTTTGTCTTTTCTATTATCATTTCATGTTAATCCATATCTGTCTCATAGCTTTCCTTTTCTTTCATATATCAATTTTCATATTCCTCCTTTGTTCTACACATCACACTCATGGTTTTCCATTCCATCACCAGCTGCTGTCCCCACTCAATACTAACTACATATTCTATTATTATCATACCACTACAATTCTACTAGAACATAGTGCAAACTTCTTCACTCATTTCCTTTTACATCACGGCTGCACTCAACAATTAATTAATTAACTACTCACTTTCTTGCAATTATAACATCGCCTTATTACTAGAATAAATTCAGCATGCCTTCCACTCTAATTTCTTCTTTATTCATGCGTACTTTCATTAATGATCTCTGTCAATCCCACCGTTAGATCGGCTTGAAATTTTGAGAGTGTATTCTCAACATCCTCCTCTACGTTCTCACCGTTCAGATTTTCAGTTTGACATCTGTAGGTGGATAAATAGTGTTCAAACCGCGACCTTGTTCCAGTTTACAGGAATTCTAACCAACTTCGGAAAAACTGCCATCGTTGATTCGTTAACCGTTGGATCGGGCTGAAATTTTGGTATGAGGTTTCTGAGACATGGTGCTAGGCACTAACCGTTGGGATCTTGGTTTTGAGGTCTAGACTGGGAGATATTGTACTTGAACAGTAGCACAAGTTTAAATCAACGATTGACTCGGATCGTTCGGGGAGCGTTCGAGTTTTGAAATTAAGGATTTCAGGTGGGGGGAGCATTTACATTTTAAATGCATAGTTTATGAATGGGTTCGGGATAGTATTGTTATTATTAGTGAGAAATCCCGAATATATAATATGTGTGACAAAATTGTGTTATGATATTTTCCGTTCATATATTATTGATATTGAATTTGGCATGAGATATATATGTTGTATTTGTGAAACTGTTATGATTCCTATGCATGATATGTAGTAGGATATGTGATGATAATATGAGTATATGCATGAGATACAAATTGATATAGCATGGGATGCTTAAATTGATGAATAAATATGGAATATGATTGTGGTTTCAAGGATTCCACAAAAGACCTTGGGTGGGACTCAAGGCAAAACCTCTTGAGCGGGGCTCGGGGTTAGCCCGTGACACTACCGTTGTCGCTGAGAGTGATTGTGTCACGTGAGAGGGCAAACGGTTTGGTACCAGTAAAACGGCTGGATCAGCTGAGAGCTGAGTTATGGCTGAGAGCCAGTGTTGCAACACAAAAATTAAAACTTAATAATGGATCCATATAATTGAGTATATTCATGCATTGATATATGTTATTGAGAACAACATGAATGGTATGATTATATGAGAATATGAGATTGGATGTTATATGATGAGGTTGTGTAGTATTGAATATGATTATGTATGTTACTGAATTGGATACTTGATCCAATTCAATAACTGTCATTTGACATGTATATGCTCACCCCTATTTGTGGTTATTTTTACAGTGGATATAGGATGCAGCGATGATATATGAGGTCACTCAACATGCATGGAGCATTATGTATATATATGTATGGTACATGATGTACATAGTTGTTTTGTAGTAGCCTTGGCCGGCTCCTGTGCATATCTGTTTTGTTATATATGTATATATATAAATGCTTAGTTGAATAGGTAACTGACGGCTTCAGCTGGAAGCCTAGACCTATTTTGAGCATATGCTTGTTGTTATGGTGGATGATGATGTTATATTGTGAAGACCCTAGTTGGTCCCACCATATATATATATATATATATATATATATATATATATATGTGTGTGTGTGTGTGTGTGTGTGTGATATTTGATATATCCATGAAACTGTTGCATTGCATAAATGGGTAGGTTATGTGATGATGAACTGCACATTAGAAGGTTGATATAATGATGACAGGGTTATTGTACTGTTCAAAAATCCTATTTTGAAATTGAAAGTAATTTGTGAAAAATTTATTTAGGTTTTAGAAACCTAGTTTTAAATATTAGGACGTTTTAGTGAACAACGGTAATAAAATAAAAAAGAGAACTATAATAGAAGAAGAGGCAAGAACAGGTGTAGGGAAGAGAAACACAATTCACAAATGAAGGAGACAATTAAGATCTATGTGTGTTTCCATAAATCACTGACTCACACGGAAAGTTTTGGATTATTTGTAAAATCTGAGAATTAATGGAACATGACGACGATTCCAGTGTATGCGATCTGGGCTGTTGTTTTTGGGTTTCCATTGGCTGTAGGATTGGATATGTACTTGTGAGTCTAACGTTTGTCCAAAAAAAAATTTGTGACTCTAACGTAAAGTTACACGTGGGAACTAAAAGTCACAATTTTTTTTTGGGGTTTTTTTAAAATAGGGTAGTTTAAAAAAATTTGGGAAATGGGGTCTAACGAAAAATAATTTGATATCTATTTGATATAATTCTTTGTATTCTTTTACAAGTATTTTATACATTTACATAAAATAAAAAATTTATATAAATTTGTTATAATTAAAAATGATATCCAATAACATTTTTACTTACATCAAGGAAACAATTGTCATTCCTTATTGTGTTTGATGAGTTCTAAACTTGACTTTTGTCATACAACTTTTATTAACAATTTCCTCTTGACAAATGGCCACTGTCATACGAAATGGCCTTTGCATGACGTTTTCTACCCTTATGAACTGGTCTGGACCGGGGTCTAGGATCCGGTGTGGGACCAGCCACAAGAATATAGGTGTTTTTAGGGTTTGCACACCGGAACAGTGAGTATCCGATGTATTAATCCGATCTCTCAGTGGGAGAGGCCGGTCTTGTTGTCCTGGAGATCCTTCACACCAACGATTCGCGTTGCAGGGGGGAGAAAGGTGGTGCCACCTGCGAAGATTCTCCGACGCTCAAGTTAGAAGAGTGTAAGAACTCAATGAATGCTCAAGCGAAGTAATAGTAAAATGTAAGTTAGAACAACATCACCTTGCATGTGTATTGAATTGAGCTATTTATAGTTGTACGTGAGAAAATGAGTCGTTGGATACAGGTGGGTCCCCTAGCTCTGATAGCGTGTGCATTATGTCAATCAGGGTGGCTCAACACTCAGAATGTGTCAGGAGGGTAGGTCAATTATCAGTGTACGACCCTATAGGAAGAAGAGAGGATAATCACCTTTTCCGCATAATCTGCTGACACATCCACTTGCTTTCTGAGGCCATTGACGTGACATATTTTGCTACGTACAGTATCTTCGTTGATAAGTTATTAGGGGCTCTTATCTTGCTGTGACTGAGAAATCAACAGTTATACATAAATGTCCTGTGAAAATGAACAAAGATCCGTTATAGAGACAATAAGTATGGCAGTCGTGAGATGAGGACGGAAGACCAGACATCGGATATCCGGTGTGGTAATGTCGAACCAGGATACCGGTTTTCCTTATATGAGGTCACTCTGACGTCACAAGATTGGGGGCCGGTATCCAGATCGGATCATCGGTCCCCTAGCTTGTATGAGGGACTGTTAAGTTGCTCATATGAGCTACACAACCCTAGAGAAGTCTGGATGCCGGTGGTACATTCTGGAAGGTCTCTAAAAGCTCGGTGGCATCCGCTCTAACGAACGAGTGACCGCTTTTCTCGCGCTGCGTATAACGGATTCAGACAGCGTAAAATAAATGATGGAAATCCCAAGAGTCTTTGAGAATCAAAACCCTTGGTATTCGAAAAGTGGTTGAAAGGCATTAAATGCGCATGGCATGATTGGACATTAAATGCATTTTTTACGCACGAGCCATCATTATCCAAGAGTGTAACCGTCGATTGGGCTTATTGGGCTTGGATTCAAACTGAAAGGGGGGCCCATTTTGCCAAAATGTTTACTAAAACGTTACCATTTTCGCGCTTATTCGTGACGAAACGACGGAGTCGTTTTGATTTGAAAGGTTGCGTTTTGAGGCAAGCATTGTGGCCTTCGGCGGAACACTATGCCTCTTCGTTACCTATAAAAGGGACTCTTAACAGATTTTGGAATCCACTCTTGTTTTCAAGCTTAGTGAACCTCTGCTCAAATTTCTTGGAAATTTCTCTGTCGTCTTCAAACTTCTCAAAGATCTTCTTCCTTTAGGTAACCTCCCTTTCCTTCAACTCCTTGCAATTTTTGTTCATTCAGTTTCCATCATGCGACCTGGAGCAGGCAACGCTGGTCCTTCCAACAGGGGGAGTTTTGGCTCTCGCGTCCCCCTTAGCCACCGTGGTGGGAGGATTCCAGCGAATCCTCCTGTGGCTGGGCCTCGTCGCTCAGAGAGAGCTGAAGCTTCTTTCTCACGAGCGTCCTCTTCCCAACGTCGCTCTGAGGTTCCCCTTGACTCGAGGGCTACCAGCCGCTCTGATGAAGGGTCAAGTGCTGAAGGTTATCTCTCTGACGATGTTGCTTTTTACCACAGTACATACGCGTTCCACCGTGCCTGCACAACTATGGATCTTCCTGGACGTGGAAAAACACCAGTTCTCCGCTCTGCTGAAGGATGTGTCAACGTTGTGGCACACCGGCTTGACTGGGAAAAGCTCAACAGGGAGAAACCCTACTGCTAGGTGGAAGAGGAATTCCTAGAGATCCCTTCGCATCATGCGAGTGAGGAGGAATGCACGGTCTCTTTCCACTGCAAAATATACTCAGACAAGAAGTATAAAGCGCGATACACTGCGCTGGCACCACGTCCCTCTGAGAGAGTATGCCACAGCGTCCCTGATGAGAGGTCGGTCTACATGTATGACTTCGTCTTCTTGAAATTGGGGGTACGCTTCCCCATGACGGAATTCCAGATGGTCGTCCTACGCTTCTTAGACTGCGCCCCTACACAACTGCATCCCAACGGTTGGGGTCTAGTCCGGGCTCTGGAGATTCTGGGGGAGCATTTCAACTTCTCCGCCACTGTGGCCAAACTGTTCTACTATTGCCAAGTGGTCCGCCGTGCTAATAAGAAGGGCGGCCTTGGGTTCATTACTCTCTGTAGTGACTCAAGGGTGGTAAATTTCAAATCTTATACGGAATCCGTGAAGGTGGATGGACGCTCTTTCAAGCATTACTACACGCGGGTCCGTATTCAACTGAATAAGCCGGTCTTCTGGCGAAACAAGGAGGATTTCACCAAGTTTCCTCTTAGCTGGACACACGAGCACTTTCTCCTCATGAGCCGTGCTTATTACACGGATGAGAGTGAACTCTTCTCTCACTCTGTTGAGGTCTTGAGCGCCATGCAGACGGCCTCGAAGACCCCAAAGGATTTTCCAGCAGGCTCCTCTTGGCAGAGGATGACATCAGAAATGCCTACCTCTGTAATATCCGCTCTTACTTTATTTGTGTTGCATAGTTATTCCGTTCTGATTATCTTTTCTTCTTATGTGCTAACTCAACCTTTCTTGTTTTGCAGAACAAATCGGAAGAGCCTGCCCAGAGATGCTGTCGTTAAAGACCATGATGGCTGACGGTGATTCCTCCTCTGAGGAGAATGAGATCCAGGCGAAGAGGAACGCCACCAAAACTCCCCTCATTCCCCTGACTTCTGCAGTAGGTGAAGAGGTTCCTCTCTTTGATGAGGAGGAAACAGAAGAACAAGTTGAGGCCACTGGAGCGGGCGACGAGGAGACCGTCCCAGAGAAGAAAAAGAAAAAGAGGTACCTTGTTAAGAAGGCAGATCAAGAAAAACCCTCCTCTGATGATCCTGTGAAGAAGCGTCAGAAGACGGTCGAAGAAACTGGATTGAAGAAGGACAAGGGGAAGAAGCCCGTTCCTGAATCCTCCACCCCTTCACAAAATGCTTCAGAGCCGGACTCTGGGAGTGGTCCTCCTCCAGCGTTTGATCCTCTGCGTGACTCCTCCCTCTCTCCTTACTTGTGGTTTCAGGGGTCCATGCCTCCCACTCTTCCAAAGGCACGATATTGCCTCCGCCCCTCCCTCGACGCTGCTGGGGTCTGAGGTGCTTGTAAGGCCGGGCGTTGGCAGCTGGATGAACTGTCCGGCCTCCTTGATTCCCTGAACGAGAAGGCAGATTACATGGAGCAGGTTGAAAAACTTGAAGCCGAACTCGCGGTGAAGGAGACATGGGCGGCCAAGCAAGCTGAAGTTCATAGGGGCGTGGAGTCAGAATTGAAGAAAACCAAGGAGACGCTCCAGAGGAAAACTGAGGAGGCAAGCCAAGTTCATTTTGTGAACAAGGCTCTAGAGCGGGAAGTTGCCGACCTCCAGAAACAGAACAAATCCATACCCCTCCTCGAAGAAGAATTACAACTGGAGAAGAAGAGATCGGCTAAGCTTGCTGACGATCTCAAAATTATGGAGGACGGTCGCAATAAAGACCTTGGGGAGTGGGAGAGCCTTCGGAAGGAGATGCAAGCCCAAATTGAGGAACTCAAGAAAGGTGGTGTGAGTGTTGGGCCTTCAGAAGAGGATTTTGCCAAGGTTCAAAGAAAATTAACTGCTGCGAAGGCCAAGGCTGCCAAAGCCTTGGAGATATGCAAAAATGTGGCGTATGAATCCTTCGGCCTGGCCCTCCGTCAAGTTTATTATCGTAACCCTGAAGTGAAGCTGAATCTGTACGGATTGGATCCGTTCTTCGAATTCCATGGGGGAAAAATTGTTGAAGTACATAAGGACGGCTCGCACCATGAACCCCGTGCATCTCTGTATGAACTGCCTCCCCTTCCAGAAGGTCAAAGTATGGAGCCGACAACGTCCACCGCTGCCTCTAGTGCTGAAACGCAAGAAGGTGCCCAAACTGTAGCAGAGGGCAAAATGGAGAAGACAGGAGTGCCCACTGTGGAGGATCAAGCACCGGCCTCTTAATTTATGCTTTATTCATAGCTGTGTACTGGGATCAGCTCCAGCTTTAACTACTTTGTAACCTGAATAATTTCTCATTTTTGGAAATAAAATTCACTGTTGTTTCTCTTCAACTGCTTGCGTCGAATGTATGATTGTTGGATAACTTAGTGCTATACAAAACACTTTATTGCTTTCAATGCTTTGTGAATCCGTTCTGTGTGGTTACCTGGCTGCTTAAAGCGTACTTATCACACCGGATTAAGATAACAAATTGTAACGAAGAAGCGATAATTAAGTTAAAGCATGCCCTGTCCCCAAGTATAAGTACATTGGGAAGGGAAATTTTATCTCAAGAATTACCTTTTAACTTCTTAAAAAGATAGAAATGCTCATCTGTCCTCGGAGGTGTAGAGCGGGTACGTTAGCGTTCAACCGCTCTCGGGTGGATATTCCATAATTGAGGACGGACATTGCCTTTGAGTTTTGGTACAGCTTTGACAAGGGTAAGCTTTACGCCTTTCTCTTGAGGTTCGGTTTGGTCCTATATCTCAAGTCTTCACACGGTGTTCGGTTCGATCCTACTAACCGTACTTGGAGTTCGGTGCAATCCTACAATCCAAGCCTTCAACACGGGGTTCGGATCAGGGCTAATCCTGAACCTACTGCGCCCGTTACTCGGGGTTCAGCGTGGTTTTGTGTATGAACCGGCCTACTGCACCCAAGCCTTCGCATGGGGTTCGGTTTATGGACTTGAAAAAGGACCAGCCCTACAACCCATGTTGTCTTCGAATGGGGTTCGGTTTGTGGCCTTGAAAAAGGACCAGCCCTACAACCCATGTTGTCTTCGAATGGGGTTCGGTTTGTGGCCTTGAAAAAGAACCAGCCCTACAACCCATGTTGTCTTCGAATGGGGTTCGGTTTGTGGCCTTGAAAAAGGACCAGCCCTACAACCCATTCCACCTCAAGGAGTTACACCGTCAAAACACACGATGTGTGATTGAGGTTATCCGTCCTGAGGGGTCTTCATTAATCCCTCGAGGAGTTACATCATCAACTACAGAATTAGTAGTTGAGTTCATCCGTCCTGAGGTGTATGCATGTTAAGCTACGGCTATAAATCACAACACATAAGAAAAGTGAGAATGATAGGGCGGTTAAAATGTATTCTCATTAAGATTGAAAATGCATTACAAAGAGAGCGTAGTTGAGGTCGTGCCTCGTTAAAACCTTCTTGAGAAAACCCAATGGGAAAAAACTCAAGTAAGGAAAAAGAGTACACGCCGTCTTACCAACTAGCTGTAATAAACACGTAAGTTCTGAGTGTTCCATTTGTTGCGGATTGGAGTTCCATCAAGTTCTTCCAACCGGTATGACCCTTTTCCAGTCACTTTAGAAACTCTATAAGGACCTTCCCACGTCGGTGCTAGCTTTCCTTGGTGAGCGAATTTATTCCCCACACTCGCCTTTCTCAAAACAAGATCTTCGGTGTTAAAAGCCCTGTATTGGACACGTTTATTATACCGGAGTGCTGCCTTTGCTTTTACCGCCTGATCCCTGATAAAAGCCTTTTCTCTTAACTCCTGGAGGACGTCCAGCTCTGATGCCAGGTTGGCGTTGTTGTCTTCAGCTGAAAAATACTCCACACGAGCCGATCTTGTTCGTAGCTCCACTGGAATCATCGCCTCAACCCCGTACGTCAGCCGGTATGGGGATTCGTTAGTTGAAGAATGAGGCGTAATGCGGTATGCCCATAAAACATGACATAGCTGGTCAGTCCATCCTCCCTTCGCTTCTCCCAGACGCTTCTTCAACCCCTTTAGCACTTCTCGATTGGCTACTTCCGCTTGTCCATTGGTTTGGGGGTGTTCAACAGATGAAAATATCTGGATTATCCCCAGTCCTTCAAGCAAATCTGTGAACTTTTTGTCTATAAACTGGGTGCCGTTGTCAGTCACAATCCGCCCTGGCACCCCGAACCGAGCTATAATATTTTCATACATGAAACGTCTTGTTCGCGCAGAAGTAATGTGCACTACGGGCTCAGCTTTGATCCACTTGGTGAAGTAGTCTACCCCCACGATCAAACATTTGATACCTCCTGGCGCAGTGGGGAATGGACCCAAAATATCAAGGCCCCACTGGTAGAACGGCCAAGGTACAGCAGATGAGGACAGCTCTTGGGCCGGTGTATGGTGGAGATTGGAGAATTTTTGACAAGCGTCATACTTCCTAACAAAATCTGCAGAATCCTGCTTCACAGTGGGCCACCAATATCCAGCCCTAAGGACCTTTATCATTAAGCTCCGACCCCCAACATGGTGCCCGCACTGCCCCTCGTGCACTTCCTCCAAAACCGCTTGAACCTCATCCTCTCTCAAACACAAAAGATATGGGACAGAGAATCCCCTTTTGTAGAGAACACCATCAACCATAGTAAAGTATGGTAGCTCCCTTTTCACTCGTCTCCTCTTCTTCTCATCAGTGGGAAGTTGACCATCAGCCAGATAGCGAATATAAGGGATGACCCAAGAATCCTCATACGGATAGCTCACCATGACAGCATTCAAAGAAGGGTACAAAGGTATGCTAGGTGATGTCAAAGTGCTTTGAACCACCGTCGTTGTGCTGTCGGGCTACTTTGTACTTGCCAGTCTTGACAAGATGTCCGCTCTGGTGTTTTCCTCTCTGGGCACATGCTTGAACTCTAAAACTTCAAATCTTCCCTTCAACTCATTAACACAATTCAAGTACAATTGAAGTTGCGGTTCCTTCGCTTGGTACTCCCCCTGGATCTGCGAAATCACCAATTGGGAATCACTGCACAGTGTGACTGCTGATGCTCCGATGTCAATCGCCGCACGGAGACCGGCCAAGCATGCTTCGTATTCAGCCTGGTTGTTGGAGGTTTTGAAATTGAATCGGAGGGAAATTTCTAGGTACACACCATCATCACTTTCTACCACAACACCTGCTCCATAACCTTTGCTATCCGACGATCCATCAACGTAAATGGTCCAATGCGCTCGAGGGGTGGCAGGGTCCGCCCCAGTCATCTCCACAACAAAATCAGCCAACACTTGCGCCTTGATGGCTCCTCGAGGCTCATACGAAATTTCAAATTCAGACAACTCGATAGACCATTTTATCATCCTTCCGGCAAGGTCTGGCTTGCTAAGCACTGAACGGAGAGGCAAATCCGTTCTCACCAGTACTGGGTGTGCATGGAAATAGGGCCTCAACCGTCGTGATGCCCACACAACTGCTAGAGCAGCCTTCTCAATCTTCTGATACCTTCCTTCCGCCCCCTGAAGCGTCTTACTAGTAAAGTACACCGGCCTCTGCCCTTCAGGGGTTTCTTTAACCAAGGCCACGCCTAGGGCTTCATCAGAGATTGCTAAATACAAGATCAAAGTCTCACCAGGGTCAGGCTTAACCAAAATTGGTGGACTCGAGAGAACGGCCTTGAGCTGTTGGAAGGCTTGTTCCTGCTCCTCTCCCCATTCAAAATTCTTGTGTTTCTTCAACGCCTTATACAGGGGAAGGGATCTGTGTGCCATTTTGGGCATGAAACGAGCCAGAGCGGCTACCTTCCCATTCAATGATTGGACTTCCCTCAGGCTCTTAGGGCTCTGCATGTCCAGGATTGCTTGACATTTCCCAGGGTTAGCCTCAATGCCTCGTTGGGTCAACATGAATCCCAAGAATTTCCCAGCTGGAACGGCAAAGGTACATTTCAAAGGGTTTAACCTCATGTTGTACTGTCGAAGCCTAGTGAAAACTTGGCGTAGATCCTCAATGTGGTCTCCTCCAGCGGGCGTTTTGGCTATAATATCATCGATATAAACCTCGACCAGCCTGGTGTGCATCCCTTCAAAGACTTTGTTAATCATGCGCTGGTAGGTAGCGCCGGCGTTCTTCAATCCAAAAGGCATGACGGTGTAGCAGAAAACACCGCGGTCATTGATAAAGGCAGTTTTCTCTTGGTCTCCCTCCCACATCGGAATCTGGTTATACCCCGAATAAGCATCCATGAAACCGAGGTACTGGTAACCAGATGAATCATCCACCATGCGATCAATGTTGGGCAGGGGATATGGATCCTTGGGGCAGCAACGGTTAAGATCCACATAATCTGTGCACATTCTCCATTTGCCATTAGCTTTCTGCACCATAACCACATTAGAAAGCCAAGAAGAGTAGCGTATCTCCCTTATAAAGCCTGCTTTCAACAACTCCTCTGTCTGCTCACAAGTTGCCCTCTGCTTCTCCGGTCCCAACCTCCTCTTCTTTTGGGCCACCAGTCTTGTTTCAGGGTACACAGCAAGCTTGTGGCAACAGAAATCAGGGTCCATCCCAGGCATGTCTATTGCTGTCCATGCGAAAAGATCCTTGAACTCCTGCAGAAGGGCTAATAAGCGTTGCTCCATAGCAAATTCCAGCTTATCATTGACGTGCGTGACCTTCTCTGGGGAATCCCCTAAGACAACATCCCTGGAACCACCATCTGGTGTGGGCTTAGAGGGGTTGAGTGGATCAATCTTCAATTCCGCTCTGGGGTCCAGATCAATTAGACTGACAGACCCTGCCGCTGTTCCTCCGTCGTTCAGCTTCCTCTTCTTGTTGAATGCTTCCAACTTGACCATGTTGAGGCTCAAGTTATAACAATATCGAGCCATCTCCTGATCACCACGGAGAAAGGACACACCGTTGTCCTTGTCAATGAATTTGATCAAGAGGTGAGGAGTGGATACAATTGCTTCCATCGCATTCAGTGTAGGACGGCCTATGATACCGTTGTATGGGGATTCCACATCAATCACCAGAATTCTAGACTTGACTGTTCTCGCTCCAGGCTCTCCTTCAAAGGAAATCAGAGTGTCAAGATACCCCTTGGTGGGTTGTTTTGCTCCATTAAACGCTGTGAGTTCTTGCGTGTAAGGTTGTAAATCTGCATCATTGAAACCCATTCGTTTGAAACAATTATAAAAGATAACATCACAAGAACTTCCCTGATCGATGAGGATCCTCTTGACATCCTTGTTGGCTATGACTGCCACGATAATTACTGCATCATCACCTCCTGGAATTGTTGGGCCAAAATCATCATCAGTAAATGACACCGTCGGAGCTGTCATACCGTCCCTGAAAGGGCGGTTATCCCTTGGTTTGCCCTGGACAGACAGAATCATCCTGTGGTGATTCTTCCGTGCTGTGATTGATGCTCCTCCCCCTGCAAATCCTCCGGCTATCATCTCAATCACTTCTCGTCTGCCCTGCCTCTGCTGCTGGGGCATGTTACTTTGTTGGGCATCTCCAGCAATCACTACTCCCTTCTGCTTTTCGGCTGCAGTGAACTTCCTTGCTGGGTTATGTGTATTATCATCTTCGTCATCAGGATCTTTACTCCTTTTTTCCATCCTCTGAGGCTCGTCTACAGATTTCTCCTTGAACAAATACTGCTTCAGCTTTCCTTCTCGGATGAGAGTTTCCACCGTATTCTTCAATGCCTTGCACTCATCAGTATTGTGTCCTGTCTGTTCATGGAAAGTGCAATACTTGCGTGGGTTACCACCCCTCTTGACTAGGGCTGGTTTCCTTATACCAAAGACGTTCAACGTTGGCCAACCAACCTCCCTCATGATTTGTGAATGTCTGGTGTTCAACGGAGCATAGTTATCGAACGATGACACACGCCTATCTCGTGGATGCGGGCCAGCGTTTACAAAGTCTTCTCTAAAGGCATGCTTCTCAGGCCTCACTCTCTCCTTTTCTCTCCGTGGCTGCTGAGGTTGCCTCCAGATGCATCTCTATGCCCACGTACTTGGAAGCTTTCCTTCGAAACTCCTTGAAGGTTGTTGGGGGGCTTTTTGCCAAAGATAGGGCAAAGGCTGAACCCGGCTGAAGAGCTTCCACTACAATATGAAGTTGTATGGCCTCCGTGAGGTTGGGGACCAAAGCTGCCTCCTTATAAAACCTTTTCAAGAACTCCTTAAGAGTTTCAGTTTCTCCCTGCCTTATCTGGGCCAGGGTGTGAGAAGTTCTTGGGATATCCCTAGAGATGACAAAATGGCTTTCAAATGCAGCGGCCATTTCCTCCCAAGAGTCTATAGATCCTGAGGGTAAGCTTTTAAACAAGCCGAGAGCCTCCTCCGTTAGTGTTCTTGGGAACATCCTACACATAACATCTTCGTCTGCTCCCAAATACATAGCTTCATACACATAAGCATCCAAATGCTTAGTGGGATCGGTTTCTCCATTATACTTCCCTATTGACAGTGGCTGAGTTGTTTGTAGATGTTTCGGGATGGTAATGCTCATCAGCCTTCTTGAGAAAGGGACACTGAGCTTGTACGTCCCTGAAGTCACCACCGCCTGCTCCCTTCTCCTGGTACTGACTCTATCACCAGAGTCTTGAGTCTGCTCTCTCTCTTCATACGTGGGGATCTTCGAATACTGGAGGGTTGTAGACCTGCCTTCTCTGATGCGTGGTGAGTCTCCTCAGCATGGGACGTTACCCTGTCCCCAGCTCCTCCTCTCTCCCGCTTCAACTCCATCAACTCCTCCCTAAGCTGCCTGATAACCTCATCGCGAGGGTCAGGCGTTTGCACTTGCACCAACCTCCGGGTTTGAGTTACAGGGGACTCAAAGACAAGTCTCCTTCCAGTCTGTTGATGGGTCACATCCTCCACGTGACCATCAACGAAATCTCTCCCATCACCTTCCATCGTGACAACCAAACTTCTGCGAAAATGGGAATAACTCTAACGAGTCCCACCGGGCGTGCCAATGAACTGGTCTGGACCGGGGTCTAGGATCCGATGTGGGACCAGCCACAAGAATATAGGTGTTTTTAGGGTTTGCACACCGGAACAGTGAGTATCCGATGTATTAATCCGATCTCTCAGTGGGAGAGGCCGGTCTTGTTGTCCTGGAGATCCTTCACACCAACGATTCGCGTTGCAGGGGGGCGAAAGGTGGTGCCACCTGCGAAGATTCTCCGACGCTCAAGTTAGAAGAGTGTAAGAACTCAATGAATGCTCAAGCGAAGTAATAGTAAAATGTAAGTTAGAACAACATCACCTTGCATGTGTATTGAATTGAGCTATTTATAGTTGTACGTGAGAAAATGAGTCGTTGGATACAGGTGGGTCCCCTAGCTCTGATAGCGTGTGCATTATGTCAATCAGGGTGGCTCAACACTCAGAATGTGTCAGGAGGGTAGGTCAATTATCAGTGTACGACCCTATAGGAAGAAGAGAGGATAATCACCTTTTCCGCATAATCTGCTGACACATCCACTTGCTTTCTGAGGCCATTGACGTGACATATTTTGCTACGTACAGTATCTTCGCTGATAAGTTATTAGGGGCTCTTATCTTGCTGTGACTGAGAAATCAACAGTTATATATAAATGTCCTGTGAAAATGAACAAAGATCCGTTATAAAGACAATAAGTATGGCAGTCGTGAGATGAGGACGGAAGACCAGACATCGGATATCCGGTGTGGTAATGTCGAACCAGGACACCGGTTTTCCTTATATGAGGTCACTCTGACGTCACAAGATTGGGGGCCGGTATCCAGACCGGATCACCTTATATTAGTTAGTTGAGAGTTAGTTTTTTAGTTAAACTTATAGCTTATTGATTACTCATGTTCATACATGGTGTTAATAGGTTAATTCACCTATCGAAATTTTTATGTATTAACTTATTTAAAGTTTATTTAATTTAGTCAAATATATTTAATAAAAAATATTTTATTATTTTAAAAAAATCTGTTTAATTAAAGAAATTAGATTCATGCTTTTGAGAAAAAACAAACAAACTTTATAACCAAACGAGTTGGTATTTTAAACTCTTATATATAATTTTACAAAACTATAAATTATACTATCTCTGAATTTAAATATGAATAAATTTTAGTGGAATTTTTTAGTTATATAATATAAGTAAAATTATATTTTTTAATGTCATTAAATGTTTATCTATTAAACATGTCATTTCTTTATATTTTTTAGATAGTGAACATTTTGTAATATTGTCTATCAAATATGCCCTCTTTATATATATATATATATATATATATATATATATATATATTCTAGACAATAAATGCTTTATAATAAATAATATTATAGGGATATTGTATAATGTTACATCAAATGTTTGATGACATTAATAGAAATATTGTTGTTGATGTGTAAAAGTAATTACTTTTACTTATATTTAAATTCTAAGATAACAATATATTATAATTTTTAAAGGAATATTATATTTTCATGAAAAATGGTTTATAAAATTAAAAAACATTAAAAACCACCTTTATACATAAAATTGATAATCAAAATATTTTTATATATATGTTGTTAACATTTTAGAAGTGAATTAGTTTGATTAAGATATACTTATCAATTTATTTAATATATATTATTGATATTTGTATTAATTTTAATATAAATTAAACTTTTATATAAATTATCATGTTTAAGTCATAAATAAATCAAATTAAGCCTTCAAAATATCATACATATCAAATGATGTATCAGATTCAAACCTCCTCACAAAATTTAATAATCTAATAATTCGTTATGATATAATAACTTACATTAATTATCAATAAGCATATTTCAGCTAACTCTTTCCTCATATTTGTTGACTAGTCAAAACTAATAAAATAGCTTATAGCCTATCTAGAAGGTTTCAAACAAGTATTTTTTATAAAAAATAAAATATTTTATTATTATCCATTTATTTGATGAGGAATCAATTTCTTAAAGGACCTTTACTATCACGCAAGTAAATCAATTGACATAAAGTTATTTTAGATTAAACCTCGTATTTTTATGTTTGAGTATTAGATAATACAATTATATTAAATCTTATAATTATGTCTGATTCAAACTTAAATAAAATATGAAATAAAAATATTTTTTAAAACTTTAGAAACACTGATATTTTTTTGGTAAAAATACACTTTAGACCCTTGGACTTTTGTATTTTGTTTTACTCAAATTGATTCCTTACGATTCTTGAATGGTTCAAGTTAATCCCATTTGCCAACTCGGTTAAGTGACTTAAGTATGTTACAATTGTTAATGAACGTTTTATATACTGATTCATTAAGCAATGTTCTGCGTGGAAAAATGTTTATTAATTATCAATAAGAATGTTAACTTTTGAATATGTAGACTAATTTGGTCCAAATTGTGCCAGCTTATTTCAATTATGCGCAAAGGATAATCAATGTGCCAAAGAATACTACATTGAGTCATATTTTATAGGATTCAAATTTGATTTAATTTTGAGGTTTGAGTTCAACAAGTAGTATGAGATAGATCATACTTTTAGATTTGGTTTGACTTATTTAAAAGTCTAGTTTAACTTAGTATTTCATGTAAAAATCTGACTTAAAGTATTGTCAATGAAAATACAAAAGAACATATATTAAATGGATAACGAGTTTGTCTTAAATGAATTAACAAGTACAATATACATTTAATTATCAAATTTTCATATTAAATGAGATTTTAATGAAATTGAATTTCATACACTATGGTTCATGTAAAATATCATATGTATTTATAGATTGTAATATGTCACAAATTATATTTGTTTATAAAGTTATATATAAACGTTTATAAAGATTGACTCGACAAGTTAAAAAAGTTTTTTTCAGAAGCTCTTAACCTATTTAATTAAATAAGTTTCTAAAAAAGTCTAATCTTTATAATAAACAAGCTGGGTTGTATTGACCTTGAATAGGTTAAACCGTAAATCCCAACAAACAATCATCTATTCTATTCTATAGTTAGCATATTGACAAATAATAATGGTTTGCTTGAGGTTCCTGCCACTAGTGGAAATACCCATTTGGGAGGTGAGGATTTTGATTACCACCTCATAGGTTATTTCATTAAGTTGATTCAAAAAAAAAATTACAACAAAAGCATTACAAATGACAATAGGGCACTTGGAAAGCTCAAGAGGAAGTGTGAGAGAGCTACAAGAGCCTTAAGTAGCCAGCACCAAGTCATGGTAGAAATTTAGGCTATTTTTTATGGCATTGATTTCTCTAGACATGGACAAGGGCGGGGTTTGAGGAGTTGAGCATTGATTTGTTTAAGAATGCAATGGGGCCAGTGAAAAGAGCTTTTATAAGATGTAAGGTTGAAAAGACATATATTCATGACACTATGTTTGTTAAAGGTAGCACAGTAATTCCTAATTGTGTAACAACTCCTTATGGATTTATTTGATGGGAACGAACTCAACAAGGGTCTTATTCTCATAAGGTTGTGGAAGTTGGTGCTATTATCCAAAGTGGAATACTTAACGATGAAGGTGGAGATGAAACCAAAAATACTAAAAATTAGGCTAAGTCTATTTGTTAACTTTTTCATCTTGTAATTGGTTTGGAATATTTTGACATTCGAGACTAACCCTTGCTTTGTTTTTCTAGGCGAGTTCTATAACATGTTTAGTTTGGTGTATGCACAGCAAGGAATGATAGCCATTGGATTTCAAGTGTTTTTGAAAGACGATTTAGATTTTCATAGGCAATATGATAAATCAGTAACTTAAATAAACCAAGTCAATAATAATGATGTCAACAACTAATACATCGTTAGGAAAGGTTATTGATCACTTTTAGAATATTCCTTTGAAGCAAATAATTGAGCAAACAACAATGTTCCTTGATGTAATTTGAATTGTTCATTCTAACATATTTTTGAATAAAGGAAAAAGAACACCCAATAGAAATGAGATATGAGAATGAGACGAGAAGACGGGAAAAATAACTAACATCATTGTGTAGTAGGAAAATATTGGATAAGCTCATTGTCCAAGGGGATAAAATAAGGGCATCATCATGTGGAAGGGGAAAAGGATGATAAGCTTATTACGAAACGGGAGAAGATGGGGATTTCACAAAACAGGGGGAAATATTTAATTAAAATGATAGAATTGTAAACATTGTCTATAATCGACTCGTTTGTTTAAACTTATTTTAAGAGATAATTATTTTTTAATTAAAAAGTACTTATATTAAATTTGTATGTCTTTGTTTAAATATTTAAAAATAAGTTGAAGTAGAAAAAATAAATAGATTTCTGCTTATTTTAAGAAACAACTGACCCGTTTGTTAAAAAAAGTACTTATAAAGAAAATATTTTTTAAAAATACTTAAAAATAAGTTTAAACAAATGAGCCCAATATATTTAGTTGGTATTTTAACATGCTAAACTTAGTTTGGTTATTATAAAATTCATCCTTTTTAAGTTTGGGGATTGAGACAATGGGTGGTGTCATGACAAAGTTGATGGATAGGAACATTGTTATTCTAACTAACAAATTCTAGGTTTTGATCACATCACAAGACAAATACTGGTGTCCACTATGGTTAACAATAATAGCTAATTTATGTATCTTTGTTGCATTATGTTTGTGCCCATGATTTGAATGTGTTAGAACTAAGTCTTTTGGACTTTGGAGTTTTTTTATTGTTATTTAAAGACCCCAAAATTCGTTAATAACATACATTAAAGCATTTAATTAAATAAAGTCTACCTACATGTTATCTAACATCCCTAACTGAGTATTTCATGTTACAAGTTTAAGATGCATATGTCATAAATGAAATAAGAAGTCTATCCCTTAAAAGTCTACCTTGAGCTATGTAAAATATTTCAAGGCCAAGTCTATGTAAGACTAAAACAATTAGTTATCCAAGTTTGTCCCAAGATAAGTTTGACACAAGATAATGTTCAAGAAGAGAATTTATCAGGTTTGTCTTTCCAGACTTTAGATCGTTGAGTCATGTTCCTTATCAAATTTCACCTCCCAAACTCAGCACGCACATCTCTTCAAGCTTTCAGACTTCAGACTCTCGATACTTAAAGACATTATGTTGACTTTGTATCAGTCTACACAAGGATATTTTTGAAGATGCTCTAGAGCTAGATTCTTTCAAGCTAAACTGTTCTTGTCACTTAAAAAGGAAATAAGACAAGCTTGTTTAAGAACCTATGTTCGCATGGAGAAGAAACCGAGGAAGTTACTCCACACAAATAAAAAAATGACGAATATCAGTACTTGCGTCAAAAAGCATTAGAAGGTCAACCATGACTATTTTTGCACGAGTTTATGTTAGAAGGAAGACTACAAATAAACTATTACCCTGCTTTGATCGAGGCACTATATTTTAATGCAGAATCTGGAACTCCTCGATGTAGACTTTTGTTTTCTTCTCATCTTCAGGGTCTGTTTGCTTCAAACGACTATTTCTCTCCAATAGTGACGACTATCTTCATTAGCTTATAAATACGAAGAAACTTCAGACCTTGACAAAGTTCATGAGACATACGCACGAAAAGCAGCAATCTAATGACACAAGTGATCAAGTTTAGGTTTCATTTCAAAAATAGATTTTCTTTGTATTTATACTTCTTGCAAACTTAGTCTTTGCTTTTCTAATTAGTGTACCTTTGTTTAAATTATCATTTTCTTGTATACCAAGTTACCAAAAACACAAACACACTCTCAAATCATAACTTGTGTCAAAGTTTGGTGTGTTGCCAATCTTAGTTTCATATTAGAAACATTTATTGGTTTGGAGAGGTTTTTAAAATAATACTTGAGTTTGAGCCACTAGTGGCTTGTTGAAAGAATACTTGAAGTTGAGCTATAAGTGATTAGAGTCAAGAATACTTGAGGCACAAGTTGTGCTCTACTGGATGTAACTTTTGTGTTAGAAATGAACCAATATAAATTTGTTGTGCATATATATCTTAAAAAGGAGATGTATTTGGGTTTAAACTCAATGCCTAAAAGACACAAAGTAATGCCTTGGTCACTAGGCTAACAACACATTTAATTAGAATATGACAACACTTCAATCTTATATTAAATACCTATAATGTATGTCCTACATACCTTGATAAAATTTATTTATAAAGTGAATGTTCCCATCATTTTCACTTGTGATTTCAATTATTTTAAAATTTTCTCATACTTTATTAACCCAACTTAGTATTTTACATAAATATCTTACGTCGAGTGTTAAAATTCCGCATCAACCTCATCATGTCAACATGTATGCAAATTTAGTCCAATATCTCTTCATAAAATGCCAAAACGATAAAAATATTGGATTTGATAGTTCTTATCAATATGGTGGACATGATAACAAAGTAATCAGGCGCTATTTTATGGAAAAGATAAAAATAAACATGATATGATAAACAAATGTCATAGGATAAGATAAAAATATAATAGAAAATGAGCATGACAATTCTTGTCCTATCTAGTGTTTGGTGTACACTAAGATAAAATATAAATATATAACAATAATATCAATATATAACGAAAATAATAATAATGATGAAAACAACAACAATAATAAAATAATAAGAATAACAATAATGATAATAATAATGATAAATAATAATAATAATAATAATAATAATAATAATAATAATAATAATAATATCACATATGATATAAAAAAACATAATAGTTTAATGTGGAAATATCTTTATAGAATTTTTGATTATCTGAATGGCAAAGGCTCAGCTGGTTGTCCCACATTAAGATGGACAATATGCTTTAAAAAACTTACTACATAATTAAATTATTTTTATTTCATTTTTTATCAATCTAAACAATTTAATTTATTTCTAATTATATTTTTTCCAATCCTATCAATACAGACGTCATAATTTTCTATATGATTTATATAATATTCTTTTTTCTATCTTATTTCATCCCAATAAAATCTAAGATTATTATTAAAAGAAGAATTTATAGAATTATAGAAAATTGTGAAATTGGTAATATGTTTGAATGATGAAAAAACTTTTTAAGATTATTATTAAATTTTAACTTAATAATTTTTTAGGCTACGTTTAGTTACAGAAAATTCTTTTAGTTTTTTGGGAGAAATTTTCCCCTTGTTTTCTAAAAATTTCATTTCCTAAAATAGTTAGAAAAATTTTGAAAGCCCGTTTAGATAACGTGACAATTTTTTAATTTGAAAAACCAAAAAAGTTGTTCAAGTGTACTCACTTTTTTAAATTTTTTTCCAACATTCTTTAGTTCAAATTAATTGAGATATGTCTTATATATATATATATATATGTTATTTATGACAATATTGTATAGTATATGCATCATATAACAAATTGTGACAAAAATTTAAAATAATATTAAAGAGCAAATGAGTTTGTGTTTAAATATATTTCAAAATAGTTACAAAGAATAATAAAAATATTATCATAATAAAAATGGTTACAACAGTCTTTATCTTGTAATTCAGTTACCTTATCTTGTAATTCAGTTTCCGTCTTTTCTATTTTTTTACTATTCTTAGAATATATTTTAAAAGACTTTTCTGATTTTCTTAAAAAATAGAAAATCAGTTTTCTATTTTTTATAATTTTTTTAAATAATCTGTTCATAAGTTTTCTAAGAAAAATAGAAAATTATTCTTAGAAAAATAAAAAATAAAAAACTATTTATTTACAAATTATAATTTTTTATAGAAAAATAGAAAATTGATTTTCTATTTTTTAAGAAAATTAGAAAAGTCTTTTAAAATATTTTCTATGAAAAATAAAAAAATAGAAAAGGCGGTAACTGAATTACAAGATAAGGTAACTAAATTACAAGATAAAGACTGTTGTAACCATTTTTATTATGATAATATTTTTATTATTATTTATAACTATTTTGAAATATATTTAAACACAAACTAATTTGCTCTTATTTTAATATTATTTTAAATTTTTGTCACAATTTGTTATGTGATGCATATACTATGCAATATTGTCATAAATAATTTTATATATATATATATATATATATATATATATAAAAGACATATCTCAATTAATTTGAATTAAAGAATGTTTGAAATTTTTTTTAAAAAGTGAGTACACTTGAACAACTTTTTTAGTTTTCTAAATTGAAAAACTGTCACATTATCTAAACGGGTTTTCAAAATTTTTCTAGCTATTCTAGGAAATGAAATTTTTAGAAAAAAAAGAGAAACTTTTTTGAGAAAACTAAAATAGTTTTATTTAATTAAACGTAGTCTTAACTCTTTATTTTTGTTTCTACAACTAAAAAATTATCTAGAGGGAGCAATTTATGCGTGTAAAGAAAAAAAGAGAGTAATATTTTCAAAATTGAACCGGTGAAGATATCGGTTTAAGCAAACTGTGATTAAATTGGGGTCGAATCATAGTTGAATCAGTAATATCAGAAAATTCACTCCGACTGATCATCTAACCGATTCACAGTTCAATCAGTCAGGCTGATTAAAATAGTTCGGTTTTGATAATAAAAAAAAAGTATGCAAACTATTTTGATACACAAGGCAAGTTGGCTTTATCCATTATCCGTGAAAAAATGTTACGCATAAGATTTCTTCTCGTAACGCAATATAATCCCGTATTAAGGGACTAACAACGAAGCTAATACACCGTCGGATGAACGCAAACACACGGATGGCCAGCGTGTCAAAAATATCAGCCGTCCGATAATGCACACCACCATAAACCCTGCCCATGAATAGTAGTGACTTTAAATCATGAAAAGCCACGGATCAATGACGTGGCACCATCCCAGCCGTCATGATGAACCATTAGAGACAAACGGGATCTCGCGCATTTGGCAGTTACGTGCGGTATTAATACCACGCGCCTCTCAATCTACTCACTACTCGTAATTCCAAAACTCAAACAAAACATTTTCTCATTCCCCGCATTCCCTCCACACGAATCGTTTCGCTCCTTTCTCGGATCACAGACCAATGGAAGCCCCAACCAAAGGTGCCGCTGGCAGAAGAGGCGACAGGAAGAAAGCCGTTTCGAAATCCATCAAAGCCGGCCTTCAATTTCCCGTCGGACGCGTCGCAAGGTACATGAAGAAAGGTCGTTACTCTCAGCGTTTGGGAACCGGCGCTCCGATTTATCTCGCCGCCGTTCTTGAATATCTCGCAGCCGAAGTAATAACCGTTTTTTTCCCTCTTTTGTTTCATCATTGAAAAATTGATGATCGAAATTAGGCTTATTCTAATGGAATTTTGTCATTGAATGCAATGTAGGTTTTGGAATTGGCTGGTAATGCGGCGCGCGATAACAAGAAGAACAGGATTAACCCTAGGCACGTCTTGCTTGCTGTGAGGAATGATGATGAGTTGGGGAAATTGCTTCAAGGTGTTACAATTGCTAGCGGTGGAGTGTTGCCGAATATAAACCCGGTTTTGTTGCCTAAGAAGGGAAACAGTGCCTCTGCTGAGAAATCCTTGTCACCTAAATCACCTACGAAGAACTAGATGTTCCATTTGTATAATCTTACTGTTAGATCTTTTCTTTTTCTTCTTCTTTTTTCTTTGGTTAAGTTTATATATATATATATATATATATATATATATATATATATATATATATATATATATATATATATATATATATATATATATATATATATATATATATATATATATATGTAGTTTTGACTTAGGTGTAATTTGTTGCCCAATCGCAACTTAGATTCTCCTTTTTGGTTGATAATGATAAATTTAGTAGTCCGCTAATTTCTATCTCGTGTTTTCTTCATTTCGCTTTTTCATAAGTAACTGATTCATAAATTATTGTGTGAAATTATTCACGATTGAGTTTTTGAATGTGAATAACCAATAGCAAAATAAGTGATGTATCTTGTGAGAGTTTTTATAGTATGAGAATGAAATGTGGGAGGAGCAATTAAAAGATGACATTTTTTTCAAAACTCATTATATAGTTATGTATTATATAATTGTACGGTCCGATAAATGTTAAAATAACATAAAAAAGGTACAAGTTAAAACGTAATTGGGCCTTATATTGGGCTTTTGGGCCGTGGGGTTTCGCTTATTACGCGGTGACATTGCATATGACCATATTTTGGTCGCTCTGTGAAGTAAAGTGTGTGGAATTTTCTCGTTGTTGCCAGTCATGAGCTCTTTTCTGGTATCAATGCTCTATGCAATTCGCTTCACTTAATTTTCTATTCAATGCAAAAGTTACTCGTTAGAAATTTCATTGGGAGATGTAATGTGTTACAGAGGGGTTTTGGGCGATTTAGTAGAGGCTCTCTCGTACGAGTTGTGGCGATCGCAGGTTTTGGTTCCACTGTGTTGTGTTCAAATCAAGACGCCGGTTTCAGTGAGCACTTAAACCCTTTTTATGTTAGGTTATTTTCTTCTTTGCTTTTAGGGGTTATGACTTCGACTTGTGTTGTCCCCTAAAAGAATTCACTTTGTCCAGTGAAAAACCAATTGTTGGTTGTAATATTGATGTTCTATTGTTTTGGCATTGAATGTAGGGTTATCCATTACAGTGCGGGTCCCTGAGCCATTTTTAGATTCTTGGTGGCTTACATCTCCAACGCTGCATGATTTGTTTCATCGACGTTTAGTTTGTTCTGACCAATCTGGTCTGTCATTTGTTTTGATCTTGATGTAATTTATATATATGTGCTTTGGTGTTCCTGTTAGTATTGCATTTATAGTTGAAATTTTGTAGGAATACTTGGGCTGCATTCTTATATAGTTGGTCCTACTCCTTCTAACATACCTAAGGAAGCTCCTGGGGATACTAGTGATGGGTTGAAGCCACATAATTGTTTTGGCAGAGATACTATTGCAAATGCGGCTGCTAGAGTTGCTCCCGCTGTCGTTAATATTGCTGTTCCACAAGGTATCTGCTTGGTATCTTTTAGCCTTTGATGTTGGAATTTTCACGTCCCTGAGTTGATTATGAGGATTAGTGGTCCACCATGTAGAGTTCTTTGGTATTTTTACTGGAAGGAGTATTGGTTCGGGAACAATTATCAACCAGGATGGGACAATCTTGACTTGTGCTCATGCTGTTGTTGGTCTCCAAGGATCTGCAAGTTCATTCAAAGGGAAGGTTTGTCCACATGCCTGGGCATATCTCAAACTCATAATCGTAACAATGTGTTGGTTGATTTGTTACAGCTTTGTGTGATGCAAAAGTTAGAGGTTGTTTTAAGTTATTTTTTCAGATGCTTCTAAATAGTATTGGCATGAAATCAGCTTCAAGCTAGAATTGAAGGATTTCATTTAATTATTTAATCTTTAAATGTGGATCTATGTCAAAATTGCTGCAGCTATTAATATATTGCAATAGGTGACAATTTTCTAGGTTATGGTGTGAATACTTACTGATACATTCCCAATATAATAGGGCATTCCAAAATTATAGCTCAATTTGTTGATTCTTTTGATTGCCAATACAGTTCAATGTAAATGATTCTTTCATTTATCAACAATACCTTAGTGTGGCACAAACCCGTCGGCTCATGATAATCAATCCCTAATTCAACAGATGATGATTTGTATCAAGTATCATAGTAGTCTATGCTGAGGCCTTGAAATTGGGATATTGGGACCAAGGTAGTTAAAATCAGGATTTTAGATTGAATCATAGACGGTCCCAAAAATCATAAATCGTAAATCGTATCGTAAGATTTTAAAAATTCCTATATATATATATATATACACACATATAATCATATATATTCCTATATATGCATAAAAATTCCTATAAATGCAAGTAAACTCATAATTTATATTGTCAATAAACATCCATTAAACATAAAAATATCAATAAAATACAAACATCCATAAAACATAAATAACTCAAATTCTTAATATTCAAAAGCAGAGGTGTAGAGGGCGAATGAAAAGCAAAGCTGCTGCCACATGGAACAAAGACAATAAAACAAAAATAAATTAATAATGGCAACAATGGATTGAATGTAGGCAAGGAGATGAACAAGGTTAGGAACAGAGCTAGAAAAGGTGAGAGTGGGACTTTAAATACCTAACAGCTTGATGATGGAGGATGTGAGAAACAGAGGATGGTGGTGGAATGAACATGCATCGTAAAATCGGGATTTTAACTACCATGATTGGGACTGAATTGTGGCCGAAATTATATACTATCAGAGGATAGTTAATAAAATTTAAAGTACATTATCTATGTGCCCACACATACACATGCTGAAAAATTATATGTTGCAGATTATTGCCCTTAAGTTCCCGGTGTTAGGGGGTGTTGTTAGTTGCCAATGTTGCAAAATGATAGAGTTGAGAGAGGCAGAGAAAACAAAGGATCAAGAGAGGAGTGTGGGAAAGAATGACAGAAACACCCTTAAAAAATAGGTGAAACACTTAAATATTAAAGGCTAAACTGGAAATTTTGCTAGCAAAACAACATGCAGTTGTGATTGGTTGTGTTGTGGCAGTGAAATATTGCCGTAATATCCAGGTAAATGAAACGAGTACCAGCAATGGTGGACTTGTGATTGGGTGGCATGATGCAATTCCTTGACTGTGCATGATTGCACCGAGATTGACTAGTATGCTCAGTATAATGCAAAATAGTGTCAGGTGAATCACTAATTCAGTTGAGGTCGTTGTGCTGGAATTGTTTGGTTCTTGATATTCTTAACTTGAATGTGTAAATCTTTCTATTCTGCCTGCGGGATCATTTTAGACTTCTTGTATGCAACTATGCAAGTTTTTGAATGTATGGCATTTTCTCTTTACATTTTTGTTAGTTTTTGGCTCCAGGAAGACATCAAGTATCGTTAAAATAATGACATTAGACCCTCATTTCTGGATCTTAGAAGTTACAACTAAGGTTGATCTTAAAATGTCAACTATGCTACAGGTTGAAGTCACTTTGCAAGATGGAAGAACCTTTGAGGGGAAAGTGGTAAATGCTGACCTGCATTCTGATATAGCTATTTTGAAGATTGATTCTGAAACCCCACTACCGGAAGCTAAACTTGGTTCTTCAAATAGGCTACGTCCTGGTGATTGGGTAATAGCTTTGGGTTGTCCACTTTCCCTTCAAAATACTGTCACTGCTGGAATTATAAGGTGGGGAAAATATTTAGGCAATAATAGTGTTTTCTATTTTAAGCCATGTTATCTTGTTTTAAGTTCTGCCATTTCATATGATAGATTTTGGAAGCTAGTTTTGTGTAAGCTTGTTTAGTGTAATAACCTATCATTTGACTGTGAAGCTTGTGATGTTTCCCAAGAAAGGAAAGTTATTGCTTGACACCCTAATGGGGTGTATACACGGAAGAAAAAGAAATCGAAGAGTGATAACTAATAAGTAATTTGTTAGATGTGATAGGAAGAGATGATGGGTGTTGAACGGGCTGTGACAGAATGTGGTGTGAAAGTATCATTTTTGTTGAAGAAAGAGTCTCCTGATTGCCTTCTGGACTAATAAATCACTTGTATGATTTTTTGCATAGTTGTGTTGACCGGAAAAGTAGTGATTTGGGTTTTAGTGGCATGCCAAGAGAGTATTTACAAACAGATTGTGCAATTAATGTGGTATGTCTTCCTCTTTTTCTCCTTTTGATTACCCACCTGACGAAACTAGATTTGCTTGTGATGCAACTTGGACATCTTTTCAGTCTGCTTGTGCGTTTGAATCTGCTTCTGTGGTATAGGGAAATTCTGGAGGGCCTCTTGTGAATATGGATGGAGAAGTTATTGGGGTGAACATCTTAAAGGTGGCTGCTGCTGATGGGTTGAGCTTTTCTGTACCAATTGATTCTGTGTGTAAAATTATAGAGCAATTCAAAAAAAGTGGGTAAGTTGTTTGTTTCATCCATACTATTTTATTGCATTTGCATTGGAAATGATGTTATTTGTTGTAAAATATTGTTAGCTTTCCATTTGTGTTGTATGGGGCTTTCGGAAAGGGTGTTGTACTTTCTTAGAGCAAAATTAGATTAATTTCACAAACAATTATTGATTTGCATATTTTTACATCAATTTCATATTTATCTAGTTGGGCTCTGCATTTGATGGAATAATTGAACCAGCGTATTGATGTTGTTCAGGAGAGTAGTACGACCTTGGCTCGGGCTAAAAATGCTTGATCTTAATGAGATGATTATTGCGCAGCTTAAAAAGAAAGATGTGTCATTCCCTAATGTCAGTAAGGGAATTCTTGTACCGATGGTATGTTCCTAATTGATCCTTTCTATATACCCCACTTTTGTGGTCTGATTGTGTGTAATATTCAATACTCTATTCACTGGACAGAATCTTTATGTTTGTGTTTTTGGAGAAAAGATTATTGCAAAAAGTAAAGATAACTAGTGATCACAACTCTTGAAGGGATTTTTGTTTGAATTTTCTTCTTCCCTGTTTGAGGGTAACACATTGGTTGATCATTAACATTTGGAATGTCAGCTTTCCTAAGAGACTTTTTAATGTTGTAGTACTCGGTTCACACTTCACACTATCACCAGTGTGTTTTATAAAGCAGACTGCAGTTTTCAGCAGTGTCTCTTCGTTGGTTTTTTAGGCTCATAATTAAGGATGGTTGTTGAGAATAAGTTTTGATGGAATGTGTATTTGTGGGTGATAATGAAATAGTAAATTGTAAGATAAGAAAACAGTAAACTAGATAACTAAAACTAAAAAGACAGCAACTCTCATGAGCTACAATGTTTAGTTTGCTAATAATGATGGAGAAATATTATGGTATTTCGGGGATGGGATTTTATTAATGTAGAAGTAAAAGAATGGCTTGACTACTGCTACAAACCGCTAGTTCTTTGCACTTTCTGTTGCTGATGGAGTATTGATCTGACAATTATGTTATTTCCCATGTATTTAATTTTCTCCTAATTTGCTATATCTGTTATGACTTTTATTTAGAGTGTAACCGTATATTTTATGGATGATATGCTTTGGCATCCTTAAATGCATGGCAAGGATTAGAGTACTTCAACTTAATGTTTTTGATTAGGTGACTCCTGGGTCTCCCGCTGATCGTGCTGGTTTCCGTCCTGGTGATGTTGTCATTGAATTTGATGGGAAACCTGTACAGAGCTTGACGGAGGTATTGGCTTATTTTATATTTTGTTATTATATTTTTAGTTCTAGTTTGTCCTATTTATAAACTTAAGTTAAATTGATAGTTTATATGAAAACTTCATTCACATTAAAATTAATAAAAACGCCAACAAACAAATGTTGTATATTAGTAAATTTATCTTAAATAAAGTGATGATATGCTTACTAAAAAACTATGGCAGGTAATTGAAATAATGGGGGACAAAGTTGGAGTGGCCGTGAAGGTATTGGTTAAAAGAGCAGGTAATAAATTGGTGACTTTAACTGTGATTCCGGAGGAATCCAATCTCGACGTGTAAAAAGGGGTAATATTATACTCCCTTCATTTAAAATTGAAGCATTTATTTTTATATTATTATGATTATTATTCTTTTCTAGATTTATTCATTTTAAATTGAAGGTAAAATGGAGTTACCATGTAAAGGATATAACTGGAGGAGAGTATTTATTGAATACAAAAAATGTACTGTAGCTACATGTGTAACACCCCCTTATATACACGAGATAAAAAAAACTTTTAGAAAGATATACATATTTATCACTCTTTATCTCGTGTATACAAGGACGTATATACATCTGATTTCCTTTGAATATTGAAAGTAAAAAAAATTGTCTTTCAATATTTATCCATAATGACAAAATAATTTATAGAAATCATAAGTGATAAATCATTACAATATTATATCCGAATGAAAGAGTTTATCAAAGTTTAACCTTTACCTTGTTACAATTATCTACTTGATATTGTAATAAGGCAAAATAAAACTAAACTATACCTCTTCTACAAATGTGAACAAACATTTTCTAGTCCTTGAACCATCGAGTTTTTGAATCCTACTCTTGTCATATCTCTTCATCTAATCAATTGAGGTTGAGACCACTTTATCCTCTTGTAATTACATATCCTTCCATCTTGGACTGCTAGCTATATATCATATAACATATATTTTGGACACAAAAATTCAAACAAGAAGGAGTGAGAAACAAAATATAATATATTACAGATAAGACATAAGCATAAGGGTTTTCACAAACTAATATAGTAATATCAGTCATAATCTCATATACAATCAATTATGAATATAGGGTTTCCACATACATAACACTTATATTTTCATTCATAACCATCCATATAGAATGTCACAATCACATGAATGTTATGTAATGCTTATGCTACTATCTCATTCAGTTTATGCATGTGGGCCCTTAAAGTTTTAGTTTGCACTGGGCCAACCAGGAGTTTACACTGTTTCATAAATTCTGGATAATAATAACATAAATGCCTTCATGACATATGAACAACTCAACTGGCGTGGAAACACTTAGAGACTAGTCAGACTGAGAAAGTTTTTATTGTGAAAGTACCCGACACCAGGGAGCGACCCCAGGTCACCTGAAGCACCCTTTCACACTCTCTCATCCCAAGGCTCGCAATTAAGCCTCCTCTAATGTATCCTCGGTTTCTATAATCCGTCCCCAGGCAATATCACATCTCATTTCTCTTTAATGATTCATGATGCATGAACTACTCGTATATTTAGTTGGTTAAGGCTTTTAGAAACTCAATTATTAAATACCATAAAGGTTCACAAAATCATCACAATAAACTGTACATTTCCATAAGTTCTTCTTTGAACTTCTGTTATACTGAAATAATTTAGTACAGTCTTCAAATTCAGATCTTACCAAAATTGAGTTTCCAAGCCTTAAATATCTCAAAGCTTTCTCTTAAAAATCTTCATATATTTACATAATCTTTCTCAATTTGAATCTTAACTAGATTGAGTTTTTGAAATCTCCATAAAATATTCTTTAGTTATTTCGTTGGGGAAAACCAAAATAATTTACTTTAAACTTCTAATTTCTAAAGAAAATAATTTAAAATCATTAACTAAGAATACTTAAAACTATAAAAATTTTCTTTAATTCAAGGATTAATTATCTCAACCTCTGATTTTCATAAAATAGCTTCTTTCTAATACTAGATTTTATTATAGAGATTAAAAATAAAGTTAATTAAAATTATTTATAAGAAGAAATAAAAGACTAGAATAATTACAAAATACTTTCTCTTGGAATAAAAATTTAAAGAGTAAGGTAAGAAAATTCTTACTGAGTTTTAACTTTCCGTCATGCTTGCTATATGCTCAAACTTCATATCACAAGATCATCAATCATTCATCAACCACAATCAAGTATAGTAATCTCATCAATCACAATCAAATATCATCAATCATAATTGCATATTATTAATCACAGTCTAATATTATAAATCACAATATCATTAATCGAAATCAAATATAATTAATTATAATCAAGTCAAATCAACTAAATATCGCTTATAAATATAATTCAAATTTTTAATGGTTATTTAAATTAGTAGATTTGATTTTGAGTCCTTATAGTCCATTCCTCGCACAGGTCTATATAAGTCCATATATCCAGTCTTCGCATAGGTATAGTTCAGTCTAGACAGGTCATAATAGTCCAAGTCCTTGCATAGGTTTAGTTCGATCCATATAGGATATAAAAATCCAAGTCCTTGCATAGGTTTAGTTCAGTCCGTATAAGTTATAATAATTCAGATCTATGTATAGATATTTCAGAATAAGTTACACAATATATTAAATTTATTATAAATTTTAAGTTAAGAAGTTATTACTTTAAAATAATAATATTATTAACTTTAAAAGGAGTAGGGGACTCCTCCCTTTATTCTTATGTCTTTCATATTATATTCTTATCTCACTCCCCCTTACCTCTTGTATACCGATTCGTTATTGAAAATCCATGCGCGCCTCGTCTCCGAGTTCTAAAACATACCAATTTCATTTTAATATAATTACAAGATGAAAATTAAGATTACAACTTAAAATAAAAAATGGTAAATTTTGAATAGTGAATAGTGAATAGTGAATAGTAAATCGTGAATAGTAACAGTAAATAGTAAAACGTGAATAGTAACAGTAAATAGTAAAACGTGAATAGTAACAGTAAATAGTAAATCGTGAATAGTAACAGTAAATAGTAAACGTAAATAGTAACAGTAAATAGTAAATCGTGAATCGTAATGGTAAATAGTAACAGTAAATAGTAATTTACTATTTGAATAGTAGTTTACTATTGAAATAGTAATTTACTATTGAAATAGTGTTTACTATGCAGAATAGTAACTTAAAATAATATTATTTCCAGTATAATAACAGATTTTTAAAAACGATATAAAAATAACCCAAAAAATATAAAAGAGAAGTATTCTTACCTTAGGATTTTGGCAGAACCTTCTCTCCAAAAACTTTTCTTCTCTCTCTCTCACTTCCACCACTATCTCACTAGCACTACTATATTAAGAAAACTTAATCTGAAATTGTGAATTCTAAAGAAGAAATCCTTCGGTATTTATAGGAAAAAATTTTACTATGCATTCCATTATTTTAATATAAAAGTACTATACATTTTTGAATTTTTTATTCCAGGTTACTGTGCATCTTTTGAAAATTTCATACATGCACAGTGATTTGCATAGTAATTGTCGGCAAAATTATTAAGTCAAATAGTAACCCTTCACTCGGTATATTTTAAATATTCAAAATGAGTCCTTTTTGAAATTTAGCGATATTATATCAGTCCTCACTAATTTTATAATAAGTAATATAAAGCTGAAATTTTAAAAATCTAAAATTTTCTGTTAATAAAAATTTATTGATACGTTTCTAATTTTTTAACGATTAGAAAAAATCAAGATTTTTCTCAAACCGATAATTTTTAGATAAGTCTACTTGAAATGGATTTTAGAAAATTTTCTTATAATTTAACTTTACATTCTTGTAAATATTTTTAATTTTAAGCAACTTTATATGAATTTAAAATTATTTAAAATATATTATTTTATTAAAATAATTCAAAATTTTCAAAAAATTCCAAAAAATCATAAATATTATGTAGATCAAAAAGTTCAAAAGAACCATAGTCTAATTCCTTCAAAATTTTATTTTAAAATTCTAATAAGAGTTAAATCTTGAATATGTAAAAAAACAAAAATATAACAACATAAAATAAAAATGGTGAATAATAAGGATATTAAAAATTCTTAATATAATTTTCTTAATTAGTGAATATTAATTAAGTCACTTTAGAATTCTCATTCAGAAATATTTTCATTTTTTTATTATTATTATTTTAAAAAACAAATAATAAAAATATAAATACCAAAATTTCAAAAAAAAAAATAATAATAATAAACTAACTTATAGTAAGTATTTTTCAAGAAATATATATTAATATCTATTTCCTATTTGTGATGAAAATAGGATGTTACAACATGCACTCTTAAAGACGTCTTTAATCCGTTTTGGTATACTCTATTTATATTTATTTTATTTTTTCAATTATGTATCGTATTGTGTTCATAGTTACTTGTTTAGTTTCAAACCAAATTTTGTCTACAGCCAAGCCTATGGGGGAGACGATTTTGAAATTGAATAGTACTTGTTATTTATTCTAATGGGGGAAACGATTTTGTTATCAATTTTTTACCAACACAATTTTAATTTCAAGGAAGACAACTGTTATGAGCAACAAAGAAGAGTGACTCAAAACTACCTTCAAGGAAGACACCACTGTAATTTTTTGATTTTGCTCAAAAGAAACACAATTGTGGCTTCTACATGCTGATTCTACTCTCATCCTTTCCCCACTGTGACAACAATAGAAAAGCTTTTTGCAAAGTCATTATTCTCCCCATTTACCTTAGCATTAAATAATCATTAGCATTAAATAATCATTCTCGGCTTCAACATCATAGGTACATACCACCCATTTGAAGAAGTCACAACATACATCACCTCTCATGCCTTGCAACAAGGTCAAAATTAGAACAATGCAAAGTTCTAAAAGTGAGTTAGTTTACTAGAAATAACACCAATAACGAATGGGATTTACCCTATAGTTCCATTAGCCTCAATCTTCTTTTTGTAGTTAGAAGCTAATCTTAAAGTTCAAACAACAGCTTTGAAGCCACCAACGCAATCCTATGAAATTCTTTTCCCCTCCCAGTTACGGACCTAGAAATTTTTGGCGGTGAGGGTAAGATGATGTTTTTTATTTTATATAAGAGAGGGTAAGATAATGTTTTTTTATTTTATATAAGAAAAAATTCTTAATAGTGGGATGAAATTAAAACTAAATAATTTTAAATTACTATTTTATATCATAATATATATATATATATATAAATTAAATTGAAGTGGGGTCATAAGTTCCCGTTCCGTTGTTTTTGGGTCCATCATTGACCTCTTCCTTTGCTGTGGGAGCTAAACGGTGATCTAGATAGTGAAGTATAGGGGATGGTGGTCAGATTTCTATTTTTAAATACAGATGACTTTGGAATGGGGAAATGTGCTATCCAAATTCTAACAGCCAAGTTGATTTGCTATCCTCTCTTATGTACCAGTCAACTCATTCTTGAGATACATCAAAAGTTACTCGAGTTTTGCCACAACACCAGTGGTTGACAGCTCTTCAAACACCTATTAGGACCACTAAAGGGGAGGATGCTTTGGTATGACCTTACACTAAAGATGGGGAGTTTAGAATGAAGTCAGGGTATCAAATGTTAAAGCTCTATGCAGAGGCAAACGAGGAAGGACCATCTTGCTCTTTCCTACCAAGAAGAGCCTTATGGTCATCAATTTGGGAAGCCAAAGTACCTAGGAAGATCCAGATGTTCATCTGAAAAATATGTCAAAATATACTTCCTACCAGAAATAATCTTGTCAAAAGAAAAATCATTAATGATTTGAAATGCCCAATATGCAATCAAGCAGAGGAATCTTTGGAACACCTATTTTTCTATTGTGAATGGACCATACCAATATGGTTTGGAGTCAACATTCAAAGTCAGCCAGCAAAAGAAAATGCAAATTTAGTTATTCATAACAAAAAAGAAAGATTATCAATTCTTGATAACAAAATTATTTATTACTTTTTGGCAAATTTGGTTAGGAACAAAATCATTTACCATGGAATTCCTCCCAATCTAGAAATGGTTCTCAAGTCAATACATCATGCAGTTATGGAATTGGGTAGTGAGGAAGATACAGAATCTAGTAAACTTACTAACCTTCCTAAGCTAGTGAATCATCCAAGGTGGAAACCTCCCCCTGTTGGCAAATTAAAAGTTAATACTGATGCTACTTGGAAATCGCCATCTCAAAAAGCAGCTATAGAAGTGATACTAAGGGACCATCACGACAACGTTGTCTTTAGGCAGTCCTTTTTTATCTGGGCACCATCCGTGGTTATTGCAGAAGCTCTTGCAATAAGGGAAGCTATGGTGTTGGCTACTAACTTGGAATTCAGGGATGTCCTATTTGAAGCAGATAATCTAACAGTGATTAGAGCGTGTCGAGAAGAATATAATTTAGGCGAAATTGAAACCATTGTGTGAGACATCACCTGCCTTAAAAAGTCTTTCTCTTCGTGTGGTTTCCTCTGGGCCAAGAGAAGTGCCAATCGCACATGAAGTTGCTTATGCGGGTCTTGGGGTTTGTTGGGTAGAAATTGATGTTTGTGGCCAACTTCGAATGTTAGGAAAGCTCTCTTAGAAGACAAGAGATGGGTTCCTCCCAAATGACGATGGTGAAATTGCATTTCCGTTCGGGGTACTCTGCTGCTCGTCCTTCCCTCACCTTGGTTAGGGTTCACACTGCTTGATAGGTTTACCTTACATAAGGCAGATCAGGGTAGTGGTGAGGATGATCAATTTGCGGGCCGTATTTCCTTGTTTCTTTTTTAGCCCTGTAGCATTCTGATGGTCATTGTTTGTTTGGGTTTATGGCCCAATGATGTATTTTGAACCTTTTCTTTAATGAAACTTAATTTTTACAAAAAAAAAGACAAATTTGGTATATGATTCCTTTCAAACATGAAATCAATGTCTTCCAATTCGAAATTGTCAAAAGCCATTGTTGGATTGTTTCATTGAAAACCCTAATATTTATAGTGGGGAAGTTGATGCCTTCCATAGACTTTGTTAGTTTGATCTCTTGTCACATATCCCATCCTAGACATCACCTTAACGATCATCATACATAATTTTTAAATTTAATTCATAATTGTAATTTCCTTTTCAAAATGGTCCTTGTTTTATTAAGTTGAATGAGACTTCTCTTTTTTCTTTTGTTTATTTTTTCAATTATCAAAGTTTTACCAGTTTTATATGTTAATAAAGAATAAAGTAAATCATATTGGATTAAGAAAAGAAAATACATGCAATTTGGAGTTACACAAACCTGTCAAGATTGAAAATTCAAGAGGTAATAATACTTAGAAAAGACATTCTAATGTTAGAAGTCAATAATGATTATCTCATTGTAGTAAAAATATGTGATAAAAATACATAACATGTTTACATGTGAATTGCAGTAAGATCATGGTTAAATATTCCTAGTAATAACATAACGTGTGAGATTCTTCTATTACTAGAATATCATGGAATCAAAGCACAGAAGAATCTCGACTTTAAAAAGGATTTCTTATGCTAATGTATTGTAATATTAGTGATTAAATCCTTGTGCTTTTGTGTTTAGCACAGCTTGATTATTATTATTATTATTATTATTATTATTATTATTATTTAGTCACAGATAATGATAAACAATATAAAAAGTTATTTATAAAAAAGACAAATTTTTAGCGTAATTTAGTAACGTAAAGTAATTTTTTATACAATTACCATTGTGAATGGTTATATATGTAATAATTTGTCAAATTCTAAAATTTTTTAAAAGTTTCATTTAGGGGCTAAAGTAAAAAGAATATGTATAAAGATGAAATTAAAATTGTATTCCGTGTATAAAATAACTATATCTTTTTGTTTTGCAAATCTTTGACCATGACAGCAACGTCATACAAAAATGTTGAAAGAGCTTAGAGAATTCAGAGAGAAATGATTAGATGTGAATATGATTTGGCAAAATAACATTTAGTGTGGAACTTGAAATAAACAAAGTTATTTTTGGCAAATCTACTAACACAGAGTAGATTTTTAATGATAGAGGGAACAAGCAATAGATTAGTGAATGCAAGAGTGGTGAGGTATAGTGAATCTTTTACGGAAGAGATAGAAAGACCTTGTCTATTATCAAACCTAGAGTTAGAAGTAGGATGCATTATTTGATGAGGATCACACGTGACGTGATGTGTGGCTTCTGAATCCGCAATCCATTACCGAGTTGAGGGCTAAGCCAGCTGAGCAAAACTAGTGAAATTTGCCATAACAGGTTGGTGAGGCATAGAAATCTGAGAGGCAAAGTTCTAAGTAATGTTTGGAAAATAGCCTTGGGAAGAGTCAAGGTTTGTATTAAGTGGTGGGTAAGGTTTAAGAGGAATGTGATGGTAGTAGGTAGATTGAGAAAAATGCGCATGTGGATTGTGATTGAGGAATATGCGAAAGACGATGATGATACGACTATGCATAAGATAGGGGTGAGGCATGGTTAGCATTGAATCACTAACAGTAATTCTGTGTATCATGACAAGGTCTGTAGCAAATTTGGCACTGAATGATACCACAACCTCAACCACGAGATCTACCAAACCGGATATGAAACATGTCGAATTGATTGAGTTACATGGATAGCAAGAACATTTGATTTAGAGATCAGAGAAGGATTTGTACCTTGCGTGATATTTAGAGATGAAGAAGTCGCTAATTGACAATTTCTTTCAAGCAAGAGAGATTCAATCTCGATGAACTCATAGTAACAGTCTTGCTTATGAAGACGGTGACAATTATGTTGTATTCCTTGAGAAGTCCACCATTAAGAGGAATCGGATGTGGCAGCTCGCGCATTGGCAATGGCTTTGATGTGAATGAGAACGCGCATCTTGCTTCGTGTTGCGCAATTCAGATCACACTTAACATGCTTTGGCCATGGAAATGGTTGTGCACTGAGTGGATTTGGTACATAGGGGTGATATTTCTTGCATCATTTCAGTGGAGTATAAGGATTGACCACAAATTGGTGAAGACATTGACCATTAAGCATAGGTTCATCCTGTTGCTTCTCCAGAAGATGAGGAAAGGTACAATTACAGAGTTATATAAGGGGATAATTAAATTTTGTTAACATGGTAACAAATATGCCTAATCATTCTAACTAATACAAGTTCAACATTATCTCTAACAAATATTATTCAAAGTTTTCAACGTTATTATTACTATTTTTATTTGCAAAGTAAACAATACATCAAAATTATTTTATATATGATAACAAAAATAAAAATGTACAAAATGTGTACAAACTAAGTATCTTTTGTAAGACATGTCAGCTAGTTGAAAACTTATTTTAATAGTTACAATGTCTTTTTAAACAAAATAAAGATGTTTTGATATATAGTAATTTTCTTTTAACCAGTTGATAGTGTTCTTAAATGATATTTGAAACAACATTTGAACTTTTTAAGCACCTAATTAATTGAAAGTTATTTTTACATTACCGTCTCATGATAAATATTTTATTGAAGATAAAATTTAAACTTATATATTTGAAGATAGAAGCTAACGTAATACTTTTAATGATAAAATATTTTATTAAAGATAAAATTTAATATTATAAAAAATAAAAAATGACAGTGTTAAGTAAAGTTTTAACTCATTTTTAAAATAGTTTTTAGTCATATTTGAAAATAAGAACAAATGGCTTATTTTATTTTATTTTTTATTCCAGTTTTATAAATCTCTGACCCTATAGTTAAAACCACCATCACCACTATCCACCTCATCACCATCACCGTCATAACATTGTCGCCACCACCACTATTGCTACCACCATCATTGAGCTTCTGCTATTACCATTGTCACAACCACCACTATCTCGTCATCGTCATCACATCACCACCGTCACTGCCTCTATCATGACCACCACCTCACTCCCATAACCATTGTCACCACCGCCACCACCACACCGCCAACACCATAACCATCATTACCTCCTCTGCCACCATAACCTAAACCTGAAATCACCATCATCGTCACCATTGTCATCACTATCACCATCAACATTGATGTTGTCACCACCATCACCTTTGCTATAGGTGCGGCCATAGACGTCATGACCACTACCACCCTTACCGTGACAATCCTCACCATCACCATTGCCTCTATAACTTTAAACCTTAAACCATTGTCACTATTACTGCCACTATAACCATCATTGCCACCACTATAACCACCGCCACCATCAATTTGAACCCTAAACCACCACTACCACTATCGTTATCACTAGCACCGTACTGTCACCATAATCACCACGACCACCTTCACCACTATAACATCGTCATTACTACTGCCACTGTCGAGGTTATATTATTGTTGTTGTTTACGTGTAATGTAGTGGAGATTAATACAAAATTTATAATTTTTAAAATTTAAAATCGTAAAAATTGAAAAACAAAACTAAAAACCAAAAAAATGTTTTTGTTTTTTTTTAAAATTTTAGAACTAAACATTAAAAATCACTTTGAACAAGGTTTAAGTTTTCAATTTTTAGTATTTATCTTTTAATAATTTCTTAACTTTCACCTAAATTTTGCATTAATTTTGTTCAAATAGATATTTGAGTTTTTATAAATCATCTATCTCATAAGTTTGATTTCCACCTAAAAAAACACACACTGAGCAATATTTCAACTTAATATCAATTTTTCTTTTTTCTTTTGTTGATGACCATAAGAAAATACCAAATTCATATCAATAGTATTCGATGTCGTCTTGGTATGGCACCTGTTGAAGAGATAATGATTGAAAATTGTCTAAGGTGGTATGGACATGTTCAAAGAAGATCTTTAGAAGTGCAGATCTTGAGAGTTAAGCATGTTTTGTGTGGAAGCCTTGTGAAAAAAGGTAGTGGAAGATCAAAAAGGATATGCTTAAGGAGCTTATTGATAGAGACCTTTTATTTAATGAAATGTTTAAGGATTTGGTACATGATAGAACACAATGACGTTGTATGATCCATATGGCCGACCCTTTTAGTGAGATAAGACTTTGTTGTTGTTGTTGTTGTTGTTGTTGTTGTTGTTGTTGTTGTTTTATTGATAAACATAATTTCAATTTGATTAGGTAATACTTATGTGGTGAAAATAGGCTTGACTGAACTAGGCTTTACATGATGTGAGTCTGACTTATTTATGAGGCTTGACTCTAGCCTATTACATGACATAAGCTATACTTTTATGTGTGATCTAGCTTGGTTGAAAGTCTAGTTTAACATGATAACTTATGTAAAAGCTTAATTTACATTAAAGTCAATGAAAATACAAACAAAAATATATTAAATAAATCAATAAGTTTATATTAACCAAATCAATAGACTTCTAAAAAGGTTAACAACATACATAGAATACATATTTAATTGAAGAAAATTTTAACGAATTTTAATTGTCATTTATAAACTATTATTCATACAAATATCATGTATTTTTTATAAATTATAATTTATTAAAAGAAAGATTATAATGTATTGAATAAAATTATATATAAGATCTTTAAAAAGCTGGCCTAATAGATTAAAAAGTTTTTTCAAAAGACTTTTATCTATCTTTAATCAAATAGACTTTTTGAAAAGCCTTAATTTATTTTTTTGGCAAAATTAGTTTGATCTTTTTATTAAATAAGTTATGTTAAATGAGACCTTAAATAAGGTAGGTCAAGGGGACTAACTTAGTTAGTTAGTTGAATAAAGTGTGTGAGTTGTTGTTAACCCCTAACATAAGTTTGATTCCTAATAAAAAAAACATAGACGAAGCCATAGGCCTTTTGACGGTAGTGTGACCTAATTCCCTTCATAGTGATAGTCGCACCAAACCAAACTGGATAAGGAAATTACAATTTGGTTCACTTGATTTTTTTAATAAGAGTTTTGCATTTTTACTTAGGCTAAATTATTACTTCAATCTCCTATATTTTCAATAAATTTCAAGTTAGACCTTAACATTTTTTAGTTAGCTAAGTCTCCCATCATTTTAAAATGTTTTAGTTGGGTTTCCTCTACCTAATTTTCACAAATTTTGTTCACAAAGTTACAATGTGACATGCAATCATCACACACGACCATGTCCTTATTATTTGCTGGCTATGTAACACCATCACATGTGTCAAATGCTGCTGACGCGAACTTTGCTGATGTGGTGACTCCACATGTCAAAGATTCATTGGTTGAGGGGAGTGTGCTCATAGAGTCACCACATCAACATGCATGTTTACTAGGGATGACAAAACGGACTAGGTCCGCCAAATAGGGTGGGCGAATAAAATTTTCAACTCCCCTTCTTGCCATGACCCAACCCCAAAACCTTGATAGGGCAAGCCAACCCGACAGACCCCGCCAAAGAAAAATTATAAATATTAATAATAAAATAATTTATACTTTATTTATTAAAATATATACTTTTATTTTTTTAATTTTAAAAAAGTAACATCTCTTACTAGTTGTACATTTCTTTAATTAATATCTTCTTTGATTTTTTAAAATTACTTTTAGATTTTTTTATCTTAATTTGACACATTTTTAAAAAATTGACGCGATGCCAAAAAGGCACATAATTTTGGCTTGGGTGGACCAACTGCTGGCCCCAATTAGGCGAGCGTGAGCCTAAGTTTTGGCTCATTTATTTAGGCTGGGGGCCAACCCAACTCGCTTTTTGGCGGGGTGGGCCAAGGCTTAGCAGACCAGCCTGTTTTGTCATTCCTAATGTTTACTATCTGGCACATAGAGTAGCTACGTTAATAAAGTTAATGACACATATTTCCATTAAAGAGTTATTAAAAAATGAACTAGAATACTAACTAAAATATTTTAAAAATAAAAGATCTAACTAATTAAAAAATAATTAAGGGTCTTCTTAAAAAGATAAGAGATTTTTAAAAAACAAGAGATTGAAATAGTAATTTGTTTATTTATTTCGAGGAAGAAAATTTTCCATACTTAAAAGAAGAAAACAAAAAGCAAGTAATAAATTTATTTTTTTTGGGGGAAAGGAGATGAACGAAGTAGTAGAAGGATTAGAAAGAAATGACGCTCCTGGCGTTTATTGAAGTGGGAAACGCATCTCTTCTCTTGTGTTGTGTCTTCATTGTTAGCATTAGGGTTTTAACTCTCTCTTTCTCTCCGCTTCACCAAAATGCGATGCTCTCTGCACTGTAACTCCAACGTCTAACCCTCTCTGTTTCTGCAAATCCCCATTTCCTTCGATAACATGTCCCAACCTTCCCAGATTCACCTCCAACACAATGCCGAGAATGACTTTCGCGCCACCCAAGACTTCAAGGTCAGGGTTTCTTCTGACGGCAACACATCAACCCTTGATCCACAATCTTCCGGCAAATTTCCCGGTTCCGATAACAAATCTCTCTTGTCGGAATTCGACGAGTACGTCGCCTCCGAGAGAACAGTGTCGAGGGATCTAGGGTGTGTTTTCGAAGTTGGTGACATGGTGTGGGGAAAGGTGAAATCTCACCCGTGGTGGCCAGGGCACATATACAATGAAGCCTTTGCAACATCCTCGGTGCGTCGATCGAAGAGGGAAGGTCATGTGTTAGTGGCGTTCTTTGGAGATAGCAGTTATGGTTGGTTTGAACCTGATGAACTCATTCCTTTCGATTCGAATTTCGCCGAGAAATCGCAGCAGATGAGTTCCAGGACGTTTTTGAAAGCTGTTGAAGAGGCAGTTGATGAGGCATGCAGGAGGCGTGCTCTCGGGTTGGCTTGTATGTGTAGGAAAAATGAGAATTTTCGTCCTGCGAATGTTGAAGGTTACTTTTATGTTGATGTGGGGGAGTATGAGCCAGGAGGCGTGTATTCTGATAGTGAGATTAGGAAGGCGAGGGATAGTTTTATCCCCACTGAAACTCTTGCTTTCGTAAAGCAATTGGCACTTGCTCCACATGGTGGTGACCATGGAAGAATTGGCTTCGCGAAGGATAAGGCCACTCTTTCTGCTTACCGGAAGGCTGTGTTTGAGCAATTTGATGAGACTTATGCCCAGGCTTTCGGGGTGCAGCCATTGCGCCCTCAGGACAGCCCACTCCGACAGCCTGTCATTGCGAGACACCCTCCTAGAGGTATATATAGTGCTCTTTTATGCTTGTTTCTTCTTGTATACATATGTAACTACCTCCTACGGGAGCGTTTGGTATGTGGACTTTTTTTTATTCAATCATGTTTTCCGGGAATCACAATCCTAATTATTGGAAATGATAAAATATGTACCTTAATTTTTATTTTTTTTTGTTGAGAAAGATAGATTCCTGGGAAGCTTAAAGAATCCGTATTCAACATGGTAATTTAAGATTCCTAAGATAGGATCTTCAGTAAAGTTAGAAGAATCCCCTTACCCAACGCTCCCTTGGAGGTATATATAGTGTTTTTTTTTGTTCATATTTGTTGGTTCTTGTTGACATATGTAACTATCCGTGACTTGTTCACCTGACCACTTGATGTATTGTATTTCAGTAACTTCATCTATGCTTGCATTGTTTGTGTCACTATTGACAATGAAATTGATGATTAAGAATATACAAGTCTTAGGACTTCATTCCTGCTCTTAGAGATCTAAGTACTTGACTTGATAGGAAGCAGGTGAAATGGGTCCAATCCCAAATAGGTAAAATGTGCAAGTTGGTTAGATTGATCGTGTGTTATATTAAATAAAGGAATATTAAGATAAAAGGGATAATGAGGTGAGGTAGGTGGTAGTTTTGTTTTTTCTATTTCTTAAGCATATTTGCTTGGTAGAGAATGCGTATACCCTTCCTCTAAAGGAGCCATAGGCTTTGGGTTGGGTAGAGTTTGCCACTATTAGAATACTGGATCTATAATCCATTGCTTTTATAAATACGAAGTCTTCTATTTCTCAGTATAAATTTTGGGTCCTATCAATTGGTTTGTCCTGTTGGATATCCTCCCATGCCTTCCATTGATCTCGACTTTTCAAATATCAAACCTCCATCATCAACCAGAATATTAATATTTCTTGGTATAAATTTACGGATCCAATGAATATTATGAACGTGAAATTGCTCCGCCAAGCTTCACTCTGTCAATGCTGAATATGAACGTGCAATTTCCTCTTTGAAGCATCAAATCACCGCTAATTCATTTTCCTCTTATTCAATGGCTAGTGAGAGTAATGATGATGACTACGTCAAGAACAAGAAATATATTATAAGCAGCCACACCGCTCAAACATTTATGCATCCAGAGGTTGTACAACATTTGAGACTGATGGTGAAGCCACATACTTCGAACTCGTTGGCTAGGTTGAGAAAGAAAAGGTGACACAACAAGGAAGGCATCCCAAATAAAGGATTGGATGGAGGTTTCTAATGTGCCTATCTAGTGGAAGAAGTAGGTGCCGGGTGACGGAAATAACAGGATCTATGAATGTTGGCAACGAAAGAAAGGTGAAGTTTGACATCTAAAAAAGTCCATGGTTGGCACAAAAAGAAGGGATCTTTCATAGATGCTAGGCAAACTCAGATGTATAGAAGACAGTGACAACGGCGAAGTAGGTTTTGATTAGTGAAGGTACAATAGAATTAGGGAATTTTAGCACACGCTCGACAGCCTAAAGTGTATAGAAGACGACAGTGACATCAAATTGTCAAACATCAATGTGAGTTTCAATTAGGGAACGGGGGAAGTTTTTGTTCTCTCTCAGAAGGTAGAAGATGGACAAATGTTGGAGTATTACTTTTAGTAGATTGGGTTGGATTCGTGCTTCACATGATATCTATGGTTTGGACTAGGGCCCAAGCACCCATCTCCTCTATGCTTTAGTAACCCATGTTCTGTACCCTCTAATAAGATGCATGGGACAAAACAAAACACCATTCGCATTTAGCAATTGCACAACACAACATCCTTGGGTAATTGTTTGCAACATCATCTTTTCACATCATCAAGTCTCAATGTTGACTTTGGTTGCGGTGCTGCTACAAGGAAGGTATCAACGGGTGGGAGAAATAGTCCGTGTGACAATGTTTGAGTGGTGTGGTGGGTAGTGGATTACTTTGTTTTCTTCTTTGCCTTTGGTTACTAAATATCTACTTGAATGCTTTAATTACAGGGGTTCACAACTCCTAGAAGGAAGGGAAAACCCAAGGCAATTTGGTTCATCCAAATGTGGTGTACAATCAATAAGAGATAGTCATAGAGGGCCTATGGTTAGTTAGTCCCCACAGCAGCAGGAGTGTCCCTTGCAAATGCAGTTGCCTATAAGAAATTCTCTGTGGCAGCTATAGCCAATGTTGTTGCTATTGGAATTTCTAGACTAGGAAGCTCAACAACTTTCATTGGCAATGTGAGAAATGATGAATTTGGCTGTATATTATCTGATATTCTGAAACAAAATGGTGTTGACAATTCTGGCCTGCTCTTTGATGACCTTGCAAGGACGACATTGGCATTTTATGCTCTTAAGAATGATGGTGAACCTAAATTCATGTTTCACAGGAACCCAAGTGCTGATGTGCTTCTTTGTACCAAAAAATTGATATCAACCTCGTAAATAAGGCCACATTATTTTATCATGGATTTATGGTTACGTTAGTTTGATTAAGGAGCCTTGTAGGTCAGCTCATCTTGAAGCAATGAATGTTGCCCAAAGGTCAGGTTGTATCCTTTCTTATATCTAAAATTTGGCATTACGACATAGAGACAATCCTTATGAATGACACAGTGATCATGAAAAAGCTGCAGCTGTAATCTCAAATTTTACTAGTTACAGAAGGAGTTTGAGGTTGTAGATATTATACTCCATGAGATATTTTAAAGGTTGGATTGTTGGTTTTGAGTTGGAAGCAGTTCATGAAATTAGAGCTAGAAGTTTAAACACTTGCAGTGGTTATGGACCGCTGGAGCACAATTTGTCTCAATCAGTAATTGTTGCTTGTGTTCTTGAGCATATCCAGGAAATTGTTGATACTGCATTCAATATATCATCAATTGAATGTACAAAAGTTTATCAAAACACTAATGATGGTGTATTGGTGTACCTTTTTGAATGGGCTAAGAAACTATAGGAAAAAGAAGTCATTAAGTTGGTACACCCTATTTCCAGCCTTGAGGACAAGGCTGTAGTTCAAGATGGTGGCAATGGTAGGACCCAGATAAATTGGGCCTAAGCCCAAATAGGTGAAATGTGCTAGGTGGTTATGGTTGATTGTGCATAATGGGTAGAAGAGGGATTATCAAGAGAAAGAGGACAATGGGGTGAGGTAGGACGTAGTTTTCTTTGTTCTTAAGCATATTTTCTTGGAAGAGAATGCATATAGCATTCCTCTGAAGGAGCCATAGGCTATGGATTGGTCAGAGTTTGCCCCTACGACTTTACCTGAATGCTAGATGTGTGATCCCTTGTTTTTATCAATACAAATTCTTGTTGCTCAGTATAATTTTTGGGTTCCTATCACGACCTAAGTGTAATTACCAGTGTTTTGATCTTAGTTGTTCCATAGGATGCTGTGGAATTGTAGGTCAACATTTTAATATGATAGAAGTTTGAATCATTATGGTGCTCCATAGCTGACACTGTGACATGCCTGTTGTTTGAGATTGAGAAACATTTATATAGCTACAATTGGTTTAGGTTTTAGGTTAGCAAGAAAGGTGAGGTGAATCAGTGAATGAGTAGGCACGCAAGGCAGAGACAAGTTCGGTAAGATTGTATTTGGGAGAAAGTGAGAGTTGCTCCTATTGACAAAGGTGATGACATAAACTTACCAAAGGATAAGGTGGATTTGGTAATGTAAATATCAAGATCAAGTTCCTACCTAGGATTGGAAAAGGGGTGAAAGATTGTCAATCATGGTATTGCAACACAGATGGTAAGATCTTAATGAAAAAATAAAAGTTTATTTTAACAGAAAAAGATGATCATATAACTACTATATGTAACACCACTATTAAAACTCAAGAATTTTAATATTGATTTTATGATCATTGTATCATTTTGTATTTCAATCTATTTTTATGTTTGATATACTTTTAAGTTATAACAAGTGGGATGTAAGAAGTAGAAAGGGAACATGGCATAAAAATAGATTAAAAACTCTTGTATCTTAATTGATCGCCTAAATGGCCCCCTTTTGTGGTTTTCAATACCTAAATAGAAAGGAAGGGAGGAGGGTGTCTTCAGCAGGTCATAGCTGAAATCCTCTAGACCTGAAAGGAGGTTGGTGATCAGGAAGTACCTTTGCAAGTGTTCATTGAGTCTTGACGCATGCTTTGGTCCTAGAGATCTCTTGAGACCCAACTCATAAACTTTCATTTACCAAAAAAAAAGAGAGACTCCATCACACCAATGCTGATCGGATCAGAAACCCAAAGCCTATCAGCCACATCCCAAACGGTTTTATTGAAAAATTGTTTTTTTTAATAGAGCCCAATGGCATCATCTAATCCTTGTAATCAACCCACTTCCGGTGTATTTGGTATAAATTATTTTTAGAGATTATTTCAACAATCGATTATAGTAATAATTGATTATTGTATATGTTTAGATGTGTTAAGTGAAAAGTTGTTTTAAAATAATATATTTCATTTGGATTGTTCAAAATAATCAATTATTTTTTTGTTAAAATTATGAAAAAGGGTATGAAACTATTTGTAGTAGTTAAATATGCATTTAAATTAATTAATTGACGAGAATAAAATAAGAAAATAAAAGTTGAGTAGAAAATAATCTATTAGATTATAAGCATAATCTTTAAAAATTTGTTTATAGATTATAATTCAGATTATAATCGAAAACATAATTAATACCAACCATGCTCTTAGTGGGGTTAGTGTTGATTGTTAGTGTTGTAATTATTCTTAATCAACTTAATTTAATACAAAATGTTTTGAGTTCACATATGACATAAGCTTGTTAATATGATCAAGTTTTCTTTGTTTCTTTGCAGAGTTACATGAAAGGTGAAGGCTCCTATACCATAAACTAGGCTGTCTACATCTTATAAGCTCTTTAATTTGATCATTAATTTAAGTTTTCTTTTTGACCTCTTAGAATTTATTTCCTCACTTATACAAGGATGTTCATTTATGTTGAATGACATACTATCAAAGGTTATTGCTGTTTCTCAAGCTATTCAAAGCTGCTTTGGAAATTAATGCTACCCTTTTTTCCTTTGTTTTTAATGGTTTTTGTTTCCAGCTCCTTTGAGTGGTCCGCTGGTGATAGCAGAAGCTTTGGGTGGTGGGAAGACCACTACCAAATCTGCTAAAGTTAAGGAGACTTTAAAAAAGGATAGGTACCTTTTCAAGCGCCGAGACGATCCAAGTAAGTCTCTCCAATTAGCACATAGAGAGGAGAAAACTGATGCTGCTGCGCGTTATGTATTACAGAAGAGGGATCCAGCTGTGCCTGTAGCACCTCATAATTTTGAAAAACAGATGCATACAGGATTTATTAATCATGATAGTGCAGCTTCAACTTCAGATGCTCAAGAAGCTTTAAAAGGTCAGGTTCAAGCAGATGGCAATGGTCTTACATCCCACGCCATTTCTTTGGATGCAAAGCCTCATCTTGCCAAGGGGGAGGAATCTTCTGAAGAAAAGATCCATATTTTTGAACGGGATAATGTTTCAAATAAAAGCATGATTAGGTCTGATTTGTCTGGGGAGTTGCCATTACAAAGCACCGTTGACAAGACATCTCAACCATCACATATGGAGAACCAAGTTTGTACTGATGTTAAGCAAACAGATCTGGGACTTCTGACTGTTGCTGACGGAGGACATGACATGCATCAAGTTAACAGTGAAAATAATGCATACAGTTCACCAGTTGAAGCAAAGCATCATGAACGTAGTGCAGTGAAGAAGATAAGAGGTCATAAGAGACCTGCAGGTGACTTGAACTCTAAGACTTCTGCTGTTGGGGAGAGAAAGAAGAAAAAGAAAAAGGATTTGAATCAACAATCTACCTTAGGATCTTTGTACAAGCAGTCTACTTTAGGGAAATCGGTACACCTTTCCGGAAAATTGCCCTTAAAAGCCATCTCAAGTGGTTTAGCTCCTAGAGAGGAATTTCCCGCAGAACAAGTGGAGGTGGATGTTAATGCCAGTAAACTGATGCCCATGACTGGAGATGCTTATTTTGAATTGCCAAAGCTTCTGGGAGATTTGCAAGCTCTTGCTTTGGATCCTTTTCATGGCACTGAAAGAAATATCCCTGCAGCTGTTCGGCAGTTCTTTCTGCGTTTCAGATCTCTTGTTTACCAAAAAAGCTTGTCTCTATCTCCATCAGCTGAGAATGAAGCTCCCGAAGTTTGTGTCCCTAAACCTTCTTCCAGTGTGAGGACATCAGACAGTACTGATGATCATGCCAGGACTTTGCCAGCTGTGAAGTCTGTGAAACATATTGTTAGGCCTGATGATCCTACGAAAGCTGGATGGAAAAGGGCCCCCTCTGATCGACAAGAAGAAATGGCTGCAAAGAGGCTGAAGAAAATCAATGATTTAAAGGCAGTGGCTTCAGAGAAAGCGGCGGCCATTCAGAGACCTTCTGAAGCTCGGAGAGAAGACGGAAAAGAATCCATTTCCCAGGTTCCATCCAAGTCAGTGAGACCAGACTCAACCAAGAAAGTGGAACGTTCAGTTAAGGCAGTTGAGCCTACCACATTGGTGATCAAGTTTCCACCTCAAACATCGCTTCCATCTATTCCAGAGTTGAAGGCAAGGTTTGCCCGCTTTGGCCCCATGGATCAATCTGGTTTCCGCATATTTTGGAAGTCCTCCACATGCCGTGTTGTGTTTTTGCACAAGGCTGATGCACAAGCCGCATACAAATATTCTGAAGCTAACCAATCCTTATTTGGAAGTGGGGGTGTGAGGTGCTTCCTTCGGGAATCCGGGGATTCTGCACCTGAAATCTCTGAAGCTGCCAATGAAACACTCTGGGTCAAGGATCCTGCCACGGTTCATCGCCAGACATTAGTATTATCACAGCAACCTCTTCCGCAACCAATGATCCAGCTGAAATCCTGCCTGAAGAAATCTAACGGTGATGAGTCAGGTCAGGTTATGGGTAATGGAGGTAGTAGTAAAGGAAACCCTCGTGTAAAATTCATGTTAGGTGGGGAAGAGAGTAATAGGGGAGACCAAGTAATGGTGGGTAGTAGAAACAACTTCAACAATACTACTTTTGCTGAAGCTGGTGCACCTTCTGTTGCAATGGATTTTAATAGTAAGAACGTTCAAAAGGTCACTTATCAAGCACCGTCGCCTATTATTCCCCTTATAAAATCCCCTCAACATAATTTGCGTAATTCTGAAATGGCAATGGCACCCCGAAACAGACCCAATTTAATTAACACTGCACCGACCAATCCAAGCACAGTTGATATATCACAACAGATGATACATCTTTTGACGACGTGCAGCGATGTTGTGACTAACCTCACCGGTATATTAGGCTACGTCCCTTACCATCCACTTTGACATGACATATATGCCTTTTCTATCATACACATTCTGGATGGCTTCCTCCTTTGGTGAATATTGGTTTTAGTGAGGTTTTTGGGCTCCAGAATATGTAAATCTTAGCTGCTTTTCACTTATTTATTTATTTGATGAATTTTAAGATGGTAGACTAATAGAGTGAATATTGATTCTTAATTCAACTGGCATTATAACCCAAACGAGTTTGCTCAACTATAATATTATTATTAATGATACACACGTTCCTTCTGTAAAACGTGCTACCTCAGTAGTTATGTGCTTATGGCCTTTTCTTATTATTTACGTAAATAATGTGGTTTCTCTAAACTAATGATCTTCATGTTTTCTTTAAAGTTACCGTATTAATTCTCTCAAAAACATCAGTGGACAATGTATTATGAGTTTCTTAACTAACAAAGCTCTTTCAGATTTTTTGACTAATATTATTAAGTAAAATATGGTTCTTTGGCTTGCGTACATGGCACAGGCCCTTGAACACTCATGGTATTCGCGTACGATACAGCATAATATCATTTTATTCTAGAAATTACTCTTGCATAATTATTTTGTTCAATAACTTTTATACTATCAATTTGACAACTTCAACCATTTAATAAAATGATGATATGCATGTCAAATTTTAGATGTATTGGACATTTATAGACATGAACTTTTCTATCAAAATTTACTTGCAATTTCAAACTTGAATATATACTACTAAATTAAACTTATTTGATGAAATATAAGATAACTACAAATTTTATGAAACTTTGTATACATTTATCGTCAGCACTTTTAATCTGAGTTAAATTAGTGAAATTTAAATGTGTAAAAGGTTAATGAACCAAATAACTTCTGCCCTGAGAAAAATTACGGCAAAGTTTTCCAAGTTTTATTAGTAGTTACGATACCAATAGGACTAAAACTTGAAACTTTTATTAAGTTTAACCAGCCTGTTACCAATATTCGTTTGGGTTTGATGTTTTCTCATGATAATCAATTACATCGTTTAGAAACAAATACCCTTTATTAAATATTTAATTCTTTTATGCAGGCAAAAAAATACTTGATTCTATTACTTTGTGATTAGTTTGACTTTCTAAATATTCACATAACTTTGGTTTTACCATTTAAATATATGTCGTATCGTGTGCTCTAAATATTAGAAAATTGTAAAAATATATTTTTAAATACCTATAAAAACGTATTTAAAATGATATTATAAATTAAATTAATATAAAAATTAATTATCTAAAGTAATTTTAAATATACTTATTTTTGAGTTTTAGAGTTTAAGGTTTAGAAAGAATATATAATATTCACATACAATTTTATTATTTTTATATTTATTTTTAAGTTTTGCATCTTATTATATATGTAAGAACTTTTACTTAATTTTTATATAATTTATTATTCATATATCATTAACTATATTATATTATATTAAAAATATATATTCTATAATTATCAATTTAATTAAGATTCAGTTCAATCACAGTTAAACCTATGATCTGTGAATTAGTATAAAAAAAATAAGAGATTCATTGGTTCAAGAAATTTATCCATGTGAAGATTAATGCAAGCCTTCTATTCACAAACATTATTATTGAAAAAAAAAAGTCTACATCAGAAATGCCATAACAGCAAACTACATTATTAAACTCAAGCAGCACAATTTACTGAACGAGAGTGTTTATTACTCACGCGTTTATTTATTTTTATCTGATATATATATTTTTTATCTATCATTTTAGAAGATTAAGAAAATATTTATCACTTCTTTTCTTATCATACCCTTAGTCTTTAAATAAATAACTACAATTAAGATACAAAATTAATAAGAGAGAAAACATAAGGATAAAGGAAAAAATTAAATGATATAATTATGTGATCTAAATCTATTTAATGATTTTCTTAATTTAAAAAATCAGACGAACGGAGGAGCATTATTATAGTTCAGCAGACTTGTCCAAATTCTATTTAGGTTATAATGGCAGTTGAGTAAAGAATCAAACCTATTCTCATCCACTCTATTAGTCTGTTATCTCAAATTTCATAGTAAGTAGAGAAGTACAGGGGTGTATGCATTTGAAGTTGAAATACCAATTGAGTCCCCTCCAGCCCCCAACCCACGGGAAAAGTGATGTAAATAAACATTTAAGCAAAAAGCAGCTAACAATATGGCACTAACAATACGAGTGCATTTACATTTTCTGGAGCCCAAAAACCTCACTAAAACCATTGCTTCCAAACTGTATCTCTTGCATTTCCAGGAGCAATTCATCCAGAATATCCAGCTTGCTAATTTTCTAGTGTATAATACAAACAAAAGGCATAATTGTCAAAGTGGATGGTAGGGTACGTAGCCTAATAAACCCGTCAGGTTTGTCACAACATCGCTACACCTCGTCAAAAGATGTATCATCTGTTGTGATATATCAACTGTGGTTGGATTGGTCGATGCAGTAGTGTTAATAAAATTGGGTCTGTTTCGGGGTGCCATTGCCATTTCAGAATTACGCAAATTATGTTGAGGGGATTTAGCAAGGGGAATAATGGGCGATGGTGGTTGAGAAGTGACCTTTTGAACGTTCTTACTATTAAAATCCGTTGCAACAGAATGTGCACCAGCATCAGCAAAAGTAGCATTGTTGAAGTTGTTTCTACTACCCACCATTAATTGGTCTCCCCTATTACTCTCTTCCCCACCTAACATGAATTTTACACGAGGGTTTCCCTTACTACTACCTCCATTACCCGTAACCTGACCTGACTCATCACCGTTAGATTTCTTTAGGATGGATTTCAGCTGGATCATTGGCTGAGGAAGAGGTTGCTGTGATGATACTGATGTCTGGTGATGAACCGCAGCCGGATCCTTGACCCGAAGTGTTTCATTGGCACCATCATCCACCCTAGCCTTGGCAGCTTCAGAGATTTCAGGTGCAGAATCCCCGGATTCCCGAAGGAAGCACCTCACACCCCCACTTCCAAATAAAGATTGGTTTGCTTCAGAATATTTACATGCAGCTCGTGCATCAGCTTTGTGCAAAAAAACAACACGGCATGTAGAGGACTTCCAAAATACGCGGAAACCAGATTGATCCATGGGGCCAAAGCGGGCAAACCTTGCCTTCAGCTCTGGAATAGATGGAAGCGATGTTTGAGGTGGAAACTTGATCACCAATGTGGTAGGCTCAACTGCCTTAACTGAACGTTCCATTTTCTTGGTCAAGTCTGGTCTCACTAACTTGGATGGAACCTGGGACATGGATTCTTTTCCATCTTCTCTCCGAGCTTCAGAAGGTTTCTGACTGGCCACCGCTTTCTCTGAAGTCACTGCCTTCAAATCATTGATTTTCTTCAGCCTCTTTGCAGCCATTTCTTCTTGCCGGTCAGAGGGGGCCCTTTTCCGTCCAGCTTTCGTAGGATCATCGGGCCTAACAATATGTTTCACAGACTTCACAAGTGGCAAAGCTCTGACATGATCATCAGGACTGTCAGATGTCCTCACACTGGAAGAAGGTTTAGGGACATGAACTTCAGGAGCTTCATTCTCAGCTGGTGGAGATGATGACAAGCTTTTTTGGTAAACCAGAGATCTGAACCGCAGAAAGAACTGCCGAACAGCTGCAGGGATACTTCTTTCAGTGCCATGAAAAGGATCCAAAGCAAGTGCTTTCAAATCTCCCAAAAGTTGTGGCAGTTCAAAATAAGCATCTCCTATAGAATGCATGGGCAGCTGTTTACTTGCATTAACATCTTCCTGCACTTGTTCTGTGGGAATTTCCTCTCTAGGAACCAAACCACTTGAGACAGCTTTTAATGGCAACTTTCCAGAAAGCTTTACCGATTTCCCTAAAGTAGAATGCTTCTCCAAAGAGACTAAGTTAAAGTCCTTTTTCTTCTTCTTTCTCTCCCCGACAGCAGAGGTCTTAGAGTTCAAGTCACCTGCAGGTCTCTTATGACCTCTTATCTTCTTCACAGCACTCAGTTCATGATGCTTGGCTTCAATTGGTGAACTATATGCATTATTTTCGCTCTTAACTTGATGCATGTCATTTCCTCCATCAGCAACAATCGGAAGTGCCTGATCCGTTTGCTTAACATCAGCACAAAGGTTCTCCATATGTGATGGTTGAGATGTCTCGTCAACAGTGCTTTGCAATGGCAACTCCCCAGTCAACTCAGACCTAACCATGCTTTTATTTGAAATATTATCCCGTTCAAAAATATGGATCTTTTCTTCAGAAGATTTCTTCCCCTTATCAAGATGAGGCTTTGCATCCAAAGAAATGGCGTGGGATGTAAGACCATTGCCATCTGCTTGAACCTGACCTTTTGAAGCTTCTTGATCATCTGAAGTTGAAGCTGTGCTATCATGACTAGTAAACCCTGTTTCCACTTGTTTTAATAAATTAACAGGTGTCACAGGCACAGCTGGATCCTTCTTCTGAAGCACAGAGCGCGAAGCTGCATCAGATGTCTCCTCCCTGTATGCTAATTGGAAAGACTTACTTGGATCCTCTCGGCGCTTGAAAAGGTATCTATCCTTTTTCATAGTGTCCTTCACTTTACCAGATTTGGTAGTGCTCTTCCCACCACCCAAAGCTTCTGCTATCACCAGCGGACCACTCAGAGGAGCTGGAAACAGAAACCATTAAAAACAAAGGAAAAGGGGTAGTATTAGTATCTGAAGCAGCTTTAAATAGCTTGAGAAACAGCAATCAGCTTGATAGTATTCACTCAACATAAATGAGCATCCTTACATAAGTGAGGAAATAAATTCTAAGAGCTCAGAAAGAAAATGTAAATTAATGGTCAAATGAGCTTATAAAATGCAGACAGCCTAGTTACCCTACTGTTATGTTATAGGAGGCTTCACCTTTAATGTAACTCTGTGCAAAGAAACAAAGAAAAACTGTATCATATTAACAAGGTTACGTCATATGTGAACTTGAAACATTTAGTATTATATTAAGCTGATTCAGAATTATTACAACAATAACAACCAATGCTAACCCCACTGTGTGGGTTGATTCCAGGGATTAAATGATGCCATTGAGCTCTATTAACAAAAAATAAAACAAATTTTCAATAAAACCATTTTGGGTGTGTTTGGTGGCCTTTGAGTTTCTGATCTGGTCTGCACTAGAGTGATGAAGTCTCTCCTTTTAGGTCTACTGGAGTTTGGACTGTGGCCAGCTGAATACACCCCTCTTCCTTCATTTCTTTTTTTTTTTCGTTGTTGAAAACCACAAATTGGGCCTTTTTAGGTCATCAATTAAGAAGATACAAGATCTTTGGACTAATTTGTTAGTCCTATTTCCTTTCTGTTTCTTACGTCCAAACATAAAAATAGACTTCAAATATAAAAAAAAAAATACAACCATAACATCAATCTTAAAATTCTTACTTGAATTTTAATGGTACTGTAACATATAGTAGTTAATTTTATTATCATACTTTTCTGTTAAAATAAATTGTCATTTTCTCATTAAAATCTTACAATGTGTTGCAACATGATTAACAATCTTATCATCACCAAACCACCTTATCCTTTGGTAAGTTTCTGTCATCATTTTGTCAATAGGAGCTACACATTCACTTTCTCTTAAATACATTGTTACTGTGCTTGTATCTGTCTTGCATGCCCACCCATTCATCTCACCTTTCTTCCTAACCTAAACCAACTGTACAATTTCTTATGGTGATACCTATCGAAAATCATAAAAGTCATATATTTAGATTGTAAGTTATATAAATGTTTCTCAGTCTCAAACAACAGACATTTCAGCTATGGAGCATCATAATGATTCAAACTTCTATCATATTAAAATGTTGACCTACAGTTCCACAACACCCTATGAAACAATAAATATCAAAGCACTAGTATCTGCATCTTAAGAGTCAAGTACTTATATCTCGAAGAGCTGGTATGAAGTCCTGAGACTTGTATATTCTTAATGCCTCAACTGCTTTATTCCATTGCTTTATTCCATAGCCATGAAAATCTACAGAGATCTAATCATCAATTTCATTGTCAACACACAAACAATGCACACATATGTCTACAAGAACAAACAAATATGGAAAATAAAAATACTCTATATACATCTATGGGAGCATTTGGTGAAGAGATTCTTGTAAGTTTTCAGGGGATCCTAGCTTAGGAATCTTAATTTACCATGCTTGATATGGATTTTTCAAAAACGATTCCCAGTAATCTATCTTTCGCACATTTTTTTAATTAGGTTTCCTAACAAAACAATCCCAAGGGAGGGATGAGAATCCAACTTTCCCAAGAAGGAGGAAAGTTTTTTAAGATTCCAAGAAAACTTAATTGTTATTCCCAGGAAACTTCTAAGCATACCAAACATATTTTGACATTGCCAGTAAGTAGGATTATGATTCCTAGGGACCAAACATATTTTAACATTTCTAATAATTAGGATTATGATTCCTAGGGAACATGATTCTCTGGAAACATGATTGAATTAAAAAAATTCCACACACCAAACGCCCTTTAAGAGGTAGTTACATTACATATGTCTACAAGAAGAAACAAATATGAAAAAGTGTACTACATATACCTCTAGGAGGGTGTCTCGCAGTGACAGGCTGTTTGAGTGGGCTATTCTGAGGGTGCAGCTGCAAGGGCTGCATCCCAAAAGCCTGGGCATAAGTCTCATCGAATTGCTCAAACACAGCCTTCCGGTAAGCAGAAAGAGTAGCCTTATTCTTAGCGAAGCCAAGGCTTCCATAGCCACTACCATGTGGAGCAAGTGCCAATTGCTTTACAAAAGCAAGAGTTTCAGTGGGCTTAAAACTATCCCTCGCCTTCCTAATCTCATTATCTGAATATACCCCACCTGGCTCATACTCCTCCACGTCAACACAAAAGTATCCTTCAACATTCGCAGGACGAAAATTCTCAATTTTCCTACACTTACAAGCCAAGCCAAGAGCACGCCTCCTGCATGCCTCATCAACTGCCTCTTCAACAGCCTTCAAAAACGTTCTGGAACTCAGCTGCTGCGATTTCTCGGCGAAATTCGAATCGAAAGGGATGAGTTCATCAGGTTCAAACCAACCATAACTGCTATCTCCGAAGAACGCCACCAACACATGACCTTCCCTCTTCGATCGACGCACTGAGGAAGTTGCAAAGGCTTCGTTGTAGATGTGCCCTGGCCACCACGGGTGAGATTTGACCTTTCCCCATACCATGTCACCAACTTCGAAATCATGGCCCAGATCCCTCGACACGGTTCTCTCGGAAGCGACGTACTCGTCGAATTCCGACAAGAGAGACTTGCTATCGGAACCGGGGAATTTGCCGGCAGCTTGTGGATTGAGGGTTGGTGAGTTGCCGTCGGAAGAAACCCTAACCCTAAAGTCTTGGGTGGTGTGAGGGTCATTATCGGCATTCTGTTGGAAATTGTTTTGGGAAGCTTTGGACATTTTATGAAAGGAAATGGGAATTCGCAGAAACGGAGAGGGTTAGAGGTTGGAGTTGCAGTCGCAGTGCAGAGAGTGTCGCATTTGGTGAAGCAGAGAGAGAATTCGTGAGATTATAACCCAATCAAATTGATACTCGCTTCAGATTCTTACGTTTTTCATTTAGTTCTCATATGTAAAAAAAATAATTAATTTATCACCAAAACAAACTTTTAATTTAATCTGTTTATTGCAAATAATAATAATAAACGTTAAAAAAATATTGTTGCTGTCACAGTTAAAGATTTTTTTTTAAAAAAAAGTTTTATACACGTTTTAAAATTTTAAATTGGTTCTTAACTATGCATAATTTATTTGGTTTAATTAAAAATTTTGTCCTAAAATATTTAAATCATTTAGATTTAGTTATTAATTTTTTTTAGGGTTAAGAATAAGTCCCTGACACTCCTTATGGTAACACAAAACTAAAAAAATTCACAATTAACTTTAGTTAATTAAGAAAAAGAATAAGTCTAACTTTTATTAAAACTCTGTTTGTGTATGTCTTTGTTCATTGTTGAATTGACTGATCAATGATCAACTTAATAATGCTATGTACATTGCATATCATTTGGCTTTTTCTTTCACCCTTCTTTGTTCTTCAAATCCTAAATTCTGGAAATTTAATTAACATTGAAATATCCCCTGTCATAACCCATTGATTCATACTCGCCCGGCAGAGTAGGTTGTACAATTTTGCAAGTAAGGCATGAATGCTACAAACAACTTCGCTCAGTCCCCATGTCTCATTCCCAAAAGCAGAGTTGTTTCTCTAACAGCATTCTCAAAACCCTAATGGTGGTAATGCCCCTATAGTCATAATGAATCTTTGATTCTTCCCATTCTAGAACTCTCATCGTGGCTTGCCATCAAAGTTTGAACCGACACTTTCCTTTTAAGTATGTACCAAAAAAATAGAGAAGAAAGAAATTAAAGTTCAATAATCGGGGATTAAAGAGATTTTAAATGACATGGTAATTAAATTAACTTTTTAACATAGACTTAAAACAACAGTGTCATTTAGGTCATGCAATCACCTATCTATGAGTTGACGTGACAGGTTAATAAAATTTGATACTTGGTCTGTTTTGGAACTGGGGTCAAGAGCTGACTGTCCTGAACGGTTCAAGGTACCGCAGTTACCTCTCTAACTCTCAATTTTATATTGCCTTACGATATTTTATACCTAGGTCCAGTGGGGATCTAAGTTCTTAAAGTTCAGGATGGAATTGATGTTTTTATCCGCACCGAGGTCAAGGGGATACACCGGAGGTGAACCTACAAAAGATTCTCCGATGCTTAAGTCAATACGGTATTACAGGAAATATGGTATTATGAAGGTAACTCGCAGATTAGTTCAGATCATTCTTCAATAACAAATGAGTTGTATTTATAGTAAATACTTTAACTAGGGAGTTGATTTGACCTTTTTCCTAACTTATTATAGCTACAACGTTTGTAAAGACACGCAGCCCATACCGATTTTGACTAATGTCTGGTTGTCAGGACAGGACCGAGGTCATAGTCTTGGAACCGTAGTTGCCATAAGTTTGGACCCCGGATACAACATCCGAACCATTTTTAGATAAGTTAATTCGATGGCGTGGCATCATGTAATGTCACCCCGGTTATCCTCAGGAAATTGTTTAGCACCCCGGATCAACACTGTTTAGAGGCCTTTTAACCTTTGGGGCTAAAGGGCAAGACAGACTCCACAATAAAGGACTAATGCACCTATTTAAAAAGGTTGGAAACTTAAATGCATGATGGGTCCTAATTTGCTAGTTTACTATTCTTTATAAATAAGGTTTTGTACTTTGAAATGAGTTGTACACATTTAAAGTTTCACATTGAGTAAAAATGAGTTACATATCTTTAAAGTCTCACATTGAGTAGAAAACTTGATAGAATGAATTTCATTTTTTTTATAAATAAGAGTCTACGAAATCATTAAATGTTGACGGATTTCCTTAGTAAAATTAAGTATGAAATTTTTTTAGTATTTTTTTATTATAAAGCAATCAGTTCAAATAATTCATTGATTCTTAACCGAGTCACCAATTTTTAGCCGAGTCATGCTAGTTTAAAACAGATTAAATACATATCTGGTCTAATTAGTGATTTGGTTTGAACATGTGCCTTGTTTTTGGGTTAACTGGCCGATCTGAGCCAGTTTTAACAATATCAATTTTTTCCATAGCGTAAAATCATTTTTTATTTTAATTTTTGCTTGTGATAGTTAAAAAGACCATTTGAAATTTTGAGGCTGATTTTGAATTTATGTAATTTCTAAACATTTATTTTTATTATATTTGGTTGTGATAATTAGAAAGGGGAGTTGATGGCATCATATAGAGGTTGGACAAAGAAAGAAATGAATAGAAATAAAGAGAAGATAGAAAAAATGAGAGGAAGATGACATGATAACTATTTAGTAATACATGATATTGTTGAGATAATGATTTGTGTAGGAACCAAATCCAAACAGTTTAGTAAAATTAGAGATCTATTCTTAAAAAAATTCCAAAGACTAAATATCTGTTTGGCGTAACAAGTTTATAGCTTCTTTAGGAGCTTATAGTTTTTCAAAAGCTACTAAGACTGTTTGATGAACACAAAAAATAAAAAGTTTATAGCTTTCTTAGTTTTTGGAAAACTACTTGATAAAGCTTATGACTTTTCAAAAGTAATAAACTTTCTCATTAATTGCTTAGTTATTATTTTATCCTTTTTTTATTATATCTCTCACATAATTAAAATATTATATCCTTTAAATTCATTTAACACAAATTAAGCTACTCTTAACAAACACAGTCTAATAAGTCTCTTAAAAAGTTATAAATTACTCAAAGAATCATAAGTCATAAGATATGAATTCATTTATCAAACGGACCCTAAATTGAAGAAGAAATGAATAGGATTGGCAATTGTGAGTATATGATTTTAATTTTTTTGATTGATTTATTTATTTATAATGCTGGTAATACATATATGATAAAATAAAATAGAATATGAGAGAACAGCATTAAGAGAATCATTATTCTGATTCTAAGATTAATAACTAGTGATGTCAGGAAAAAAAATGCTTACAGATTGGTCATCGCGTACCGGCTTTCGCAAACAGGAAACAGCCATTGAATCAAAATTCTTATGAGGTAGTAGCTCTGAAAAACAAAAGAATTTCTATATTTTCATTCAATAATGTACCTCTTTTTGTAACAGTAATGTACCCACTTTGAAAATCATCAGCAACAATGGCGGCAAAATAACATGCACTATACCATACTATCATCCTGAGGATAAGGACATCGGATAATCCTTTGGCCAAACAGAAGCTAAATTTTATTTACATGCCTAAAAAGAACTGAATTAATACACAATAAGTATTGGAAATAAAATGGGTTGAATAAATCCAAATGTCGCATTGCTAATACGAGGTTCACGCCTCATCATCTGAGTTGGGGCTAGAGGGAGAACCAGCAAGCCAACCCCACACACCACCTGAACTCTGCCTCTGTTTTGCATTCAAGGCAGCTTGCTCTGATGCAGCCTTTTGCCTCTGAAGGAGCTCCAACTCCTTCTGTAATGTTCCAATCGTTTGAAGCTTCTGACCTAATTCAGCAACCTCCACCTGTGCTCACAAAGTTTTCTATAGTTACTAAATAGCAATAAGAATTTAATTGAGAAACAGTTTAGTGTTTAAACTAATATCCAATTACAATTTGTCTTGTAAGCAAAAATATTCTCACTTATATAATGACTACAATAAATTTAAAAGTCATATAAAGTCACATATAGTAATTTTTAATTGATTGTCAGTGTAAAATTCTTTACACTCATAGTACACCACAATTTAATTTTATTGATGAATCCATCTTTTTCACCCATAAAACAAGACAAACCAGAATTTTAAAGCAGACTCAAACAGACAAATTAGATCACAAAACAAAGCCCACAAGCAGTCTCGTTATAAATTAGGGCAACTTATATGCACAGTTTCACACCCCTTGAGGTTCAATGAAATTGCATTCAATACCCCTCCTATTTTTCATATTACTTTGACCTCCCCTTCCCTATATAACTGCATAAGAATCAAGGAGAGGTCAACGTTAACAGGACGGATACATGGTGTTGTGTTTTTAAATAAATTGGGAGAGGTTTGTGTAAGGTTAAAAAGGGAAGCGTATTGAATGAAATTTTGTTAAATGTTAGGGGCTGTAAGTGTAATTTACCTTGTAAGTTATTGAACACTTGAAATTGACACCCAATTTTGTTAAGAATGAACATTTTTTGAACATCAAATTCTCATCATGCGGGTGAACTGTTACTCTATGAATATGAATTTATTTAATGAGGTGAATGGTGCACCACGCATGCCCAAATAAGTTTTTATTCAATCATCTACCTAAACACCAGATTCAATTCAAAAACATACTCATAAAGACCCAGAGGGAAAGACTCTCAGAACTAGGAAGCATTAATGCATACCTCAAGTTTGAAACACCTTGATTGCTCAGAAGCAAGCTGACCACGAACTGATTGGAGCTCCTACATTATCAGTGCAACAAGTATAAGGACCTTCGATAGCAGCATCAATAAATACGAGAAGATTCCCACTAGGTGGCATTGGTTACATGGATAAAAAAGTACGAGAACATTTCTGTCATAAATCAGGATCGAACTCATTGAATAAACAATAAAAAATATTCAACTTTTGATTATACACCTCATTCTGCTTGGGTCTTGATCCAATTGACCCAAGAGACAAAGCAATAAAATCAAGTGGTTAGTTAACAGATAACAGAGGGAGTGTTGCCCCACAACTCGAAGCTCTAGATGGGAATAAAGCAATGGAATAGTTTTTCTCTTGAATTCTAATTCTTAGTTATTATTAATCATAAAATATTAATACTTTGTCACTCTAGAGCTTTATTCCCGAATCCATTCCTGCTAGTGTCAAAATAAGAAAGAAGTTCCACTATTGAAGTAGTTACCTTGTAAAGGTCAGAGTTACGAGACTCAGCTTCTCCCAGCTCTTGCTTTAGTTGAAGAGTGTGCAGCTTCTCCTTGCTGAGTGATGATTCCAACTCTTCTTTCTCAGCCTTCAAGACTGATATAAGATCACCTTTAGATTTCTGCACAACACCGGTGTGAAAGCAGTGACTGACAGGAAAAAGTGAAATGGCACAAATGAAGAGTATGATCTATTTCTTTTGAGTGGTGGGGTGTAACACATGATGGCCAGAGGCCTGCACTAGGCAGGACAATCATGCAAGAGGCTAGCCTCCCCCCCAATCCCCTAAAAAAGATTAAATCATGAGATAAAAGGGCATGCATCAAAGAGGAGAGCAGTCCAAATAATGCAGATGGATAAATTGAGAATGAGCAGAATTTTCAAGCCAAGCTACTTGAGTGCATGTATTATGTATCAGTGTGGTTTGAACATGAGAAACTTTTATGGGTTCCCAACAGATTTTTCATTATTACTTTTCCATATGTCAGATTGACAATAACTGACACAATGACATGGGTGTAATGCGTTGTTATGCTATGATAGCCAAAATAAGCAGGCTAGGGTCTGGATAGTAGGACAAATTCGAGGCTAAGAAACTACACAGGTTGCGTTGAAGGTTATACTAGGTAGGTTAGGGAAGTGATTGATTGCAAGCTCTAGGATGATGGTAAATGTTCATAAAGGGGAAGTATGTGTGTCATGCAAATTGAAAGGCAAATTAATGGTTTGATGTCAGATTTGGCAAATAACAATCAGATTCATACATATAAAGAAAACCTTTGATAAAAAATCAGATTTGGACAGAAATAATGTATATCCTTTGCTATAATACATACTGTTGGATCGGCATTGTCCATGACAATTTCCCAAACTTTCCCTTCATGGCCTGTTTCCAATTCAGACTCCACATCTTGAGTAGCATTTGTGACATTCGGGAAAGCAGAAACACTGTCATGTATGGAATTTACAATCATTTTGGATTGCAAGGTTGATTTGTGGCTTGGTTTAAGAACATGTACCTGAATGCAGCAAACCAAATCAGATGAGAAAGATAAACCAAAAGGCAAAAGAGAGCAGAAACAGGACAAATTTTTGAAATAATCTGTACTTCATTGTTGTAACGTCCATTATATCCTCCAAAAGATACAAGTACATCTTCACCAGTATTGGAGCTTACAACCAAACTCAATCCCTGCAATGGAAACATTTTAATTATCATAATCACATGGCACTAGAAACAACCTTATGACGGCACAGCATGGACTTGATAGGGATCAGTAACATGCAGCCTTGTTCAAATAGATATATAAAGTACCTCACTAGCAACAGGAACTCGTCCTTGAACAGAAGTTACCACTGACCAAGCCAGTGTAGACATATTCAGGACAATTGTCTCTGAGACCCCTGCCAAATAACACACAATATAAATTGTAAAAGGTACATCTAGTAGTAACAGCAAGACAACACCAGCTGCACCACAAATGTCCTGATATCTAAAATAATCAGTAAATTTACAACTCGGGTAACCATCCAAGCTATATAGAATTGTAGATATATAATAACCACCCATAAAGTTATTAATATTCAGAGTGATCCCAATAAGACATCTATGCCTCTCTACATAACTTCAATTTACAAAAAAAAAAAAAAACAGTATGCATAAAATTTTACAGAAATAAGAACTTCTATCATTGAATCAATTCATGATAGATCAAGCTTTTACATCCTTCACTGCCCTTTCAGTGCCATAAACTTATATCTGTTACCATACCTTCAAAATAAGGATCAAGGGAGTAAATAAATGACAACTAACCTCCATCAGAGCAGGAAATATCCAAAACCAGACAGAAGCCAAAGAACTGGGGGAAAGGTATAAGAAAATCTTTTTGTACAGAGTTTGTTTGATTTATGAATCCTATAATGTTTGCCCAGAAGCAACTTCTTTTAATAGTGGAATTCATTTTTGGTGTAAACAGCATATTTGTCCTTGTTAAAGATGTACTTAACAAAAAGCCATGCATATTACTTGATCTAACTAAACAGAACTCAATCTAGAAAATTCGGTCAACATTCCCAAACATAAAAAAATCCTCTAAAATACATTATTCTAAAGTCATTCTCAACTCACTAAAAAAAACAACAGCTTATGTAGTACATCCCATTGTTGCCATCAGTGATCTTCTACTTCCTAATTTGTCTTCTTCCTTTTGATTACATTTTATCTAGCAACTTTATAGCCTTTTATAGGTCCTAGGTCTTTTTCAATCAAAGTAAGGGAAGTCAGGAAAACGTTGCAACATCACTTTAATTCACTTGTAAGGCATGTGACAGAAGAAACACACAGGACAATAGATCAATTGGGCATATTATTCAACATACTATGAATTCAAATGGGTTTTGAACAATATATTGTATCGATCAACCTTTGTCCAATAATCCTTTTTTTCCTGAAAAAAAAAGGGTTTAACTGAACACAAGTACCTTGGAGGGTCAATACAATTGCTACTATTGACTTGAACCTAACTCTATATTAGACCATAAATGGTAAGTTTTCTCTTCTTCAATTTTAGAATATTGGTTGGACTATAGGTGGACATACCTCTGCAGAGTCATGCATGAGTATGCATATAAGAACTTATTATTTTATGAAACTGACAATTAAACCAATAAAATATAATTTTCTTATATAATTAGAAGTTCAATAAACCAGTTAAGTGGATTGACTTTGCAGCAATAATATTTTTTTCAAGATATAAAGCAAAAATAGGTCCAGAAAAAAAAATTGTTCTTCAATGCTGAAAGTATAAATTTAAGTGACATGGCAAAAAGCCATACCACTCTTATTGTCACCACCACCAACAATGAACCAGTTCTCCCCTACAGTCACACCGGCATGTCCAGCACGTGGTGTTGGTATTTCACCCAGTTGAGTGGGGCGAGACCATTCCATCTGCAGTGTTCACACATGATTAGATGGAGATGAATTTCCAGTTCATCACCTAACAGAACAAGCAATGACCTTACAGTTTGTAAATCAAGAACATGTAAATCATTGTAGCAAGTTGCATGTGAACCCCCACCAAAGATAAGTAAGTACCGCTCCACATGAACAGCAGCAGTATGATCAGACCTTGGAGAAGGCGGCACCCCACTGCCAGTTAAAACTTAGTTAGCACCAAACCTTGAAATGTTCTTTTTTACACTTTTTTCTCCTCTGATTGGCATGGGAAAACCACATATTTCATATTCACCAATAACCACAGATGAGATGTGTAACATAGTTTACTGTGTATCATAACCAGATCATGGTATAAACAAAAATAACCACTAAACAAAGGTTTTATGACGATTTTTCTTTTATTTTTTGCAACATAAAACCATTAGTGTCCCCCTAACCATGTAACGCCAGATCCCTCCCGTCAAAAGAAGGTAAAATATGATAATACAGATATCAGTAAACTCCTTACACAGCATCAATTTCATCCCACGTCATGGTTTCCAAGTCAAGAATATGCAAATCATTCAAGAGAGTCCTCTTTGCATCTTGCCCACCAAAAATTACTAAGCTTCTCCCAACAAGGGTTACCGATTGGCCTCCACGTGACACCTAGAAAGCATACATGGTCAAAGGGAACTTAACTTCTATTCCAAAAAAAATGAAAAAAAAAGGAATTAAAAAAATATAAACAGGGGGGCACTAGTACTACTGTTGTGTGAATAAAAACGGTAAAGCCTACGCATCTTTTGCTAAGAAAAATGTAATGCCACACGCCACACACTCGTAATATGATATTATAAAGTATCCAAGAGATTTTTGGATAAATAAATATAAAAGAACAACAAATACATACCGGTGCTTTTCCAAAAGTCTTTAGAGTTGACCACATAGAAGTTTGAAGATCAAATACCTTCACTGTCATTATATTTAATAGTAATACAGATGCTTAGCCGCAATTGCAATTGAAAATACAACAATAACAACAAATACAGAAATGAGTAGGATAAGAGTCACACTGGTACCAGGGGTGAAAATGGACAAAGATCAAATTAATGAATTGAGGAACGTCAGAAGATTTTATGTTCAACTAAAGATACATTTTAGACCAAAAAAATTATAATCACTATTTACTTAGAAAAACATGTGCCTAAATGTTTAAACTTAAACACGCAGAAAAAGTTTCAGTTATCACTCCCACGAGCATTATCTTATGTTGATTTATCTAAGTGAAACTTCTTGCCTGTTTCCAAAAAAACAAGAATTTTAAATGAAATTTTTGAATATTTCGCATTGCTTACTTATGCGTGGTTATAAATCCAACTCCTAAGAGAATGATGACACATTATGACATTATAATTATACCTTGAATACTTTCAGAAGGATCTTTTGTATGCCCTGCAATGGACAAAAGCTTATTCCCCCATGGGACCTATAGTGAAAAAAATGTCCACCACCAAAATCCAAAAAAAAATATCCAGAATTAGTACTAATAGCAAACGGATTGAATACAGAAGTAGATTATATGAAGAGTTTTATGTTCAGTACAAACCAAAGAATGGCCAGCACAAGGGGTTGAAGCTATTGAGGACTCAACTTCAACCTTAGCCTCAATCTTTGACCAAGTCCAACTTCTCAAATCTAGAACCTGTATTTGTTTCCATATAATTTGCAGTAAAGAAAACATAAGTCAACTTGGAAGGTAGATTGCAAAATACTTATCTGTCAAAACACAAGATATATAGCTACTAGGCCAAAATGCATAGCTTAATGCATATTTTATGTGTGTGTGTGTGTAATTATACAATTTTATATTGAACATATGCTTACATGAAGATCACTAAGGTAACGACCGTTGTGATTTCCACCATATATGTACAATTTATCTTGCACAACTGCTGCTCCATGCTGAACATATAAGCACACTATGCTTAGGGAGGGAAAACTAAGAGAAAACAAACTGATAAAACAGAAAATTTTAAGAACTAGTGAATAATGGAATTTTATAATTTTGATATTTCACAAGAGCTGAAACCTCATATCGGGCTTTTGGGCGTTGTCCTAATACTGTAGGTGAGATCCATTGATCGTACACTCCAACTGAACCAACACCTTCGATGACAATGTCTTTATCCTGTGTTCCAACTTGAGTTCCATTTTCAGAGAAAATAGTCTTTGTCTCTGGATTAGAGTTTCCATTCTCAGTTACTGGTTCAACTTTGGAATTATGCTGTCAAACCAACAATATGGAATTGGAGTTTCGTGAAAAAAATAAAAACAATTACAACTTTGACAGTGGCAACAAAAGTGGTTAAGAATATGGGGCGAGATGCTCTCATTGAAATTTTCTTGCCATAACTTCAAGTTGACATGTGTGCCTCTTACGTTAACCTAAATCTAAAGATCAAATCCTAAATGTCATATATATTATAGACTCCTGTAGACAAAATCATTATACTAAGTTGAGTAGTATGATAATTGCATGCATGCCTAGTGAGTGAAAGGCAGTAAGAACACAAAGTGGCAATTATAAAATATCGCAAATTGTATTTGCCAGAGGACAGGTTCTTTTTTAATTATTTGATCACAAATACAGATCATTTGCTGATGTGATGACTCAGTATTTAGTCTGTATGTAGTTAATTTGAATATAATGCATGAATATAACAAGTAAAGCTCATGACAAGCCAAACAGTGGAAGTAGAGATGAAACTTATAATTATAGATACCATTTGAAACACTATAGCAAGAACAGGCCAGTAGTATTTATATCCTCAATAATACTCACATTCATTTGCACATCTATGACAGGTTCTTCAACAGAGTTAGATGCTCTTGAATACCAACCAGGATCTTCTTCCTACACAACAAAATTTAAGGGGGAAATGGTAATCAGCCCACATTTTGCATTATACCAAGGAAGAATACGGTTAACTAAAATTATTTGCAAGACCTCCAATATTTTCACAAAAAGACGCATGGCTTCAGTGGAAGACATGTTTCCAAGCTGGTTCCAACTGCATCAATAATTACTACTGCATTTAATAACACTCTCGACAAAATGAGAACAGGAATGTAACAGTTCATATTGCATGTATAAAATATTAATATGAAATATAATGTTGATAAAAGGTGGTGCAGTAGTATTCACTATTCATCAAGAAAGTATCTGCATGGCATAAAAATATGGACAAGCTTGGCAAAACCAGGATGCTACACGAATAATTACATTTAGAACAGCGATAGATATCATAAGGTGTGTATATGTAATTATACATCATTTCATTATCAACAGACTAGAGAAAGTGGAAAGCATCATGTGTGTTTAAAGCAAACAAACCTGGACCATTTGCTATGTTCCACAATTTTCCATGCACTGGGTTCTGGGATGTTACAAGGTCCTACACTAGCCTAGAATAGAAAATTTTACAAAAATTAGTAAGAACTTTGCTAATTCATTTCAAAGCATCAGCATTCAGCACATCTGAAGGAAAAAAAAAACTAAATAAACCATTAGACTGAAGTTAGAACAATAAGGATCACTACTAAATCATCATTTAATTTTTTTTTATGTTAACCAAAGATATCTTCCTTTTGAGACAATTTTTGTTCAAGGCTTAGTCATAGTTCGTGTGTTTAGCAGGGGTTTGAGTGGGGATCAAAGTGTCAGACTTTGTTGCCAACTAAGTTTACAACTCATTGATAATCATCATTGGATTTCAGTTCTTCACGATTAAACTGTGTGACTTGTCTAGCTTTTGTCAACCAGGAAGGATATCTACCCCTAGTGTGCCACATGCAAGCAAAATTGTGACTGTACACATTGAAATATTGAATTATGAAGCCTTATCAAGTATCCTACAAGTACTAGGTAATTCTGTAACCAGACATCATTGAATTATTAAAAAACAAAATTAGAAAGACCATATAGATCAACAACAAATGGTCCCAAGCTGTGAAAGCGATGTTAACAATCAGCAAGCAATAAACCAAAACACTATGAAATCGTTATAGGATAAACATATCGTTTAACATTTCACATTAATCTAAATTCAATTCATTCCATTAATCAATCATACAAAAAGCAGATCTATCAGACAGGGAAATGAACAGAGACGATGAAATGGGAGGTACCTGGTGATATAAGCTGTAGAGAAGAAGAGCGGTGGACTTGGGGAATTTGGAGGTAAGGGCTTTGGTGGGAGAGGTGGATCCATCAAAGCCTACGTAAGAGGCCGCAGCGTAGAAACGCTCTGGGTATTGAAAACCAGAACTTGCTCTCGCCATCGCCATCTCCCTCTCCCTCTGATTCTCAGATCCACCAATTCAACTTATAATAACTTGAGATGAAACACAATTAAATTATAATTATTACATAATAATAACTGAGATATATATATATATATATATATATATATATATATGTATATATATATATATATATAGAGAGAGAGAGAGAGAGAGAGAGAGAGAGAGAGACAAATGTTAAGGATGCAAACACAATGCCAATGGGGTGTGTGTCTTATTACTATGTGTATCAAGTTTTTGTTTTTGTTCTCAATATGCACTCGGTAGCCTTTCATGTGTACGAGTGAAACTGAAGACAGAAAAGTTAGAATTTTTTCTTTTTTTTTATATTTTTAAAAATATTTTCGTTTCTATGTTTTTTTAAAAATAAAATGTTTGTTTTGACATGCTATTTCTTATTTTCAAATCATTATTTTATGAAAGAAAATTAATTTCGTTGACTTACCACGTTAATAATCACCATCACCACCATCCCAATAGTAATGGGTGGTGAAAGCAATGGTGATGACAATGAGATACCGGGCAACGATGGTGGCAGTGGGAATGGGGTGTGTTGGTGGGGACGAGGTGGTGTGTCGTAACAAGGGCAGTGATGTTGGTAGTGTCAATGGACACTAGGGGTGGTGGTGACAAGGATCACCACTGGAGCTGTCAAAACGGACTAACCCGACGGGTTGGTCCACCACGAGTTAAAAAATTTTATAACTCAAACCAACCTGACTCGCTTCCTAGAGTGAGTCATTTTTCATATTTTGACTCAACCCACTGAGTGACTCATGGGTTGGCCCACCTTTTTTTCAAAACAAAATTAAAAATCAAATAAAAAATAGGAAAATACCAAAAAATATTTTTAAAAATAAAGAAAATAGAAAAAAAAATTATTTTCCTCACATTCCAATACCAAATTACATATAAATATTATATCATATAATAATTCCATTATTATGAAAATACAAACATATAACATATTCCATTGTAAATTAAATTCATAATTCATATAATCTATAATCCATAAAATAAAACCAAATACATTCCATAGTTCAACTTCAAGATAAGGCAAATTAAAAATATCATACTAAATAAAAGTTCAAGAGTACCAATTGATAAAATTTACCTTAAAGTCTTAGCTTAAATACCACTAAGTAAAATATTGAAGTCTTAACTTAAATACCACTAAGTAAAATTATTAACCCGCGGGCCAATTTGGCTCACTACAGGTTTGGTCCACTGTGAGCCGGATTCAATGGATGGGTGTAGTCAGAAAAAGTTTCGCTTCGAAAATAAGTCATTTTTTCAACCCAGTTCACCTAAAACTCACCTTGAGTCAGGTTGGCAAACATGTTACAACCTATTTTGACGCCTCTAATTACCACAATAGCGGTAGAGTTGAGACAATATATTAATTATGGGTAGGAATGTTCATTGAGCGAGATGAGTATGGATAGTATGATACATGTACCTATAGGTATAGGAGTGAATATTAGCGGGTAAGGAAACAAGTACCCACATGTATTTATTTTATTTAATCTTTAAAACAACAATAATAAATAACATATATTAAATACAATATCATTTTATATGATATGATATAAATTAATATTGTGTAATATAGTTCTACACTTTAAAAATATTATCATCGAGAAATATAATTTTTATCTCATTATAAAATAATAAAATACATTTATATTTTAATGTATTTAATATAAAATAAGAATAAATATTTATGCAAGTACCCGCGGGTATGGATTATTTTACCATCTTTAGTTGTAGGTGTAACATCCTATTTTCATCACAAATAGGAAATAGATATTAATATATATTTCTTGAGAAATACTTACTATAAGTTAGTTTATTATTATCATTTTTTTAAAATTTTGGTATTTATATTTTTATTATTTGTTTTTTTTAATAATAATAATAATAAAATGAAAATATTTTTGAATGAGAATTTTAAAGTGACTTAATTAGTATTCACTAATTAAGAAAATTATATTAAGAATTTTTAATATCTTTGTTATTCACCATTTTTATTTTATGTTGTTATATTTTTATTTTTTTTTACATATTTAAGATTTAACTCTTATTAGAATTTTAAAATAAAATTTTGAAGGAATTAGACTATGGTTCTTTTAAACTTTTTGATCTACATAATATTTATGATTTTCTGGAATTTTTTGAAAATTTTGAATTATTTTAATAAAATAATATATTTTAAATAATTTTAAATTCATATAAAGTTGCTTAAAATTAAAAATATTTACAAGAATGTAAAGTTAAATTATAAGAAAATTTTCTAAAATCCATTTCAAGTAGACTTATCTAAAAATTATCGGTTTGAGAAAAATCTTGATTTTTCTAATCGTTAAAAAATTAGAAACGTATCAATAAATTTTTATTAACAGAAAATTTTAGATTTTTAAAATTTCAGCTTTATATTACTTATTATAAAATTAGTGAGGACTGATATAATATCGCTAAATTTCAAAAAGGACTCATTTTGAATATTTAAAATATACCGAGTGAAGGGTTACTATTTGACTTAATAATTTTGCCGACAATTACTATGCAAATCACTGTGCATGTATGAAATTTTCAAAAGATGCACAGTAACCTGGAATAAAAAATTCAAAAATGCATAGTACTTTTATATTAAAATAATGGAATGCATAGTAAATTTTTTTCCTATAAATACCGAAGGATTTCTTCTTTAGAATTCACAATTTCAGATTAAGTTTTCTTAATATAGTAGTGCTAGTGAGATAGTGGTGGAAGTGAGAGAGAGAAGAAAAGTTTTTGGAGAGAAGGTTCTGCCAAAATCCTAAGGTAAGAATACTTCTCTTTTATATTTTTTGGGTTATTTTTATATCGTTTTTAGAAATCTGTTATTATACTGGAAATAATATTATTTTAAGTTACTATTCTGCATAGTAAACACTATTTCAATAGTAAATTACTATTTCAATAGTAAATTACTATTCAAATAGTAAATTACTATTTACTGTTACTATTTACCATTACTATTCACGATTTACTATTTACTGTTACTATTCACGTTTTACTATTTACTGTTACTATTCACGTTTTACTATTTACTGTTACTATTTACGATTTACTATTCACTATTCACTATTCACTATTCACTATTCAAAATTTACCATTTTTTTATTTTAAGTTGTAATCTTAATTTTCATCTTGTAATTATATTAAAATGAAATTGGTATGTTTTAGAACTCGGAGACGAGGCGCGCATGGATTTTCAATAACGAATCGGTATACAAGAGGTAAGGGGGAGTGAGATAAAAATATAATATGAAAGACATAAGAATAAAGGGAGGAGTCCCTTACTCCTTTTAAATTTAATAATATTATTATAAAGTAATAACTTCTCAACTTAAAATTTATAATAAATTTAATATACTGTGTAACTTATTCTGAAATATCTATACATAGATCTGAATTATTATAACTTATACGGACTGAACTAAACCTATGCAAGGACTTGGATTTTTATATCCTATATGGATCGAACTAAACCTATGCAAGGACTTGGAATATTATGACCTGTCTAGACTGAACTATACCTATGCGAAGACTGGATATATGGACTTATATAGACCTGTGCGAGGAATGGACTATAAGGACTCAAAATCAAATCTACTAATTTAAATAACCATTAAAAATTTGAATTATATTTATAAGCGATATTTAGTTGATTTGACTTGATTATAATTAATTATATTTGATTTCGATTAATGATATTGTGAATTATAATATTAGACTGTGATTAATAATATTCAATTATGATTGATGATATTTGATTGTGATTGATGAGATTACTATACTTGATTGTGGTTGATGAATGATTGATGATCTTGTGATATGAAGTTTGAGCATATAGCAAGCATGACGGAAAGTTAAAACTCAGTAAGAATTTTCTTACCTTACTCTTTAAATTTTTATTCCAAGAGAAAGTATTTTGTAATTATTTTAGTTTTTATTTCTTCTTATAAATAATTTTTATTAACTTTATTTTTAATCTCAATAATAAAATCTAGTATTAGAAAGAAGCTATTTTATGAAAATCAGAGGTTGAGATAATTAATTCTTGAATTAAAGAAAATTTTTATAGTTTTAAGTATTCTTAGTTAATGATTTTAAATTATTTTCTTTAGAAATTAGAAGTTTAAAGTAAATTATTTTGGTTTTCCCCAACGAAATAACTAAAGAATATTTTGTGGAGATTTCAAAAACTCAATCTAGTTAAGATTTAAATTGAGAAAGATTATGTAAATATATGAAGGTTTTTAAGAGAAAGCTTTGAGATATTTAAGGCTTGGAAACTCAATTTTGGTAAGATCTGAATTTGAAGACTGTACTAAATTATTTCAGTATAACAGAAGTTCAAAGAAGAACTTATGGAAATGTACAGTTTATTGTGATGATTTTGTGAACCTTTATGGTATTTAATAATTGAGTTTCTAAAAGCCTTAACCAACTAAATATGCGAGTAGTTCATGCATCATGAATCATTAAAGAGAATTGAGATGTGATATTGCCTGGGGACGGATTATAGAAACCGAGGATACATTAGAGGAGGCTTAATTGCGAGCCTTGGGATGAGAGAGTGTGAAAGGGTGCTTCAGGTGACCTGGGGTCGCTCCCTAGTGTCGGGTACTTTCACAATAAAAACTTTCTCAGTCTGACTAGTCTCTAAGTGTTTCCACGCCAGTTGAGCTGTTCATATGCCATGAAGGCATTTATGTTATTATTATCCAGAATTTATGAAACAGTGTAAACTCCTGGTTGGCCCAGTGCAAACTAAAACTTTAAGGGCCCACATGCATAAACTGAATGAGACAGTAGCATAAGCATTACATAACATTCATGTGATTGTGACATTCTATATGGATGGTTATGAATGAAAATATAAGTGTTATGTATGTGGAAACCCTATATTCATAATTGATTGTATATGAGATTATGACTGATATTACTATATTAGTTTGTGAAAACCCTTATGCTTATGTCTTATCTGTAATATATTATATTTTGTTTCTCACTCCTTCTTGTTTGAATTTTTGTGTCCAAAATATATGTTATATGATATATAGCTAGCAGTCCAAGATGGAAGGATATATAATTACAAGAGGATAAAGTGGTCTCATTCTCAATCGATTAGATGAAGAGATATGACAAGAGTAGGATTCAAAACTCGATGGTTCAAGGACTAGGAAATGATTGTTCACATTTGTAGTAGAGGTATAGTTTAGTTTTATTTTGCCTTATTACAATATCAAGTAGATAATTGTAACAAGGTAAAGGTTAAACTTTGATAAACTCTTTCATTCGGATATAATATTGTAATGATTTATCACTTATGATTTCTATAAATTATTTTGTCATTATGGACAAATATTGAAAGACAATTTTTTTTACTTTCAATATTCAAAGGAAATCAGATGTATATACGTCCTTGTATACACGAGATAAAGAGTGATAAATATGTATATCTTTCTAAAAGTTTTTTTTAAAAAGTAAGAAGAATACATATATATCTCGTGTATATAAGGGGGTGTTACAAAGTGGTATCAGAGCAGTTCAATCCAAACCGGCTTGTGGTATGGTCTTACTAGCGTGTTAGTGTACTCTGATGGTTGAGTTTGACAAGAGATTTTATGGTTGAGAAAAGAGGAAATTTTATTAGAGTAAATGGTAAGAAGTAAGTGAAGAAAAATTAGGAGTATAGAAAGAAGGAACTAATTTTAAGTTCATAAGAAGTATAAGTTAAAACTTTATAGCCTGTTACTTGAAAAATGTTATTGCAGGGATTATCAGAAACTGGCCATTCTGAAGTCTTTCTTGACATTGTTTAAGTACAGGCCTTAATGTATGGTGGAATGATAAGGTAAATTAACTAATGCAGTTATTTCCTTTTATTCCAAATGTATTGTATGGTGTTTGATTCTCTGATTAATATGTGATAGTGAAATATTCTAACATTTTCCTGTTTTACAATATGGTATGAGACAACAAGGGAGATAAGACAATAGAAAATTCTTAGAAATATTTTGGTATGAATTCTAGACTGGAGCTGTCGTGACTTTGACTACTTAGTTATAAACTATCGGGACTGATCACCCCGAATGATTTGCACTAAGTAGTGAAAGACATGTCAAAAGAAGGATGTTAAGATCAACGAATTTAACCTTGGGTTAATGTAGTATATGGAGAAATGGAGATAAACTCAATAAATTCTATTAGGATATTCCTTACCATGTCCTTGAAGTTGTAAGAGATACTTGTGTGAATTAGAATTCCAATGGGTAAATAACTGTTGTAATCCCAAACTAGTATAACAAATTCTTTAAGATAGAATCATAGTTTTTCCTTTGGTGATATATTTTGAAAAGAAAAATGTGTGGATGTATACTTTATGAAAAAATATGATAATTTATAACTTGTTTGATATAACAAATAATCATATTAGGAATTGTATCTCTGGCTATTTGTATTGATTCTTCTTTTGTATGACATATAAAATATGTTAATTATTGTTTGATTTGATGAAGTTTTCATTTATGATGTGTACGATTGAATAATATATATGATGGTTATGTGTGTAAATATATGAATTAATGAAACTTTTATGATTGTGACATCGAATGTAATTAACCATATATTTTTGAATTTTTTTTTTTAAATTGATTTATTGTGATAAATATATCAATGAATGACCTAAAATAAGCATTATAGATCTTTGGAAGACATCAATATTGGTTTAATATTTAGAAATTGTGACATAAAATATTTTTGTGATTCCTAACAATATGATACATGTTTATCAAGTTATTTTCTTTTAGTCATCGATTTTGTTCGACGAATATATATACATGATATAAATCATTGTTATGTAATGACCATTGTAGATTTAAAATAAAGAAATGTGTTAGTAAACCATGAGGAAGTAGATATGAACCTTTACTTATTGATTACATAAGTCTTAGTTACCTATAAAAAAATATTCAAGTGAATATTTCTAAGTCAACGTAGTGATTTGTGATCATTTAAGATTGGAGAATTTATCAAATATATGTAATGGTTGTAGTCAATTATAATGGAATATGTAATCACTTAGTTAAGGAATATTTGATTCATTATAGAAGACAATAAGAAATGATTACATACCCTGGATTATCATGAAGCAAAGACCACAAGGATTTAACTAGTACAACATGGACTAAGACATATTTATCCTTTCTCACTAGGATAATTTATTATACACGATTACATTAAGGAAAATAAAATAGAACATCTAGTATATCATAGATAGAGGTCTAAGAGTCTTGGCAATACAAAAATTATCCAAACTAGAGAAATAATCATAACGATTATAAGAAGTGAAGCACTTGTTACCACAACTTGTAGTCCATCCCGACTTCGTTCTTCCTTACTTCTAGGAAGGTTAGCCATCGAATAGTATGATAGTACTTGAAAAAAAAAAAAGATTGAAGAAATTAGAAAGAAGAGAGAAACTAAGAAACCTTGAAGTTGTGATAGGAAGTGAGAATGGAATGAGAATTTATAAGCAAGCAAGGGAGGGAGAGTTGCAACGGTCATAAACGGCTAGTCCAACGGCTAGTCCAACGGCTAGTTGCTAACGGCTAGTTGTCCAGTAATTAATTCTTAGCAGTCCATTTTACTATATTACGAGTAGGAATTTTAATTAATAGATGTTATGGATTATGTTAAGTAAGATTTTAATAGATTGAGAAACGTAATTATTGAGGTGTTTAGAGTTAACCATCAATTTATGATGAGCATGGTTGACAAAATTAAGACGAGTAATATTTTTGAATTAAGGAAAAAAATACAGATAAGATTAAAAAAAGAGAGATAAATGGCAATGTTAAGGAAAATGTACACAATTGCCAAGGAAACTAGAAATATATTTTAGAACAGTTCAGTTAGTTTAGCTATGGTAAGATTTATTAACAATATTAAATTTCGAGGACGAAATTTCTTTTAGGGGAGTAGAGTTGTAACATCCTATTTTCATCACAAATAGGAAATAGATATTAATATATATTTCTTGAGAAATACTTACTATAAGTTAGTTTATTATTATCATTTTTTTAAAATTTTGGTATTTATATTTTTATTATTTGTTTTTTTTAATAATAATAATAATAAAATGAAAATATTTTTGAATGAGAATTTTAAAGTGACTTAATTAGTATTCACTAATTAAGAAAATTATATTAAGAATTTTTAATATCTTTGTTATTCACCATTTTTATTTTATGTTGTTATATTTTTATTTTTTTTTACATATTTAAGATTTAACTCTTATTAGAATTTTAAAATAAAATTTTGAAGGAATTAGACTATGGTTCTTTTAAACTTTTTGATCTACATAATATTTATGATTTTCTGGAATTTTTTGAAAATTTTGAATTATTTTAATAAAATAATATATTTTAAATAATTTTAAATTCATATAAAGTTGCTTAAAATTAAAAATATTTACAAGAATGTAAAGTTAAATTATAAGAAAATTTTCTAAAATCCATTTCAAGTAGACTTATCTAAAAATTATCGGTTTGAGAAAAATCTTGATTTTTCTAATCGTTAAAAAATTAGAAACGTATCAATAAATTTTTATTAACAGAAAATTTTAGATTTTTAAAATTTCAGCTTTATATTACTTATTATAAAATTAGTGAGGACTGATATAATATCGCTAAATTTCAAAAAGGACTCATTTTGAATATTTAAAATATACCGAGTGAAGGGTTACTATTTGACTTAATAATTTTGCCGACAATTACTATGCAAATCACTGTGCATGTATGAAATTTTCAAAAGATGCACAGTAACCTGGAATAAAAAATTCAAAAATGCATAGTACTTTTATATTAAAATAATGGAATGCATAGTAAATTTTTTTCCTATAAATACCGAAGGATTTCTTCTTTAGAATTCACAATTTCAGATTAAGTTTTCTTAATATAGTAGTGCTAGTGAGATAGTGGTGGAAGTGAGAGAGAGAAGAAAAGTTTTTGGAGAGAAGGTTCTGCCAAAATCCTAAGGTAAGAATACTTCTCTTTTATATTTTTTGGGTTATTTTTATATCGTTTTTAGAAATCTGTTATTATACTGGAAATAATATTATTTTAAGTTACTATTCTGCATAGTAAACACTATTTCAATAGTAAATTACTATTTCAATAGTAAATTACTATTCAAATAGTAAATTACTATTTACTGTTACTATTTACCATTACTATTCACGATTTACTATTTACTGTTACTATTCACGTTTTACTATTTACTGTTACTATTCACGTTTTACTATTTACTGTTACTATTTACGATTTACTATTCACTATTCACTATTCACTATTCACTATTCAAAATTTACCATTTTTTTATTTTAAGTTGTAATCTTAATTTTCATCTTGTAATTATATTAAAATGAAATTGGTATGTTTTAGAACTCGGAGACGAGGCGCGCATGGATTTTCAATAACGAATCGGTATACAAGAGGTAAGGGGGAGTGAGATAAAAATATAATATGAAAGACATAAGAATAAAGGGAGGAGTCCCTTACTCCTTTTAAATTTAATAATATTATTATAAAGTAATAACTTCTCAACTTAAAATTTATAATAAATTTAATATACTGTGTAACTTATTCTGAAATATCTATACATAGATCTGAATTATTATAACTTATACGGACTGAACTAAACCTATGCAAGGACTTGGATTTTTATATCCTATATGGATCGAACTAAACCTATGCAAGGACTTGGAATATTATGACCTGTCTAGACTGAACTATACCTATGCGAAGACTGGATATATGGACTTATATAGACCTGTGCGAGGAATGGACTATAAGGACTCAAAATCAAATCTACTAATTTAAATAACCATTAAAAATTTGAATTATATTTATAAGCGATATTTAGTTGATTTGACTTGATTATAATTAATTATATTTGATTTCGATTAATGATATTGTGAATTATAATATTAGACTGTGATTAATAATATTCAATTATGATTGATGATATTTGATTGTGATTGATGAGATTACTATACTTGATTGTGGTTGATGAATGATTGATGATCTTGTGATATGAAGTTTGAGCATATAGCAAGCATGACGGAAAGTTAAAACTCAGTAAGAATTTTCTTACCTTACTCTTTAAATTTTTATTCCAAGAGAAAGTATTTTGTAATTATTTTAGTTTTTATTTCTTCTTATAAATAATTTTTATTAACTTTATTTTTAATCTCAATAATAAAATCTAGTATTAGAAAGAAGCTATTTTATGAAAATCAGAGGTTGAGATAATTAATTCTTGAATTAAAGAAAATTTTTATAGTTTTAAGTATTCTTAGTTAATGATTTTAAATTATTTTCTTTAGAAATTAGAAGTTTAAAGTAAATTATTTTGGTTTTCCCCAACGAAATAACTAAAGAATATTTTGTGGAGATTTCAAAAACTCAATCTAGTTAAGATTTAAATTGAGAAAGATTATGTAAATATATGAAGGTTTTTAAGAGAAAGCTTTGAGATATTTAAGGCTTGGAAACTCAATTTTGGTAAGATCTGAATTTGAAGACTGTACTAAATTATTTCAGTATAACAGAAGTTCAAAGAAGAACTTATGGAAATGTACAGTTTATTGTGATGATTTTGTGAACCTTTATGGTATTTAATAATTGAGTTTCTAAAAGCCTTAACCAACTAAATATGCGAGTAGTTCATGCATCATGAATCATTAAAGAGAATTGAGATGTGATATTGCCTGGGGACGGATTATAGAAACCGAGGATACATTAGAGGAGGCTTAATTGCGAGCCTTGGGATGAGAGAGTGTGAAAGGGTGCTTCAGGTGACCTGGGGTCGCTCCCTAGTGTCGGGTACTTTCACAATAAAAACTTTCTCAGTCTGACTAGTCTCTAAGTGTTTCCACGCCAGTTGAGCTGTTCATATGCCATGAAGGCATTTATGTTATTATTATCCAGAATTTATGAAACAGTGTAAACTCCTGGTTGGCCCAGTGCAAACTAAAACTTTAAGGGCCCACATGCATAAACTGAATGAGACAGTAGCATAAGCATTACATAACATTCATGTGATTGTGACATTCTATATGGATGGTTATGAATGAAAATATAAGTGTTATGTATGTGGAAACCCTATATTCATAATTGATTGTATATGAGATTATGACTGATATTACTATATTAGTTTGTGAAAACCCTTATGCTTATGTCTTATCTGTAATATATTATATTTTGTTTCTCACTCCTTCTTGTTTGAATTTTTGTGTCCAAAATATATGTTATATGATATATAGCTAGCAGTCCAAGATGGAAGGATATATAATTACAAGAGGATAAAGTGGTCTCATTCTCAATCGATTAGATGAAGAGATATGACAAGAGTAGGATTCAAAACTCGATGGTTCAAGGACTAGGAAATGATTGTTCACATTTGTAGTAGAGGTATAGTTTAGTTTTATTTTGCCTTATTACAATATCAAGTAGATAATTGTAACAAGGTAAAGGTTAAACTTTGATAAACTCTTTCATTCGGATATAATATTGTAATGATTTATCACTTATGATTTCTATAAATTATTTTGTCATTATGGACAAATATTGAAAGACAATTTTTTTTACTTTCAATATTCAAAGGAAATCAGATGTATATACGTCCTTGTATACACGAGATAAAGAGTGATAAATATGTATATCTTTCTAAAAGTTTTTTTTAAAAAGTAAGAAGAATACATATATATCTCGTGTATATAAGGGGGTGTTACAGTAGGGAGGTGATGATGGTAGTAGCAACGACAATGATGGTGATGACATTAATGATGGTGGCAGGGCTGAGTTAGCGATGGTTAAGGCAATGATGATGGCGATGGTAATATAAAAAACGGTGACTGAAAACACAAAACAAGTATTTTGTATTTTCATTTTTTGGTGTTATTTTGTTTTCATTTTTGGAGAAATTGTCTTCTATAATTGAACAAAAAATTGTTGTTAGGCTGATTTTCTAATTTATTTGAAAATGAAAATGAAAAACAAATAAAGCAAACAAATTATTATAAAAGTAAAAAACTCATCGTTTGAAGAGTTAGCCTCACTGTTAAATGAATATTCTTACCCCAAATAGAATTACCTTTGATAGACCACCACCACTGTAACACCCTCTGTTACACCTTAATAAATTATAGAAAAATTCATAATTTTTTTAAAAGATATGATTGTTAAAAAGAAACTATCGGAATAAATTACATATATTATTTCTAAAATACCTCATAAATATTATTAAAACTTTATAAAGTAATTGTACATTCATCTGAAGAAAATAAACATTAAACATTATAAGAAAGAGAGGAAACTCCATGGCCCATAAGCAGTTACTTATTAACATTATTTATTCATTGGACCAGGTATTCATACCGAGCTCCATTTCTAGAACGTGCTATATTTACTGCCGAGATTCTTCGATCCTTTCCTTTGAACCATCAATTTAGAATATATGAAACAAAAACACGGAGAAATTAGTGAGAAACAGAATATAATATTCTCGAATAAGACATAAGCAACAAAGAGTTTTCACAAACCAAGACATAATAATATCAATCACAATCACATACACAATCAATTATGAATGTATGAATGTTATGCAATATCTTCATCATAACTTACCTATATATGTGGGCCCTTAAATTTTAATTTACACTGCGCCAACCAGGAGTTTACACTGTTCCATAAGTCTGGATAATAATAATATGAACAGCTCAACTGACATGGAAACACTTAAAGACTAGTCAGATTGAGAAAGTTTTTATTGTGAAAGTACCCGACACTATGGAGCTACCCCAGGTCCCCTGAAGCACCCTTTCACACTCTCTCATCCCAAGGCTCGTAATTAAGCCTCCTCTAATGTATCCTCGGTTTCTATAATCCGTCCCCAGACAATATCATTTAATTTCACTTTAATGATTCATGATGCATGAACTACTCGCGTATTTAGTTGGTTAAGCCTTTTAGAAACTCAATTATTAAATACCTTAAAGGTTTACAACATCATTTCAATAAACTGTATATTTTCTCAATTCTCTAAATTTCTGTCCCACAGAAATAAATTTGGTATAGTTTTCGAATCTCACTGAAATTGAGTTTCTAGGCCTTAAATATCTCAAAACTTTTTCATATAAAACTTTTACATAATCTTTCTCAAATTGAATCTTAACAAGATCAAATTCTCAATTATTTCCAAATATCTTTAGTTATTAAGTTGGAAAAATAAAATAATTTTCTTTTGAAAATTTTATTTTATTAAAAGAGAATAATCTTTAAATCATTAACCAAAAATACTTAAAATTACAAAAATTTTCTTTAATTCAAGATTTAATTATCTCAAATTGTTATAAATTAATTTTCATAAAATGTATTCTTTCTAAAATAAATACTAATTTTTTTATTCTAAATATTGAAAATAAAGTTAATAAAAATAATTTATAAGAAGAGAAGATTTAAAGTAATAAAAATTTAAAGAGTAAGGTAAGAAAATTCTTACTGAGTTTTAGCTTTTCGTCATGCTCGCTATATGCTCAAACTCCACAACCCAAAATCATCAATCAAAATCAAGCATTATCAATTATAACTAAATATCATCAATTACATCAAATATTATTAATCATAATTAAATATCAATCAAAACCAAATATTATCAATTATAAACAATTCAAATAAATTAAATATCACTCATAATGTAATTCAAAACTTAATGGTTATTTAAATTAATAAGATTGATTTTGAGTCTTTATAGTCCATTTCTTGCATGGGTCTATGTAGGTCCATATAGTCCAATACTCGCATAGGTATAGTTCAGTCCATAAGTCCATACAGGTCATAATAATCCAAGTCCTTGCATAGGTTAAGTCTAGTTCGCATAGGTTATCCAGGTATTTGCATAGGTATTTTAGAGTTGGTTACATCATATATTTAATTTAAAATTTTATTATAAATTTTAAGTTAAAAGTTAATATTTTAAAATAATATTATTATTTAATTTAAAAGGAGTAGGGGACTCCTCCCATTATTCTTATGTCTTTTCATATTATATTATTATCTCACTTCCCCTTACCTCTTGTATATTGGTTCGTTATTGTAAATCTGTACACGCCTCGTCTCCGAGTTCTAAAACATACCAATTTCATTTTAATATAGTTACAAGATAAAAATTAAGATTACTACTTAAAACAGAAATAGTAAATTTTGAATAGTGAATAATGAATAGTAAATCGTGAATAGTAATGGTAAATAGTAAAATGTGAATAGTAATGGTAAATAGTAAATCCTAAATAATAACAGTAAATAGTAAAACGTGAATAATAAAGGTAAATAGTAACAGTAAATAGTAATTTACTATTTGAATAATAATTTACTATTGAAATAGTAATGTACTATTGAAATAGTATTTTACTATTCAGAATAGTAACTTAAAATAATATTATTTCCAGTGTAATAATAGATTTCTAAAAACGATATAAAAATAACGCTAAAAAATATAAAAGAGAGGTATTCGTACCTTAGAATTTTAGCAGAACCTTCTTCCAAAAAAATATATTTCTCTCTTTCACTTCCACTACTATCTCACTAGCACTACTATATTAAGAAAACTTAATCTGAAATTGTGAATTCTGAAGAAGAATTCCTTCGGTATTTATAGGAAAAAAATTACTATGTATTTCATTATTTTAATATAAAAGTACTATGCATTTTTTGAAATTTCAAACCTGGTTACTGTGCATTTTTTAAAAATTTCATATATGCACAGTATTTTGCATAGTAACTGTCGGCAGAATTATTCAGCCAAATAGTAACATTTCACTCGGTATATTTTAGATATTCAAAATCAGTCCTTTTTGAAATTTAGCGATACTATATCAGTCCTCACTAATTTTATAATAAGTAATATAAAGTTAAAATTTTAAAAATCTAAAATTTTCTGTTAATAAAAATTTATTGATACGTTCCCAATTTTTTAACGATTGGAAAAAATCAAGATTTTTCTCAAACCGATAATTTTTAGATAAGTCTTCTTGAAATGGATTTTAGAAAATTTTCTTATAATTTAAATTCACTTTCTTATAAATATTTTTAATTTTAAGTCACTTTATATGAATTTAAAGTTATTTAAAATATATTATTTTATTAAAATAATTCAAAAATTACAAAAAAAATCCAAAAAATCATAAATAATACGTAGATTAAAATGTTCTAAAGAACCATAATTTAATTCCTTCAAAATTTTAATATAAAAATAAAAATAAAGGTGTTACAACCACCACCATCATTGTAACACCTCGGCCGCTTTTAACCAACACGAGACCTTTTTAGTGTGTTTTTGTCCTCACTCACACACTTCCCGAGAACTTTCTAGGAGGTCACCTGTAACATCTCATTTTCTACTCAAATAGAAAATAGATATTAATATATCTTTAATGAGAAATACTTACTATTACTTAGTTTATTATTATTTTTTATGAAATTTTGGTATTTATATTTAATTATTTTGTTTTAAAAAATAAAATACTAATAATAATAATAATAAAATAAAAATATATATGTCTTTTGAATGAGAATTTTAAAATGACCTAATTAGTAGTAATTGATTAATGAAATTATATTAAGAATTTTGAATATCTTTATTATTCACAACTTTTATTTTATGTTTCTATATTTTATGTTTTTACATATTTATGATTTAACTCTTATTAGAATTTTAAAATAAAATTTTGAAAGAATTAGACTATGGTTCTTCAGAACTTTTTGATCTACATAATATTTATGATTTTTTGAAATTTTTTAAAATTTTTGAAATATTTTAATAGAATAATATATTTTAAATAATTTTAAATTCATATAAAGTTACTTAAAATTTAAAATATTTACAAGAAAGTGAAGTTAAATTATAAGAAAATCTTCTAAAATCTATTTCAAGTAGACTTATCCAAAAATGATCGGTTTGAGAAAAATCTTGATTTTTACTAATCGTAAAAAAAATTAAAAATGTACTAGTAAATTTTTATTAACAGAAAATTTTAGATTTTTAAAATTTAAACTTTATATTACTTATTATAAAATTAGTGAAAACTGATATAATTTCGTTAAATTTCAAAAAGGACTAATTTTGAATATTTAAAATATACCGAGTGAATGATTACTATTTGGCTTAATAATTCAGCCGATATTCACTATGCAAAACACTGTGCATGAACAAAAATTTCAAACTTGTACAGTAACCAGAAACTAAAATTTCAAAAATTTTACAGTACTTTTATAATAAAATATTCAAAGACATTGTGAATTTTTTGCTATAAATACCGAAGGATTTCTGAAGAAAAAATCACAATTCAGTTTAAATTTTCTTAATATATTAGTGTTAGAGAGATAGTGATAGGAATAAGAGAGAGAAATAAAATTTTTGGATGGAGATTCTGCCAAAATCATAAGGTAAGAATAACTCTCTTTTATACTTTTTAGGTTTATTTTCATATCGTTTTAAAAATCTATTATTATACTGGATATAATATTATTTTAAGTTACTATTCTGAGTAGTAAATTACTATGTCAATAGTAAATTACTATTGAGAATAGTGAATTATTATTTAAATAGTAAATTACTATTTACTGTTACTATTTATGATTTACTATTTACTATTTACTATTACTATTCATGTTTTACTATTTATGGTTACTATTCACGTTTTACTATTTACGGTTACTATTTACTATTACTCTTCATATTTTACTATTCACTATTCAAAATTTACCATTTTTATTTTATATAGTAATCTTAATTTTCATCTTATGCATATACTGAAATAAATTAGTATTAATATTTCTAGAAATCGGAGGCGCAAAGTGAACTTTCTTTTAGTAACAATTCAAGGTAAGGGAGAGTGAGATAGGAAGATAATATGAAAAGACATAAGAATAATGAGAGGTGTCCCCTACTCCATTTAAATTTAAGAATAATATTATTATTTTAAAATAATAGTTATTTAACTTAAAATTTATAATGAAATTTAACTTAAGTATCTTGTGTAACTTGATCTGAAATATCTATGCAAAGACCTGGATAACTTATGCGAACTGGACTAAACCTATGTAAGGACATGGACTATTATGACATATATGGACTAAACTAAACCTATGTAAGGATTGGATTATGTGGCCTTACATAGACCTGTGCGAGGAATGGACTATAAGGACTTGAAAATTAAGTTTATTAATTTATATAACTATTAAACTTTGAATTATGATTTTTATGAACAATATTTAATTTATTTGATTTGATTATGATTGATAATATCTATTTGTGATTGATGATATTTAATTGTGATAAAAAAATATTTGATTGTGAGTAATAATGTTTAATTGTGAATGATCCGGTCTGGATACCGGCCCCCATTCTTGTGACGTTAGAGTGACCTCATATAAGGAAAACCGGTGTCCTGGTTCAACATTACCACACCGGATATCCGATGTCTGGCCGTCCGTCCTCATCACACGACTGCCCCACTTATTTACTCTATAACGGTTCTTTGTTCATTTTCACAGGACATTTATATAACTGTTGGCTTTTCAGTCATAGCAAGATAAGAGCCCCTAATAACTTATCAGCGAAGATACTGTATGTAGCAAAATACGTCACGTCAATGGCCTCAGAAAGCAAGTGGATGTGTCAGCAGATTATGCGAAAAATGTGATTATCCTCCCCTCTTCCTAGAGGATCGTACTCTGATAATTGACCTACCCTCCTGACACATTCTGAGAGTTGAGCCACCCTGATTGACATAATATACACGCTATCAGAGCTAAGGGACCCACCTGTACCCAACGACTCATTTTCTCACGTACAACTATAAATAGCTCGTTTCAATACACATGCATGGTATCGTTGTTCTATCTCATACTTTACTATTACTTCGCTTGAGCATTCACTGAGTTCTTACACTCTTCTAACTTGAGCGTCGGAGAATCTTCGCAGGTGGCACCACCTTTCGCCCCCCGGCAACGCGAAACGCTGGTGTGAAGGATCTCCAGGACAACAAGACCGGCCTCTCCCACTGAGAGACCGGATTAATACATCGGATACACACTGTTCTGTTGTGCAAACCCTAAAAACACCTATATTCTTGTGGCTGGTCCCACACCGGATCCTAGTCCCCGGTCCAGACCAGTTCATTGGCACGCCCAGTGGGACTCGTTAGAGTTATTCCCACTTTCGTAGAAGTTTGGTTGTCACGATGGAAGGTGATGGGAGAGATTTCGTTGACGGTCACGTGGAGGATGTGACCCATCAACAGACTGGAAGGAGACTTGTCTTCGAGTCCCCTGTAACTCAAACCCGGAGAATGGTACAAGTGCAAACGCCTGACCCTCGCGATGAGGTTATTAGGCAACTCAGGGAGGAGCTGATGGAGTTGAGGCGGGAGAGAGGAGGAGCTGGGGACAGGGCAGCGTCCCATGCAGAAGATGCTCATCATGCATCAGCGAGGGATAGATCCACAACCCACCAGTATTCGAAGATCCCCACATATGAAGAGAGAGAGCAGACGCAACACTCTGGTGATAGAGTCAGTACCAGGAGAAGGGAGCAGGCGGTGGTGACTTCAGGGACGTACAAGCTCAGTGTCCCTTTCTCAAGAAGGTTGATAAGTATCACCATCCCAAAACATTTGCAAACAACACAGCCACTGTCGATAGGGAAGTATAATGGGGAAACCGACCCCACTAAGCATTTGGATGCTTATGTTTATGAGGCTATGTATTTGGGAGCAGATGAAGATGTTATATGCAAAATGTTCCCAAGAACGTTGACGGAGGAGGCTCTCAGCTGGTTTAAAAGCTTACCCTCAGGATCTATAGACTCTTGGGAGGAAATGGCTGCTGCATTCGAAAGCCATTTTGTCATCTCTAGGGATATCCCAAGAACTTCTCACACCCTGGCCCAGATAAGGCAGGGAGAAACTGAAACTCTTAAGGAGTTCTTGAAAAGGTTTTATAAGGAGGCAGCTTTGGTTCCTAACCTCACGGAGGCCATACAACTCCATATTGTAGTGGAAGCTCTTCAGCCTGGTTCAGCCTTTGCCCTATCTTTGGCAAAGAGCCCCCCAACAACCTTCGAGGAGTTTCGAAGGAAAGCTTCCAAGTACGTGGGCATAGAGATGCATCTAGAGGCAACTGCAACAAGAATGAAGCCTTTAGCACCCACTCAGTAGCCACAGAGAGAAAAGGAGAAAGTGAGGCCTGAGAAGCATGCCTTTAGAGAAGACTTTGTAAACACTCGCCCGCATCCACGAGATAGGCGTGTATCATCGTTCGACAACTATGCTCCGTTGAACACCAGACATTCACAAATCATGAGGGAGGTTGGTTGGCTAACTTTGAACGTCTTTGGGATAAGAAAACCAGCCCCAGTCAAGAGGGGTGGTAACCCACGTAAGTATTGCACTTTCCATGAACAGACAGGACACAACACTGATGAGTGCAAGGCGTTAAAGAATACGGTGGAAACTCTCCTTCGGGAAGGAAAGCTGAAGCAGTATTTGTTTAAGAAGAAATTGGTGGACGAGCCTCAGAGGATGGAAAAAAGGAATAGAGATCCTGATGACGAAGATGATAATACACGTAACCCAGCAAGGAAGTTCACTGCAGCTGAGAAGCAGAAGGGAGTAGTGATTGCTGAAAGTGCCCAACAAAATAACATGCCCCAGCAGCAGAGGCAGGGCAGACGAGAAGTGATTGAGATGATAGCTGGAGGATTTGCGGGAGGAGGAACATCAATCACAACACGGAAGAATCACCACAGGATGATTCTGTCTGTCCAGGGCAAACCGAGGGATAACCGCCCTTTCAGGGACGGTATGACAGCTCCGACGGTGTCATTTACTGATGATGACTTTGGCCCAACAATTCCAGGAGGTGATGATGCGGTAGTTATCGTGGCAGTCATAGCCAACAAGGATGTCAAGAGGATCCTCGTCGATCAGGGAAGTTCTTGTGATGTTATCTTTTATAATTGTTTCAAACGCATGGGTTTTAATGATGCAGATTTACAACCCTACACGCAAGAACTCACAGCGTTTAATGGAGCCAAGCAACCCACCAAGGGGTATCTTGACACTCTGATTTCTTTTGAAGGAGAGTCTGGTGCGAGAACGGTCAAGTCAAGAATTCTGGTGATTGACGTGGAATCCCCATACAACGGTATCATAGGCCGTCCAACACTGAACGCGATGGAAGCAATTGTATCCACTCCTCACCTCTTGATCAAATTCATTGACAAGGACAACGGTGTGTCCTCTCTCCGTGGTGATCAGGAGATGGCTCGATATTGTTATAACCTGAGCCTCAACATGGTTAAGTTGGAAGCGTTCAACAAGAAGAGAAAGCTGAATGACGGAGGAACAGCGGCAGGGTCCGTCAGTCTCATTGACCTGGACCCCAGAGCGGAATTGAAGATTGATCCACTCAATCCCTCTAAGCCCACACCAGATGGTGGTTCCAGGGATGTTGTCTTAGGAGATTCCCCAGAGAAGATCACGCACATAAATGATAAGCTGGAGTTTGCTATGGAGCAACGCTTATTAGCCCTTTTGCAGGAGTTCAAAGATCTTTTCGCATGGACAGCAGCAGACATGCCTGGGATGGACCCTGATTTCTGTTGCCACAAGCTTGCTGTATACCCTGAAACAAGACTGGTGGCCCAGAAGAAGAGGAGGTTGGGACCGGAGAAGTGCTAAAGGGGTTGAAGAAGCGTCTTGGAGAAGCGAAGGGAGGATGGACTGACCATCTATGTCATGTTTTATGGGCATACCGCACTACGCCTCATTCTTCAACTAATGAATCCCCATACCGGCTCACGTACGGGGTTGAGGCGATGATTCCAGTGGAGTTACAAACAAGATCAGCTCGTGTGGAGTATTTCTCAGCTGAAGATAACAACGCCAATTTGGCATCAGAACTGGACGTCCTCCAGGAGTTAAGGGAAAAGGCCTTCGTCAGAGATCAGGCAATAAAAGCAAAGGCAGCACTCCGGTATAATAAACGAGTCCAGTACAGAGCTTTCAACACCGGAGATCTTGTTTTGAGAAAGGCAAGTGTGGGGAATAAATTCGCTCACCAAGGAAAGCTAGCACCGACGTAGGAAGGTCCTTATAGAGTTTCTGAAGTGACTGGAAGAGGGTCATACCGATTGGAAGAACTTGATGGAACTCCAATCCGCAACAAATGGAACACTCAGAACTTACGTGTCTATTACAGCTAGTTGGTAAGACGGCGTGTACTCTTTTTCCTTACTTGAGTTTTTTCCCATTGGGTTTTCTCAAGAAGGTTTTAACGAGGCATGACCCCAACTACGTTTTTCATGAAATGTACTTTCAATTTTAATGAGAATACATTTTAACCGCCCTATCATTCTCACGTTTCTTATGTGTTGTGATTTATAGCCGTAGTTTAATACGCATACACCTCAGGACGGATGAACTCAACTACCAATTATGTAGTTGATGATATAACTCCTCGAGGAACTGATGAAGACCCCTAAGGACGGATGATCTCAATCACACATCGTGTGCTTTGACGATGTAACTCCTTGAGGTGGAATGGGTTGTAGGGCTGGTCCTTTTTCAAGGCCACAAACCGAACCCCATTCGAAGACTACATGGGTTGTAGGGCTGGTCCTTTTTCAAGGCCACAAACCGAACCCCATTCGAAGATTACATGGGTTGTAGGGCTGGTCCTTTTTCAAGGCCACAAACCGAACCCCATTCAAAGACTACATGGGTTGTAGGGCTGGTCCTTTTTCAAGGCCACAAACCGAACCCCATTTGAAGACTACATGGGTTGTAGGGCTGGTCCTTTTTCAAGGCCACAAACCGAACCCCATTCGAAGACTACATGGGTTGTAGGGCTGGTCCTTTTTCAAGGCCATAAACCGAACCCCATTCGAAGACTACATGGGTTATAGGGCTGGTCCTTCCTCAAGGCCACAAACCGAACCCCATGCGAAGGCTTGGGCGCAGTAGGCCGGTTCATACAGAAAACCGCGCTGAACCCCGAGTAACGGGCGCAGTAGGTTCAGGATTAGCCCTGATCCGAACCCCGTGTTGAAGGCTTGGATTGTAGGATTGCACCGAACTCCAAGTACGGTTAGTAGGATCGAACCGAACACCGTGTGAAGACTTGAGGTGTAGGACCAAACCGAACCTCAAGAGAAAGGCGTAAAGCTTACCCTTGCCAAAGCTATACAAAAATTCAAAGGCAATATCCGTCCTCAATTGTGGAATATCCACCCCAGAGCGGTTGAACGCTAACATACCCGCTCTACATCTTCGAGGACAGATAAGCATTTCTATCCTTTTAAGAAGTTAAAAGGTAATCCTTGAGATAAAATTTTCCTTCCCAATATACTTACACTTGGGGACAGGGCATGCTTTAACTTAATTGTCACTTCTTTGTTACAATTTGTTATCTTAATCCGGTGTGGTAAGTACGCTTTAAGCAGCTAGGTAACTACGCAGAACGGATTCGCAAAGCATTGGAAACGATAAAGTGTACTGTATAACACTAAGTTATTCAACAATCATACGTTCGACGCAAGCAGTTGAAGAAAAACAGCAGTGAATATTATTTCTAAAAAATAAAAATTGTTCAAGTCACAAGGTAGTTAAAACTGGAGCTGATCTCAGTACACAGCTATGAATAAAGCATAAATCAAGAGGCCGGTGCCTGATCCTCCGCAGTGGGCACTCCTGCCTTCTCCGTTTTGTCCTCCATTCCAGTTTGGGCACCTTCATGTGCTTCAGCTCCAGAGGCAGCGGTGGACGTTGTGGGCTCCATACTTTGACCTTCTGGAAGGGGAGGCAATTCATACAGAGATGCACGGGGTTCATGGTGCGAGCCGTCCTTATGAACTTCAACAAGTCTTCCCCCATGGAATTCGAAGAACGGATCTAATCCGTACAGATTCAGCTGCACTCCAGGGTTACGATAATAGACTTGACGAAGGGCCAAGCCGAAGGATTCATACGCCACATTCTTGCATATCTCCAAGGCTTTGGCAGCCTTGGCCTTCGCAGTAGCTAATCTTCTTTGAACCTTGGCAAAATCCTCCTCTGAAGGCCCAACACTCGCACCACCCTTCTTGAGTTCCTCAATTTGGGCTTGCATCTCCTTCCGAATGCTCTCCCACTCCCCAAGGTCTTTGTTGCGACCGTTCTCCATGATTTTGAGATCGTTAGCAAGCTTAGCCGATCTCTTCTTCTCCAGTTGTAATTCTTCTTCAAGGAGGGGTATGGATTTGTTCTTTTTCTGGAGGTCGGCAACTTCCCGCTCTAGGGCCTTGTTCACAAAATGCACTTGGCTTGCCTCTTCAGTTTTCCTCTGGAGCGTTTCCTTAGTTTTCTTCAATTCTGACTCGACGCCCCTATGAACTTCAGCTTGCTTGGCCGCCCATTTCTCCTTCACCGCGAGTTCGGTCTCAAGTTTTTCAACTTGATCCATATAATTTGCCTTCTCGCTCAGGGAATCAAGGAGGCCGGACAGTTCATCAAGCTGCCAACGCCCGGCCTTACAAACACCTCGAACCCCAGCAGCGTCGAGGGAAGGGCGGAGGCAATACCGTGCCTTTGGAAGAGTGGGAGGCATGGACCCCTGAAACCACAAGTAAGGGGAGAGGAAGGAGTCACGCGGAGGCTCAAACGCCGGAGGAGGACCATTCCCAGAGTCTGGCTCTGAAGCATTCTGTGAAGAAGGGGTGGAGGATTCAGGAACGGGTTTCTTTCCCTTGTCTTTCTTCAATTCAATTTCTTCGGCCGTCCTCTGACGCTTCTTCACAGGGTCATCAGAGGAGGGCTTTTCTTGATCTGCCTTTTTTACAAGATGCCTCTTTTTCCTCTTCTTCTCTGGGACGGCCTCCTCGTCGCCCGCTCCAGTGGCATCAGCTGGTTCTTCAGTTTCCTCCTCATCGAAGAGAGGAACCTCATCTCCTACCGCAGAGGTCAGGGGAATGAGGGGAGTTTTGGTGGCATTCCTCTTCGCCTGGATCTCATTTTCCTCAGAGGAGGAGTCATCGTCAGCCATCATGTTCCTTAACGACAACATCTCTGGGCAGGCTCTTTCGATTTGTTCTGCAAAACAAGAAAGGTTGAATTAGCACATAAGAAGAAAAATAATCAGAACGGAATAATCATACAATACAGACAGATTAAGAGCGGATATTACGGAGGTAGGCGTTTCTGATGTCATCCTCGGCCAAGAGGAGCCGGCTGGAAAATCCTTTGAGGGTCTTCGAGGCCGTCTGCATGGCGCTCAAGACCTCGACAGAATGAGAGGAGAGTTCACTCTCATCTGTATAATAAGCACGGCTCATGAGGAGAAAGTGCTCGTGCGTCCAGCTAAGAGAAAATTTGGTAAATCCCTCTTTATTTTGCCAGAAGACCGGCTTATTCGGTTGAATACGGACCCGCGTGTAATAGTGCTTGAAGGAGCGTCCGTCCACCTTCGCGGATTCCGTATTAGACTTGAAATTTATCACCCTTGAGTCACTACGGAGAGTAATGAACCCAAGGCCGCCCTTCTTATTAGCACGGCGGACCACTTGGCAATAGTAAAATAGCTTGGCCACAGTGGCGGAGAAGTTGAAATGCTCCCCCAGAACCTCCAGAGCCCGGACTAGACCCCAACCGTTGGGATGCAGTTGTGTGGAGGCGCAGTCTAAGAAACGCAGGACGGCCATCTGGAACTCCGTCATGGGGAAGCGTACTCCCAATTTCAAGAAGACGAAGTTGTACATGTAGACCGACCTCACATCAGGGACGTTGTGGCATATTCTTTCAGAGGGATGTGGTGCTATCACAGCGTATCGTGCCTTGTACTTTTTATCTGAATATATTTTGCAGCGGAAAGAAATTGTGCATTCCTCCTCACTTGCATGGTGCGAAGGGATCTCTAGGAATTCCTCCTCCACCCAGCAGTAGGGTTTTTCCCTGTTGAGTTTCTCCCAGTCAAGCCGGTGTGCCACAACGTTGACACACCCTTCAACAGAGCGGAGAACTGGTGTTTTTCCACGTCCTGGAAGGTCCATGGTTGTGCAGGCACGGTGGAACGCGTATGTACTGTGGTAAAAAGCAACATCGTCAGAGAGGTAACCTTCAGCACTTGACCCCTCGTCAGAGCGGCTGGTAGCCCTCGAGTCAAGGGGAGCCTCAGAGCGACGTTGGGAAGAAGACGCTCGTGAAGAAGAGGCTTCAGCTCTCTCTGAGCGACGGGGCCCAGCCACAGGAGGATTCGCTGGAATCCTCCCACCACGGTGGCTAAGGGGGGCACGAGAGCCAAAACTCCCCCTGTTTGAAGGACCAGCGTGGCCTGCTCTAGGGCGCATGGTGGAATTAGAATGAACAAAAATTGCAAGGAGTTGAAGGAAAGGGAGGTTACCTAAAGGAAGAAGATCTTTGAGAAGTTTGAAGACGACAGAGAAATTCCAAAGAAATTTGAGCAGAGGTTCACTAAGCTTGAAAACAAGAGTGGATTCCAAAATCTGCTAAGAGTTCCTTTTATAGGTAACGAAGAAGCACAGTGTTTCGTCGAAGGTCACAAGACTTGCATCAAAACGCAACCTCTTCAAATTGAAACGACTCCGTCGTTTCGTCACGTACGGGCGCGAAAATGGTAACGTTTCAGTAAACATTTTGGCAAAATGTGTAACATCCTAAAAATTTTATTCTCATGTATAATCATTTTGATTTAGACCATCAATGATATTATCCATTTTATCTCAACTTTCTACATAAATTTTTGGTTAGGACAACATCTTCAATTTAACCTTTTACCATGGTAAATAATTTTAACTTTATACCTTTGGTAAAAGTTAATCAAATAATTTACTACCTATTTCCTTAGTTATTAATTTCCTTGGCTTTTCCAATTACTCTCATCAAATTGCCACATACTCCACTCAAAATGCGTCATCTTGTACATATTTTAATTGTTAGTTAGAGTCCGAATTTGGAAATGTGTCCAACTACAAAGTTGTTCCTCTTTTTTCTTATCTTTCCAATAAGACCAAATTTGTTAAATTCCATTAAGATATGAGAGAGATATGTCCAAAATACCGAAACAGTGTCAGAATTGATATTTTATTTCAATCATATCATCTTGTACATATTTTAATACCTTGTTAGAGTCCGAATTTGAAAAAGTCGTAAACTACAAAGTTGTTCCTCGTTGTCTTAGCTTTCCAACAAGACCACATTTGTTAAAATCCATTAAGATATGAGAGATATATGCCTAAAATACCAAAACAGTGTCAGAATTGATATTTACTTCAATCAAACAAACTACATTATGTAGGCTGCGGAAATGGTCAACAATCCAGCTCATTTTTCTCACCTAAAACCTCCATTATCACCATAATTCATGCACCTAACATCCCACTACAATCCCATTATGAAAATCTTGTCCCCCACTTGTCATTTACATCATTAAATCAACACTACATCTTGTTCCCAAGTCTGAATTCTTAGAACAAGCTAAAGTTAGTGAAGTCTCTCTCTTATTTTCTTTCACTTTCTCCATCAATTTCACTCTTGATCTGAAGCTAGGACAATAATACAACACTTTCAACCACTTTAGGAACCTCCATTAAGGTAAGAGGGGACAGGGTTGTGAATATTTGTGAAAGGGGTAGAATTGTATGCTGATTCTAGGATTCCAGAATTTATTCGTAACTTGTTGCTCATTTTTGATATTGAAAACGTGTGAATTTGACTCTGACTTCTTCATGAAAGTTGTATATCCTTTTGATATCTGAATTTTGAGACCTGAATCAAGTAATTTGAATAAGTATAGCAAAAGTTATAGCCAAAATACTACAGCATGTTCGTGTGAAAGATTTATCCTTTGTTTTGTGTATATATTGATTTACTGGGAACTGTACGTGCATAATCAGCCTTGGATGTCTTCATGAAAGTTGTAGATAATTAAGTTGTGGATCTTTAGAAAGTGGTTTCACATTAAAATAATTTTTGTAGCTCAAGTTATGCTCATAATACTGAAGTATGTACAAGCTGTAAATCTGTAAACTTGAAATCCGTAACTTATTGTTAAAATTGGACATTTTGTAGTAAGAATTAGTGATCAGTGTCTTCATGAAAGTTGTAAATCTTTTTGTTATGTGAATTTTGAGACCTGAACCGATTGATTTGAGTATGTGTAGCAAAAGTTATAACCAAAATACTACTGTATGTCCGAGTGAAAGATTTGCTTCATGTTTAGTGTATATTTTGATATGCTGGGAATTATACATGCATAATCAGCCTTGGATGTCTTCATGAAAGTTGTAGATAATTAAGTTGTGGATTTTTAGAAAATGGTTTCACATCAAAATAATTTTTGTAGTTCAAGTTATGCTCAAATTACTGAAGTATGTGCAAGCTGAAATTCTGAAATTTTGGAATTTTGGAAATCCGAATTTGTTTTCAATACTGGGAATTTTGTGGTATGAATTAGTTGTTTGAGTCTTCATGAAAGTTGTAGATAATTATGTTAGGAGTATTTTAGAACTGGTTTCATGCAAAAATCATTTTTGTAACTCCAGAAACACTGAAATTACTAATATATGTACGTTTTGAAAAACTCACCTTGAGGCAGTGTGGTATTTCGTGAATAAGTAATATTTCTGTTCGGAATTTGAAACTGTGTTCTTCATGAAAGTGTTAGATAATTGTATTATTGAGCTATAGAAAGTGGAATCACCTAAAAAGGAGTTGATTTGCCCATGTTATGACTGTTTTGCTAATGTATGTTGCTGTTGGGGATGCTGAAAGTCAACTAGAATGGCTATTTTGAAAGAAAATGATATTTTCTCTATGTATAAAAATTATTTATTAAATTATTGAGTGATTATGAATTATTATAAATGTTGTTGAGTATCACACAGTTTGTATATTGTGATGGTGAATAATTATGAATGACATAATTAATATATATGTACATGAATGCCTTGTGGTTATTGACATATGTGGTTGAAACAGTAAATCCATGATTTTGTGAATTATTATGTGTATTGTGTTCCTTGAGGACTTGTAGTATCCAAGAGGTTTTGGAAATGTGGATATCATGGTATGTTAAAAGAATTAAAGGCATTCATGCATCATAAGCATTCGGACGCACCATGGAATTTAGGGGTTCCATGATTGCCTACCCTGGTGGGGGGTTACTCTATGATGAGTTAAGCCCTATTATGTTGTGTGCCATGGAGTGTAGGGATTCATGGTTTATGCAGAAGTCCTGCTTATGATATTGTGTACTTCGGTACTTAAGCGCCATGAAGTATAGGGATTCATGGTATATGCTAAAGCCCTATTTGTGTCTCTATGAGACTTTTACTGCAGTATTCCCACCAAGACCAAATGGATCCAGCATGACATCATTTGACTAATTAAAGATCTATTAATGGACTTGTTTGGCATATTCATCATATCATTATGAATTGTTGATTGTGTTTGTGCAATTTTATCTATTTTATATTTATTCTATATTTTGTCTCACTCTTACATTAATTTTTACAGTGAATGACACGCAGAATGCAGAGTGATGCCATGATGGATGTCTATTTGTTTTATTACCTGAACTTTGAATTTATGGGTTGTAATAAATATAATATGTCATGTACCATTATCTTCACAATCGTTTCCGCTACTTAAATATTTTCTTGAATTTAATTATTCACGACTAGTATGTATGATAATTTTTCCGCTGTTATTAATTGTTATATAAACTCTGAATTAAATTTATAATTTTTAAAATGATCTTTCGAAAAAGCGAAAAATTTACTCGAAAATTTTAATCCACGTTTCGGGGCGTTACATGTTGGTATCAGAGCATTTTCAAAAATTCAGGACCAATTGCTATGACATGTACTGTTTCTCGACATAATATGTAAAATGTTTGACTTATTGCTTGATAACATGCTAAATGTATACTATATGACTTATGCCTGACTGATTAATTGCAAAAAGATTTGTTTTGATTACCGCTTGATGATATGATAAATGTGTGATATGATTGATTGCTTAACTGATAAACTGTAGAATAATGATAGTTATATAGTATTTATATATGATATATTATTCCTTAGAATTGGTATAAACCAAACTACGAATATAGGATGGCAAGAAACAACAACAACAACAACCACGATATGGCAGCAGCTTTCAACCGTTTAGCTGAAGCCATAGAACGACAAAATCAACCAAGGAGCACTGGAGGACTCCATGGGTTAGACCACTTCCTGAAGAGAAAGCCTTCACAATTCAAAGGAGGTTATAATCCAGAAGGAGCATATCTTTGGGCCAAGGAAATGGAGCGCATCTTTCGAGCATTGCCCTGCACAGAATACGAAAAGGTGGAGTATGCCACCTATATGTTGGTGGAAGAGGCAGAGAACTGGTGGATTCATGCTAGAATCCGTATGATCGAGACTGACAGACCCTTGATCTGGGCCAACTTCAAAGACTGTTTCCTGGAGAAATATTTTCCAGCAAGTGTGAAAAGTCGCAAAGAGCTGGAATTTATGGAGTTGAAACAAGGCTCGATGTCCGTTGGAGAATATGCTGCAAAGTTTGAAGAACTATCTCTCTTTTACCCTCCTTTTCAACAGGCTGGTGCCGAAGAATCGAAATGTGTTAAATTTGAGAACGGACTAAATCTGGAAATCAAAGAAGCGATAGGGTACCAAGAAATTCGGAGTTTTCCCATTTTGATCAACAAATGCAGAATTTTTGAAGAGAATCATCAAGCCAGACTGGCACATGAAAAGGCCAATAGACAACTGAAACCTCAGTCAGTTGATTTCAAAAGAAGAGGATCGTTCTATCCAAATCGCTCCAGAGGCGGATCATCATCATCGTCATCTTTTGATAGACGCAATAACATGAGGTGTCTTAAGTGTGGAGGTAATCATCATGTACGTGATTGTAACAGACGTCTTGAAGAGGTCACTTGCTTCCGATGTAACCAAAAAGGACACATCAGTCCAAATTGTCCGCAGAACAATCAAAACAACAACAGGAACACTATGAGTGAACCAAGAGGCTCTAATTATCAGAGAGGCCGAGGAGAAGACACACGTACTGCCCAACCTCCAAGACAGAACAGGAAGTCCACAGATCAGAGGTTGCAACAAACAGCTGGGAGAGTCTATGCCATCAGCGGTTCAGAGGCAGACCAAGCTGATGACCTCGTACAAAGTAAGTGTGACATTAATGGTACAATCCTATCTGTGTTATTTGATTCTGGTGCTACACATTCTTTTATTTCTGATGAGTGTGTTAGACGCCTTCAATTACCTGTGAAGCCTATGACATATGATCTGATTGTTTCTACTCCCACCGGTACACAACTTAGAACTGCTAAGGTGTGTAACGAATGTTCTATACTCATAGAAGGTAGACGCTTTCTTGTCGATCTTGTTTGTTTACCTTTGAAGGATCTGGACGTGATTCTGGGGATGGACTGGTTATCGACAAATCGAGTCTTGGTGGACTGTCACAACAAGACCGTGATATTTCCATCAGAAAATCTAAATTCTGACAACCTCAAGACCTATGTATTACAAGGTGAAAGTCAATTGTTTGCTTTATTCACTCTTTACAAAGAAGATGGTGAACCTAAAGCAATCGAGATGCCGGTTGTTTCTGAATTTCCTGAAGTATTTCCTGAAGATGTCTCAAGTTTACCTCCAGAACGTGAGGTAGAATTCTCCATTGATTTAATTCCAGGAGCAGAACCAGTGTCTAAAGCTCCATACCGTATGGCACCAATTGAACTGGCGGAACTGAAGAAACAAATTGAAGAGTTACTGGAGAAGCATTTCATCAGACCGAGTGTGTCACCATGGGGAGCGCCAGTATTGCTCGTCAAGAAGAAAGATGGAAGCATGAGGTTATGCGTAGATTATCGTCAACTGAATAAATTGACAGTAAAGAATAGATATCCTTTGCCCAGAATTGATGATCTGATAGATCAATTGAGAGGTGCTGCAGTGTTTTCCAAGATTGATCTACGATCGGGGTATCATCAGATTCGTGTCAAGTCTGAGGATATTCCAAAGACAGCCTTTAGAACACGATATGGTCATTACGAGTACCTTGTGATGCCCTTCGGAGTGACCAATGCCCCAGCCATATTCATGGATTACATGAATCGAGTATTTCATCCCTACTTGGATCAATTTGTCATCATTTTCATTGATGATATTCTGATCTATTCAAAAACTGCAGAGGAACATGAAAAGCATCTTCGAGTGATATTGTAGATTTTGAAGGAGAAGCAGTTGTATGCAAAGTTATCAAAATGTGAATTCTGGTTGAAAGAGGTAAAATTCCTAGGCCATGTAATCTCAAACGAAGGAGTATCTGTGGATCCTTCTAAAATAGAAGCTGTGGTAAACTGGGAGAGACCTACTTCAGTCACTGAGATACGAAGTTTCCTGGGATTGGCTGGTTATTATCGGAGATTCATTGAAGGGTTTTCTCAAATTGCCCTACCAATGACTCGGCTAACCCGGAAGAATCAACCTTTTTCTTGGACGCCAGAATGTGAGAAAAGTTTCCAAGAACTGAAGTTGAAGCTTACATCTGCTCCAGTCTTAACCTTACCTAACCCACAAGAAGATTTCGTGGTTTATTATGATGCTTCCAAAATGGGCTTAGGATGTGTTTTGATGCAGCAACGAAAGGTGGTTGCCTATGCTTCTAGACAGTTGAGACCACATGAGATGAACTATCCGACGCATGATCTAGAATTGGCAGCAGTGGTATTTGCTCTGAAAATCTGGAGACATCATTTGTATGGAGTCAGGTTTGAAGTGTTCAGTGACCACAAGAGCTTGAAGTATTTGTTCGATCAAAAAGAATTAAACATGAGGCAGCGAAGGTGGATGGAATTTCTTAAAGATTATGAATTTGATTTGAAATACCACCCAGGAAAAGCAAATGTGGTGGCAGATGCACTAAGCCGAAAGTCCATTCATATGGCATTTTTTATGATAAAAGAAATAGAGATGATAGAACAGTTCAGAGACATGAACTTTGGTGTAGAGATAAAATCTTCAAGGAGTATGACTTTGGGGACTTTGAAAATAACCAATGATTTCCTGAAACTGTTAGGTGAAAGACAGAAAGAAGATTTGCCATTACAGGAGTTGAGAGAATTACAGGCGAATGGAAAAGATATGGGACTACAAGAAGGATCAGATGGAATTTGGAGGATCAGGAATAGAATTTGTGTACCAGATGATGTTGATCTGAGAAGGACGATTCTAGAAGAAGCGCATAAAAGTATGTTGAGCATTCATCCTGGATCAACTAAGATGTATCAAGATCTGAGGAAAAGCTTTTGGTGGCCAAGGATGAAGAAAGAGATAGTTGAATATGTGGCTTCATGTCTGGTGTTTCAAAAAGCCAAGGTAGAACACCAGAAGCCATCTGGTGAACTGCAACCATTAGAGATTCCTGTCTGGAAATGGGATGACATCTCAATGGACTTTGTGTCGGGGTTACCAAGAACACGTTCAGGGAATGATGCAATCTGGGTTATTGTAGACAGATTGACAAAGTCTGCTCACTTTCTCCCAATGAATATGAAGAACTCTTTACAAAAGTTGGCACAGTTATATGTGAAGGAGATCGTAAGACTACATGGTGTACCATCAAGTATTGTGTCAGATAGAGATCCAAGATTCACTTCCCGATTCTGGGGAAGCTTGCATCAGGAATTGGGTTCAAAGCTTCGATTGAGTTCAGCTTATCATCCCCAAACAGATGGACAGTCAGAACGTACCATACAAAGTTTGGAAGACTTACTGCGATCTTGTGTGGTTGAACATGGTGGTAGTTGGGAGAAGTTTCTTCCATTGATTGAATTCACGTATAATAATAGCTACCACAGCAGTATTGGTATGGCTCCATTCGAAGCATTGTATGGTAGGAAGTGTCGAACGCCACTTTGTTGGTTAGAAACTGGTGAAAGTTTGGCGTTAGGACCTGAAATTGTGCAGCAGACTACTGAACAGATAGAAATGATCAGAGAAAAGATGAAGGCATCTCAGGACAGACAGAAGCAGTATTATGATAAGAGGAGGAAACCACTTGAATTCCAAGTTGGTGAACATGTATTTTTGAAGGTTTCACCTCACAAGGGGATTGGTGTAACACCCTCTGTTACACCTTAATAAATTCTAGAAAAATTCGTAATTTTTTTTTTTTTACTAAAGATATGATTGTTAAAAAGAAACTATCGGAATAAATTATATACATTATTGCTGAAATACCTCATAAATATTATTAAAACTTTATAAAGTAATTTTACATTCATCCAACGGAAATAAATATTAAACATTATAAGAAAGAGAGGAAACTCCATGGCCCAGAAGCAGTTACTTATTAACATTATTTAGTCATTGGACCACGGTATTCATACCGAGCTCCCTTTCTAGAACGTGCTATATTTACTGCCGATATTCTTCGATCCTTCCCTCTGAACCATCAATTTAAAACATGTGAAACAAAAACACGGAGAAAGGAGTGAGAAACAGAATATAATATTTCCGAATAAGACATAAGCAACAAAGGGTTTTCACAAACCAATACTTAATAATATCAATCACAATCACACACACAATCAATTATGAATGCATGAATGTTATGCAATATCTTCATCACAACTTACCTATATATGTGGGCCCTTAAATTTTAATTTGCACTGGGCCAACCAGGAGTTTACACTGTTCCATAAGTCCGGATAATAATAATATGAACAGCTCAACTGGCATGGAAACACTTAGAGACTAGTCAGATTGAGAAAGTTTTTATTGTGAAAGTACCCGACACTAGGGAGCTACCCCAGGTCCCCTGAAGCACCCTTTCACACTCTCTCATCCCAAGGCTCGTAAATAAGCCTCCTCTAATGTATCCTCGGTTTCTATAATCCGTCCCCAGACAATATTATTTCATTTCACTTTCATTATCCATGATGCATGAACTACTCGCGTATTGAGTTGGTTAAGGCTTTTAGAAACTCAATTATTAAATCCCTTAAAGGTTTACAATATCATTTCAATAAACTGTACATTTTCTCAGTTCTCTGAATTTCTATCCCACAGAAATAAATTTGGTACAGTTTTTGAATCTCACTGAAATTGAGTTTCTAAGCCTTAAATATCTAAAAACTTTATCATATAAAACTTTACATAATCTTTCTCAAATTAAATCTTAACAAAATCAAATTTAGGAATCTCAATTATTTCCAAATATATTTAGTTATTAAGTTGGAAAAAATAAAACAATTTTCTTTCAAAAAAAAATTTTGTTTTATTAAAAGAGAATAATTATTAACCAAAAATACTTAAAATTATAAAATTTTTCTTTAACTCAAGATTTAATTAAATAAATTCTCATAAAATATTTTCTTTCTAAAATAAATACTAATTTTTATTTTTATTTTTCTAAATATTGAAAATAAAGTTAATAAAAATAATTTCTAAGAAGAAATAAAAGATAATAAAATTTAAAGAGTAAGGTAAGAAATTCTTACTGAATTTTAGCTTTCCGTCATGCTCGCTATATGCTCAAACTCCACATTACAATATCATCAATCAAAATCAAACAATATCAATCATAACTAAATATCATCAATCAATCAATCATAATCAAATCATAATCAAATCAATTAAATATCATTAATACATATCATAATACAAAATTTAATGATTATTAATATAGTCAATTTTAGTCCTTTTGGTCAATTCCTCGCATAGGTATATGTAAGTCCATATAATCCAGTCCTTGCATAGGTATAGTTCAGTCCATATGGGTCATAATGGTCCAAGTCCTTGCATAGGTATAGTCCAGTCCATATAGGTCATAATGGTCCAAGTCTTTGCATAGGTATGTTAGAGTTAGTTAACCGGATATTTAATTTAAAATTTATTAAAAATTTTAAGTTAAAAAGTTAATATTTTAAAATAATAATATTATTAAATTTAAAAGGAGTAGGGGACTCCTCCCATTATTCTTATGTCTTTTCATATTATACTTCTTATCTCACTCCCCCTTACCTTGAGTCGTTACCAAAAAGAGATTTGCTTTGCGCCTCCGATTTCTAGAAATATTAATATCAATTTTATTTCAGTATAAGCATAAGACGAAGATTAAGATTACTACTTAAAACAGAAATGGTAAATTCTGAATAGTAAATAGTAAATAGTGAATAGTGAATAGTGAATAGTGAATAGTAAATAGTAAATAGTAAATAGTGAATAGTAACAGTAAATAGTAAAACGTGAATAGTAACGGTAAATAGTAAATCGTGAATAGTAACGGTAAATAGTAAATCGTGAATAGTAACGGTAAATAGTAAATCGTGAATAGTAACAGTAAATAGTAACAGTAAATAGTAATTTACTATTTGAATAGTAATTTACTGTTGAAATAGTAATTTACTGTTGAAATAGTATTTTACTATGCAGAATAGTAACTTAAAATAATATTATTTCTAGTATAATAACAGATTTCTAAAAACGATATAAAAATAACCCTAAAAAATATAAAAGAGAAGTATTCTTACCTTAGGATTTTGGCAGAACCTTCTCTCCAAAAACTTTTCTTCTCTCTCTCACTTCCACCACTATCTCACTAGCACTACTGTATTAAGAAAACTTAATCTGAAATTGTGAATTCTAAAGAAGAAATCCTTCGGTATTTATAGGAAAAAAATTTACTATGCATTCCATTATTTTAATATAAAAGTACTATGCATTTTTGAATTTTTTATTCCAGGTTACTATGCATTCTTTGAAAATTTCGTACATGCACAGTGTTTTGCATAGTAACTGTCGGCAGAATTATTAAGCCAAATAGTAACCTTTCACTCGGTATATTTTAAATATTCAAAATGAGTCCTTTTTGAAATTTAGCGATATTATATCAGTCCTCACTAATTTTATAATAAGTAATATAAAGTTGAAATTTTAAAAATCTAAAATTTTCGGTTAATAAAAATTTATTGATACGTTTCTAATTTTTTAACGATTGGAAAAAATCAAGATTTTTCTCAAACCGATAATTTTTAGATAAGTCTACTTGAAACGGATTTTAAAAAATTTTCTTATAATTTAAATTCACTTTCTTATAAATATTTTTAATTTAAGTCACTTATATGAATTTAAAATTATTTAAAAAATATTATTTTTATTAAAAAAAATTCCAAAATTCCAAAAAATTCCAAAAAATCATAAATAATACGTAGATTAAAAAGTTCTAAAGAATCATAATTTAATTCCTTCAAAATTTTAATATAAAAATAAAAATAGGGGTGTTACAACTCTACTCCCCTTAGAAAATTTCGTCCTCGAAATTTACATAATCAGTAAAACAAATGAGGATGAGACTCTTTCATCTCAGTTTCTAGTTCCCATGTAGCATCTTCTCCTCTCGTTTCACTCCAAATAACCTTTACAAGCGGAATTGTCTTGTCTCTTAATTGTTTTATTCTTCTGTCACTTATTCTAACAGGTGGTGCATCATATGTAAGATTATCTTTAACTTGTATGACATCAGGTTCAATAACATGTGTAGGATCAGATATATACTTTCGCAAGTTTGACACATGAAAAACATTATGGATATTAGAAAGAAAAGGTGGTAATGCTATTTGGTAGGCAAGGGGACTAACTTTATGAATTATTTGGTATGGACCGATAAATCTAGGGGTTAGTTTTCGAGATTTCATTGCCCGACCGACCCCAGTCATAGGTGTGACTTTCAAGAATACATGATCGCCTTCTTGAAATTCGAGCGGCTTTCTTCTTTTGTCATAGTAACTTTTCTGCCTGCTCTGTGTTGCCTTCATCTTTTCCTGAACTATTTTGATTTTATCCGTGGTTTGTTGTACCAACTCTGGTCCTAGCATCAAGTTTTCACCAGTCTCAAACCAACATAGCGGGGTCCTACATTTTCTTCCATATAATGCTTCAAAAGGTGCCATGCCAATGCTAGCATGGAAACTGTTGTTGTAGGTAAACTCCACATATGGTAAGAATTGATTCCAACTTCCTTTATGCTCTAACACACAAGCTCGTAACAAGTCCTCTAGAGATTGGATTGTTCTTTCTGATTGTCCATCTGTCTGAGGATGATATGCTGAACTCAGACGCAGTCTTGTTCCCAAAGCCTTGTGCAAGCTCTTCCAGAATTGTGATGTAAAACGAGGGTCCCGATCAGAAATGATACTTGAAGGAATTCCATGCAATCTCACAATCTCCTCGATGTATAATTTTGCCAGCTTCTCCATAGAGTAACGAATGTTGATGGGAATAAAGTGGGCAGATTTTGTTAGTCTATCAACTATTACCCATATTGAATCATGTCCTAATGGAGTTTTGGGTAAAGAAGTCACAAAATCCATGGTAATGCTATCCCATTTCCATTCTGGTATTTCCATTGATTGTAGCATTCCAGGGGGTTTTTGATGTTCCACTTTAACCTTCTGGCAAATTAGACATGCAGCCACGTACTCTGCCACTTCTTTCTTCATTCCAGGCCACCAAAATAACTTCTTCAAATCTTGATACATTTTAGTAGCTCCGGGATGAATGCTCATATAACTTTTATGGCCTTCTTCTAGAATTGCTTTCCTCAACTCCTCTTTGTCAGGGATATACACTTGATCCTTATATCTCAATAATTGGTCGTTTCCCACATTGAACTCGACTTCTTTTCCTTGTTTCAAGAGTTCTTTCTTCTCTTGCAGGAATTCATCCTCTCGTTGAGCCTCTAAAACTTGTCTCAGGAATTCACTTGTAACTTGCAACGCTCCTAATCTGTAGCTGTTAGCATTAACCTTTACTGCTAGGTTAAGATCTCTGAAGTTCTCTATCAATTCCAGCTCTTTAATCATCATCATGGACGCATGTAGAGACTTTCGACTTAAAGCATCAGCTACTACGTTCGCTTTTCCAGGATGGTATTGTAACTCAAAGTCGTAGTCCTTTAAGAACTCTATCCATCTCCGTTGCCTCATGTTTAACTCCTTTTGATCGAATAAATACTTGAGACTCTTATGATCGCTAAACACATCGAATGTTGCACCGTATAGATAATGCCTCCAAATCTTTAAGGCAAAAACTACAGCGGCTAACTCTAAGTCATGGGTAGGGTAGTTAATTTCATGTTGCCTTAATTGACGCGACGCATAGGCTACAACCTTCTTGTCTTGCATGAGTACACTTCCTAGTCCTTGTTTAGACGCATCACAGTAAACTTCAAAACTTTGATGTGGATCAGGGAGTACTAACACCGGCGCAGACGTAAGTCGATCTTTCAGCTCTTGGAAACTATTCTCGCATTGTGTCGTCCACACAAAAGGTTGTCCTTTCCGTGTTAACTTGGTCAATGGGTATCCTAGCTTTGAAAATCCTTCAATGAATCTCCTATAGTATCCAGCCAAGCCCAAGAAACTTCTAATCTCAGTGATCGTGGTTGGTCTCTCCCATTTTAAAACCGCCTCCACCTTGGAAGGGTCTACAGCTATTCCTCCTTGACTAATTACATGTCCTAAAAAGTTCACCTCTTCCAACCAGAATTCACACTTCGACAGCTTTGCATACAGTTGTTTCTTTTTCAGGATTTCCAACACGACCTTCAAATGTTCAACATGTTCTTCTCTGCTTTTAGAGTACACTAATATATCATCAATGAACACCACTACAAATTTATCTAGATATGGATGAAAAATCCTATTCATGTAATCCATGAATACGGCTTGATCCGGTCCTAACACCGGCCCCCAAGAGCATGGCTTCAATGCCTTGCCAGATCAGCATTTGGAATAAAGAGAAGTACTCTTCAAATACACTACAAATACTATACGGAGTGCATACCGCCAGGGCAAGTAACGCCGCCAAGGTTCATAACTCCGCCCAGGCACGTTACCCCGCCAAGGAACGTAACTCCGTCCAGGCATGTTATTCCGTCAAGGAATGTAACCTCGCCAAAGTTGTTACTCCGCCAAGCCATAGGCTCAACTCAGGCGGAATACTGAATTTCCCACACTGCGTAGCGAGCCCATACTCACAACCCCGGCACGAGATTGACTCTGTCTTGAGAGGTTAATAATGGGAATCACGCTGTCACGCATAAAGGGAAATAACAATAAAATATTAAAGCACTAACGCTTTCCAGACAAGTTGTGATACCTACTACAATGATGGTGCTAGTAAACGGCGCAGGGACCCACTACCTTTTCAGCATTATGCCTGGAGACAAGGAGCGGGTCCTACCAATAATGCAGCACCAGTGACAGGTATATAAACCTCTCTTGAAAAGGTATAAGGGATTCTCTTCCCATTCTCTGAACCTTACACTCTATTACTTGCATAATCCTCTCTGATTGTCTTTCTAAGTCTCTAAGTATTCTGAGATACTGACTTGAGCGTCGGAGAACGATTGCAGGTACCACCCCCAATTGGGTCAAGGCAAGTCAGATCCCGTCAGGCGGACTGTGACACCGCCCTGCAGTACATTACACTCCGCCTCAACATACGAAGACTCTTTGTATTTACATTTATACATACATTGCTTTGTATCAAAACACATTTATATGTATATTTTGAGTTGTTCTACAAGCATACTTCTACACCCCCTGTAAAGAACAGTTCATTGGCACGCCCAGTGGGACCTGTAAACTAGGTAATCCCACAATCTTGATCAATCTTCATCATCAATGGAGAGACAAGGACCAGAGATGCAGAACGAGGATTCTCCTCCACGCAATCCCAGACGTCTTAACTTCGATGATGATGCTCAGAAAAAAGCAACGCAAGCTGATTCTCTAGATCCGAGAGATGACATGATTCGAATCTTGAGAGAAGAACTTGCAGAACTTCGTCGTGAAAAAGCAAACCCAGCGCATGAGAAAGCTGGTCCCGCAAGACAACCACGTCATGAATCACACATGCAGGAGGAATCAAGTACTCCTCACTACTCTCGTATTCCTACGTACATGGAGGAGCAACGAAGCCTCCCACTGGTAAATGCTCAGCATCAAGAAGGAAGGAGAGCAGGCTCAAACGCTTCCCCCTCAGGATATAAGATGAGTATCCCATTTTCCAAAAGGCTTATGAACGTACATGTACCCAAACATCTGCAAACCATGCAGCCCATTTCTATAGGGAAATATACTGGGGAAACAGATCCCTCTAAGCACTTAGATGCTTATACCTACGAGGCCATGTTTCTAGGAGCTGAGGAGGACGTCATGTGCAGAATGTTTCCCAGAACTCTTACAGACGAAGCTCTTAGCTGGTTCAAGAGCTTACCTTCAGGTTCCATTGATTCGTGGGAGGAGCTGGCCTCAGCTTTTGGAAGTCACTTCGTGATTTCCAGGGATGCACCCAGAACCTCTCATACCTTGGCTCAGATCAAACAAGGCGACAAAGAATCTCTGAAGGATTTCCTTAAGAGATTTTATAAAGAGGCAGCCATGGTCCCTGATCTGACTGAGGCAATCCAGTTGCATATTCTCATAGAAGCTATGCAACCAAAGTCACCTTTCGCTTTGTCTTTGGCAAAGGGACCTCCAACTACGATGGAGGAATTTCGCAGGAAGGCGTCTAAGTACGTGGGTATTGAGATGCATCTGGAAGCCACTGCATCTCGCAGCAAACCACTCCCTGCAACTCCACCTCAAGACAAAGGGAAAGATAAATTGTTGAAGAATGACAAATCCCACCAAAGGGACAAAGTAGGGAACCAGCCTTTCAAACAGCAAGACAGACGCGTGTTCAATTTTGCTCACTATGCACCATTGAACACAACTTGCGAGCAAATCTTGCGTGAGATAGGATGGACCACCCTCAATGTTTATGGAATTCAACGTCCACCCCCAATCAGGCGTGGTGGAAACCCAAAGAAATATTGCGAATTCCATGAATCAGTTGGCCACACCACAGAAGAATGCAAGCAACTCAAAAATACCATTGAGGTGCTCATTCGAGAAGGTAAACTGAAACATTACCTGTTCAAAGGCAAATCTCATGATGAGCCTGAGAAGTTTGAAAAGCGACATCGTGATCGTTCTCCGGATCCCGATAGTGCTCGGGAACCAAAACGTACGACGGTGTCAGAGAAACAAAAAGGCATTGTTCTGGAGTCCGCCCAACGAGAACCAAGCCCTGAACCTAGATCACGAGGTAAAAGACAGGTGGTGGACATGATTGCTGGAGGCTTCGCAGGAGGCGGACCCTCAAACAACGCCCGGAAAAATCATCATCGTATGATCTTATCTGTGCAGGGCAAGAACAAAGAATATCGCCCATTCAGGGACGGAGTTCAAACTCCGCCTATAACTTTCACAGATGATGATTTTGGCCCAACCATCCCTGAGGGAGATGATGCGGTAGTGATCATTGCGGTGATCGCTAATATGGATGTAAAACGCATCCTAGTTGATCAGGGAAGTTCCTGCGACGTTATTTTTTATGACTGTTTTAAACGCATGGGACTGTCTGACACAGATTTGCAGCCTTACACACAGGACCTTACAGCTTTCAATGGCGCCAAACAGCCTACTAAAGGCTACTTGGACACAAGGATCACCTTCGATGGTGAACCTGGAGCAAGGACTGTGAAATCCAGGGTTCTTGTCATTGATGTTAAATCCCCATACAATGGCATCATTGGGCGGCCCACTCTGAATGCCATGGAAGCCATCGTTTCAACCCCCCACTTGTTAATCAAGTTCATTGATAAAGATAATCAAGTCTCATCCATCAGGGGTGACCAGGAGATGGCTCGTTACTGTTACAATTTAAGTCTTAACATGGTGAAGCTTGAAACCATGTCTAAGAAAAGAAAATTGAACGAAGGAAACAGTGCGGCGGCATCCGTCAATTTGGTGGATCTTGATCCCAGGGCGGAGTCTTCTATAGACCCACTGAACCCTTTGAAACCAACTCCTGATGGTGGTTCCAAGTCTATTGTTTTGGGCAGCACCCCGGAGCAAATAACTAACATCAATGACAAGCTGGAGCCTAACATGGAAGCAAGACTGATTGCACTCCTCCATGAGTACAAGGAGATTTTCGCCTGGACAGCCGCAGACATGCCTGGTATGGATCCTAACTTCTGTTGCCACCGCCTGGCGGTGTATCCTGAAACTAAGCCAGTGGCACAAAAGAAACGGCGTATGGGTCCTGCTAAGCAAAATGCTGCTTGCGAACAAACCGAAGGACTCCTTAAGGCGGGGTTCATCAGGGAACTCCGTTATTCTTCTTGGTTGTCCAACGTGGTTATGGTGCAGAAAGCCAATGGCAAATGGCGCATGTGCATAGACTACGTTGATTTAAATAAATGTTGTCCTAAAGATCCTTATCCTCTCCCCAACATTGACAGACTGGTTGATGACTCATCAGGATACAAGTATCTATCCTTCATGGATGCTTACTCCGGATACAACCAAATTCCAATGTGCGAGGATGATCAGGAGAAAACAGCATTTATCAATGACAGAGGAGTCTTTTGCTACAATGTCATGCCATTTGGGCTGAAGAACGCTGGGGCCACCTACCAGCGCATGATCAACAAGGTCTTTGAGGGCATGCACACAAAGCTGGTGGAGGTTTATATTGATGATATCATCGCCAAGACTCCAGAGGGAGGAGACCATGTTGAAGACTTACGCCTCATTTTTCAACGCTTGCAGCAATACAACATGAGACTCAACCCACTAAAGTGTACATTTGCTGTACCTGGAGGAAGATTTTTGGGTTTCATGTTAACGCAAAGAGGCATAGAAGCTAATCCTGACAAGTGTCGTGTGATACAAGAGTTGCAGAGCCCCAAAACATTGAAAGAGGTACAATCCCTCAATGGCAAAATCGCTGCTCTAGCACGATTCATGCCAAAAATGGCTCATCGCTCTCTCCCCTTGTACAAGATGCTTAAGAAGGATAAAAAATTCAATTGGGGCCCAGAACAAGAGGCGGCCTTCCAGAGCTTGAAAAATGTCTTAGCCAGCCCTCCAATCCTGGTAAAACCAAGCCCAGGTGAGCAACTCATCGTTTATTTGTCTGTTTCAGATGAAGCGCTGGCAGTGGCCCTGGTCAAAGAAACAGTCGAAGGCCAACGACCGGTATACTTCACTGGTAAAACATTGCATGGTGCGGAGTGCCGTTATCAGAAGATTGAAAAGGCAGCACTTGCAGTCGTTTGGGCCTCACGACGTCTAAGACCATATTTCCATGCACACCCCATCCTGATTCGCACAGACTTGCCACTCCGTACTATATTGTTCAAGCCAGACTTGGCTGGAAGGATGATCAAATGGGCCATAGAGCTCTCTGAATTCGACATATCCTACGAACCAAGAACTGCTATTAAGGCACAAGTCCTAGCAGATTTCGTAGTTGAATTAACAGGCTCTAGCCCAGATGCAGATCATTCACACTGGACAGTATACGTCGATGGGTCTTCAAACAGCAAAGGATGTGGGGCAGGAATCGTTATAGAAAGTGATGACGGGGTACATCTTGAAATTTCATTGCACTTTACCTTCACTACGTCTAACAATCAGGCGGAGTATGAAGCCTGCTTAGCCGGACTCAGAGCAGCACAAGATATTGGGGCCAAAACTGTCACCCTATGCAGTGATTCTCAACTAGTCATCTCACAAATTCTTGGTGAGTATCAGGCTAAAGAACCTCTACTGCAGCAATATCTGGACTGCGTCAATGAGTTGAAACAGCGCTTCGATGAAGTAACTTTCAAGCATGTACCTCGCGAAGAAAATACGCGTGCTGATATCCTGTCTAGGTTAGCCAGCACAAAGAAGGCGGGGTGTACAACCACGGTTGTACAGAGTACTCTGGCCGAGCCAAGTATATCCCTTCCCTCTTCAATTCATATGATTAAAAGCCGCCCCGTTGATGATAACTCCTGGGTAACACCAATAGTTCGTTATCTTGTTAATGGACAATTACCCACGGATGATCTTGAGCGAAAGAAGCTAAGGAGGGAGGCACCCTATTATACGCTCCTAGATGGGCAGCTATACCGCCGAGGAATTTCTGTCCCATACTTAATTTGCATAAATGAAAACGAGGTGCAAGCTGTTTTGGAAGAAGTCCATGAAGGGCAGTGTGGACATCATCCTGGGGCACGAAGTCTAGTGAGAAAGATCCTCAGGGCGGGGTATTGGTGGCCCACTATGAAGCAAGACACCGCCTCATATGTTCAAAAATGCGATCAATGTCAACGATTCGCGAATTTTCACCATACTCCAGCTGAGGAAATGTCATCATCAATAACGCCCTGGCCTTTCTATCAATGGGGTATGGATATTCTAGGTCCATTCCCAACTGCTCCCGGCGGTATCAAATACTTGATAGTTGGTGTTGATTATTTCACCAAATGGATTGAGGCAGAGGCAGTGGTGCACATAACGTCAGCCAGGACTCGAAGATTCGTCTATGAGAATATCATTGCACGTTTCGGAGTCCCTGAACGCATAGTCACTGATAATGGCACCCAGTTCACAGATCGCAAGTTCACTGAACTCTTAGAAAATCTCAGCATCACGCAGATTTTCTCTTCTGTGGAACACCCTCAAACCAATGGACAAGCAGAGGTCGCCAACAGAGAAATCTTGAAGGGCCTCAAAAAACGCCTTGGTGAGGCAAAGGGAGACTGGGCAAATCAGTTATGCCACGTTTTATGGGCATATAGAACCACCCCACACTCCACTACGAATGAATCTCCATATCGGCTGACATATGGAGTCGAGGCGGTCATTCCCATTGAATTAACAGCCCCTTCAGCTCGAGTCCTCTATTTCAATGAGGAAGCCAATCAACAGAACCTCGCACACGAATTGGAGGTTTTGGCGGAGTTGAGAGAGGAAGCCTTTGTGAGAGATCAAGCCGTCAAAGCAAAGGCCGCCAAACGGTATAATGCACGCATGTGCGAACGCCGTTTCAAAGAGGGAGATTTGGTCCTGAGAAGGGCCAACATTGGCAACAAATTTGCACACCAAGGCAAATTGGCACCAAATTGGGAAGGTCCATACCGAGTCATCGAAGTTTTGGGCAAGGGTACATACCGCCTAGAAAACTTAGATGGTACTCCGGTTAGAAATAAATGGAACATTTTGAATTTACGCATATATTACAGTTAGTTGGGTGATACGGTATGATCTTTTCTTCCTAACTCAAGGATCTTCCTCTGTATGCTTTCCTTGAAAAGCTTTCGAAAAGATATATCCCAACTCAGTCATTTATGTAATTCCATTCCCAATGAAATGCCTTCCTGCATTTAATCTTCGCTCTAACTTTGAATTGATTATCCATGGCAGAATTTGTTCCCATGCAGATAAAACAGCGACTCTAAAATTGAAGCACAAACGCATAACTCTTTAATCCATAAAGATCAACCAACATGCAACGCCGCTTCACAAACGGAGTCAACAAAAACTCCTTGGGGAATTGGTGTCTCAGCTATATGCTGCACCATACTGACCCTAAGGTACAGAAAACTCCTTGGGGGGAAAGGATTGGTGTCTCAGCTATATGCTGCACCATACCGACCCTAAGGTACAGAAAACTCCTTGGGGGGAAAGGATTGGTGTCTCAGCTATATGCTGCACTATACCGACCCTAAGGTACAGAAAACTCCTTGGGGGGAAAGGATTGGTGTCTCAGCTATATGCTGCACCATACCGACCCTAAGGTACAGAAAACTCCTTGGGGGGAAAGGATTGGTGTCTCAGCTATATGCTGCACCATACCGACCCCAAGGTCCTGCAGGCCGCCTATGGAAAGAACTAGTGTCACAGCTATATGCTGCACTAATTCGCCCCCAAGGTCCTGCAGGCTTCTTGTGGGAAGAGCTGGTGTCTCAGCTATATGCAGCACCACGCTAACCCCAACCAATTTCTTGCAGGTTGAATTGGTGTCACAGCTATATGCTGCACCATACCGCCTCGAAGGTTTAACCAAATTCTTGCAGGATGAATTGGTGTCACAGCTATATGCTGCACCATACCGCCTCGAAGGAGTCGCACTCCAATCAAAATGCAAAAGGATGAACATTCCATCCAAAACTTGACTCTGCTTAACTCCCAACGTTTTACGGAGTACATGAGAAACAAACTCAAGCACTACCCAACAAGTTCAAGTAAGTTCAATACTTGTAAAATTGTGCTTCATCAAAATTCCTAAGGGGCTACTCCGCCTCCTTACGAAATACAACTTCATTGAAATTCCTAAGAGGCTACTCCGCCTCCTTACGGAATACAACTTCATTGAAATTCCTAAGAGGCTACTCCGCCTCCTTACGGAATACAACTTCATTGAAATTCCTAAGAGGCTACTCCGCCTCCTTACGGAATACAACTTCATTGAAATTCCTAAGAGGCTACTCCGCCTCCTTACGGAATACAACTTCAGTGAAATTCCTAAGAGGCTACTCCGCCTCCTTACGGAATACAACTTCATCAAAATTCCTAAGGGGCTACTCCGCCTCCTTACGGAATACAACTTCATTGAAATTCCTAAGAGGCTACTCCGCCTCCTTACGGAATACAACTTCATTGAAATTCCTAAGAGGCTACTCCGCCTCCTTACGGAATACAACTTCATCAAAATTCCTAAGGGGCTACTCCGCCTCCTTACGGAATACAACTTCATTGAAATTCCTAAGAGGCTACTCCGCCTCCTTACGGAATACAACTTCATTGAAATTCCTAAGAGGCTACTCCGCCTCCTTACGGAATACAACTTCAGTGAAATTCCTAAGAGGCTACTCCGCCTCCTTACGGAATACAACTTCATCAAAATTCCTAAGGGGCTACTCCGCCTCCTTACGGAATACAACTTCATTGAAATTCCTAAGAGGCTACTCCGCCTCCTTACGGAATACAACTTCATTGAAATTCCTAAGAGGCTACTCCGCCTCCTTACGGAATACAACTTCATCAAAATTCCTAAGGGGCTACTCCGCCTCCTTACGGAATACAACTTCATTGAAATTCCTAAGAGGCTACTCCGCCTCCTTACGGAATACAACTTCATTGAAATTCCTAAGAGGCTACTCCGCCTCCTTACGGAATACAACTTCATTGAAATTCCTAAGAGGCTACTCCGCCTCCTTACGGAATACAACTTCACTGAAATTCCTAAGAGGCCTCACCGCCTTCTTACGGAATCCAATTCCTTTTAAATTCCTAAGAGGCTACTACACCTCGCTATTAAAATCATTTCAATGAAATTCCCAAGAGGTTACTACGCCTCATTATTGAAATTACTTCAGTTAAATTCTCAAAAAGGCTACTCCGCCCCATTACTGAATTTGTTTCGTTGAAATTCCTAAGAGGCTACTTCGCCTCCTCACTGAATTTTACTTCACCAGAATTGCAAAAAGGCTATTCCGTCTCGTTTTACTTAGTCATATTTCATTAAGTCCTCAGATGAATATTCCGCCTTCTCAATATCATTATACAAGGCATAAATACGACGGACTTAAACACTACATCTATGAACAAGTATACATTTGCAGGAAATATATTTTATTGAATATTGCCAATATTAATCAAAATCCAGAGCCTAACCTGGAACAAGGCGATATCATTAAAATACTAATAAAAACAAAACTTGCAAAGAGACTGAGGAGGAGACTGAGAAGCTGATCTTCAAGGGTCAGACGGCTTCCCTTCTTGCTGAGTGGAGGTGAGCTGACCTTCTCCTAGCCTGGTCAAACTTTGGGAAGGAGGCAAGTCCGCCAACACATATTCATCATTGGGCGCGGGCATATGACCTCCTTGCACAGGCACCATCAATTCTCCATTGATGAACTCGTAATAAGGATGAATGCCTGTGGTGGAGAGAGCAACACCTGGGTTGCGATAGCGGAGTTGGCGAACAGCCATGCTGAAAGCATCATCAATCGCCACCTCAGCTGCATCCAAGGCAGATTGTAATTCTTTGTCGAGCCTCTCACTGGTAGCATCTGAGGCAGTCTTCTCAGCTTCCAACTCTTGAACCCGCACTTCAAGATTTCCATATGCGGTTGTTGCCTCGCTCAACTCCGCTGCCCAGGCATCTTCAGCAATGGCTTTATTTATTTCTATGGAGACCAGCCTCTGCTGAAGAATGCTCACGTCTCCACCCAAAGTTTGGTTCTGCTGATCTAAATTTGTAACTTGTTGTTTTAGCAGAATGTTATCAGCCTTGACATAGGAAAGTCCACTCACCACCTCGCCCAGCTTTTTATTCTGTTGTTCTAGCTGGGCTTTCTCAGCCTTCACCTTAGCCAACTCCTCCGTTAACTTCTTGATATTGGAGTCGGCGGTGTCCAGATGTTTGTCCTTGGCCTTGATCACCTCGGACAACTGCTCGTTGTCATGCTCCAAGCTACGAATTTTTTCCACAGACTCGTGGTAAGACGCTTGAAACATGTTCGCCTCAGCAGCAACGTCAGCTATCCGGGGAACAGAAGCCAAGAAACCGTCTAATTCAGAAAGGTGCCACCTCGCAACTGCGGCAGCCTCCGGTACCTCCTCGAAGTCGATGTCGGGGCGGAGAATGAATTCTGGGTCACGCCTCTCTGACTGGCGGAATCCCGTATTTGTAAAGTATAAGAAGGGATTCAAGCGAGACCCCGCCTCAGGCAAAGAAACAAGCCGCCTGGATGTTTCCCCTGGTACATCAATGGGAAAAACGGCTGTCCCTCGGGTGGTCAAGCTCAAGGCGGGATCCTCAGACGGGCGGACTGGGGAGATTTGAATTCCCTCTGTCTCGTCCCCCATATCCTGGCCAGAAGCAGCTTGCAATCCCTCCGCTTGCTCCCCCTCGACATCTTCTTCGAGAATGCCTTCAGCTCCGCCCATATCAGCAGAAGTACCCACAACAGGTACTTCCGGAGTCTCCTCCAAATCAATGGCGGCATCAATTGACGTCCCCGCCTCAGCCCTCTTCTTGCCCTTAGTCCTCCTTCTCTGCAAAGGATGAGGATCTACTTCTTCTTCTTCAGCAGCTTCTGGTTCTTGACGTTTTTTAGAACGCCTTTCAACAGTAGCTGCTGAAGATCCTGCACCACCTTCAAAATTTACTATGTTGGTGGATGCAGGGAAGGGGAGAGTTTTTGTCAGGGCGGCACCCAGATTCCTCCTGGGCTGCACATTATTCTCCGCGTTCCTTTCCCTGCGGCTCATTTGCATCTGCTTAATACGATCCATCCCAGGGAACTCCGCGATTTCTCCTGCGAAATAACAAGATGAAGATTCAGTTAGAAAATGCAAGGTAGAGGAAACACTCAATCACATTGCAAATTGTTCATAATATTACTCAAATATCCTTGAGCATCCCGCCCAAGCAGCCTTCGACAAAGAATCAGCTTGTGGACGGAGTTGTACTCCTTCAACATCCGGAGTACTTCCACAGACGCCGCCGATAGAGCACCCTCTTCAACCTCATACGCTCGTTTGGTTAAGAGAAAGTGCTCATGCGTCCATGCCACTGGAAATTTATCAACACCCTCCTTATTCCGCCAAAAAACAGGTTTGCCCTTCCTGACGGATACCTTCACAAAACTCATCCTGAAGTGAAGTCCGCCTTCCTTGGCGGAGTCAGCAAACGCCTTAAAGTTTAAAATCTTTGGCTCCGCCCGGAGAGTCACAAAACCCATGCCGCCGGTTTTCATATTTACTCTCCTCATAATGCGGCAGAAGGAGAAAAACAACGCCACTGTGGGCGTAAACTCCAAATGTTCAGCCATCACCTCAAAGCTGCGCACTATTCCCCAACCATTAGGATGCAACTGGGAAGGGGCACAATCCAAGAACCTAAGCACACCCATCTGGAATTTATTCAATGGGAAACGCACCCCTAACTGGGTAAATAAAATGTCGTACATATATATGGTACGATTATCCTGAGGACGATGGCAGACCCGTTCATACGTCTTGGGAGAACGGACGATGAACCTATCCTCATACTTCTCGTCCTTCCAAACCGGAACAGGCAATTCCGCTACCCCTCCGCTTGTCGTCGCATGTCGAGAGGAAGCATCCTTGACATCTTCCTCAACCCAACTGTACAGCATTACTAAAGTACTCCACGCTGCTATAAAACGTCGAGTCCCTCCCAGTATAAAAAGCATCATCTCCACTCTCAATGTCAGAAAACATGGGACGAACAGAAACCCTAGAACGTGATTCTGACCTCTTTCCTCTCATCTTCCTTTTCACAAACACACAATAAGGGAAAACAAAGCTAACCCAAAGGAAATGAAGAAGCAAAGAAGAAGAAGAAGCAAGTACCTTAAGCTTCTGGAAAAATAGAAGAACTCCAAACACCAATAAACTCGCAAGAGAGTAGCAAAAACTCTTTCAGCAAACAAATACGAAGAGAAAGATGAAACAAAACATTCCCCTTCTGAAAGTTTACCTATTTATAGGCATGGCTTGGGGGGAAAATAAGCGAATCATCAGGAATCTCGAAGATGTGTTTGCAGCCGTCAGATAAATCTTATCAACGGTTCTAAAAAACTGAAATATGCGTTTACAACCGTTGGATTGACCCCACTGACGGTTCCTTTTTTACTGAAACCAATAGATATATCTAAGGGCAGATATTTCATGGGCCACGTTTTCAAAATCCAAGGCCCACGGTAATAACCTCGAAAACGGTTCTCAATTGCCATCACGCGCATTTATGTCCCATCATTAGAATGGCAACCGTTACGAGGGCATACGTGGCAATAGGAGACTGAAGAACAAAAAACGTGGTTTCGAGGCGCATTAATGACAGGCGTGACAAGTGATGACAGCTAATAAATGCACGAAAGCACTTGTCCACAAAACCCGGACTAGCAAATATCGCCTAAACCCATGCCTACAAAAGCTAAACTTAAGTGTTGTAGCTTATTAAAGTGACTCCGCCAGTCACTATAACAAGCTAGGGGGCATATGATCCGGTCCTAACACCGGCCCCCAAGAGCATGGCTTCAATGCCTTGCCAGATCAGCATTTGGAATAAAGAGAAGTACTCTTCAAATACACTACAAATACTATACGGAGTGCATACCGCCTGGGCAAGTAACGCCGCCAAGGTTCATAACTCCGCCCAGGCACGTTACCCCGCCAAGGAACGTAACTCCGTCCAGGCATGTTATTCCGTCAAGGAATGTAACCTCGCCAAAGTTGTTACTCCGCCAAGCCATAGGCTCAACTCAGGCGGAATACTGAATTTCCCACACTGCGTAGCGAGCCCATACTCACAACCCCGGCACGAGATTGACTCTGTCTTGAGAGGTTAATAATGGGAATCACGCTGTCACGCATAAAGGGAAATAACAATAAAATATTAAAGCACTAACGCTTTCCAGACAAGTTGTGATACCTACTACAATAATGGTGCTAGTAAACGGCGCAGGGACCCACTACCTTTTCAGCATTATGCCTGGAGACAAGGAGCGGGTCCTACCAATAATGCAGCACCAGTGACAGGTATATAAACCTCTCTTGAAAAGGTATAAGGGATTCTCTTCCCATTCTCTGAACCTTACACTCTATTACTTGCATAATCCTCTCTGATTGTCTTTCTAAGTCTCTAAGTATTCTGAGATACTGACTTGAGCGTCGGAGAACGATTGCAGGTACCACCCCCAATTGGGTCAAGGCAAGTCAGATCCCGTCAGGCGGACTGTGACACCGCCCTGCAGTACATTACACTCCGCCTCAACATACGAAGACTCTTTGTATTTACATTTATACATACATTGCTTTGTATCAAAACACATTTATATGTATATTTTGAGTTGTTCTACAAGCATACTTCTACACCCCCTGTAAAGAACAGTTCACGGCTGGTGCATTAGTTACACCAAAAGGCATTACTAGATATTCGTAATGGCCATAGCGTGTTCTAAAAGCAGTTTTCGATACATCTTCTTTCTTCACCCTTATTTGATGGTATCCAGACCTCAAATCAATTTTGGAGAACACCGTGGCACCACGCAGCTGATCCATCAAGTCGTCAATCCTTGGCAGAGGGTATCTGTTCTTGATCGTCACCTTGTTCAGTTGTCGATAATCTACACACAACCTCATGCTACCATCCTTCTTCTTAACCAACAACACTGGTGCACCCCAGGGGGATACACTGGGTCGTATAAACTGCTTCTCTATCATCTCTTCAAGTTGTTTCTTCAACTCTGCTAATTCTAGAGGTGACATTCGGTATGGTGCAATTGAAATGGGTCCAACTCCAGGTACTAGATCAATGGAAAATTCCACATCTCTTTCTGGGGGTAAACCAGGGATATCTTCAGGAAAAACGTCAGGAAATTCACACACAACCGGCAGATTTTTGATTTTTGATTCTTGCTCTCCTTTCGTTGAAAGCAATAGCATGAATCCTTGAGCCCCTCCTTTTAAAGAGGCACTCACTTGGTTGGCGGTTAGAAATCTCGAATCCTCAGGATTCAAATTCACTGGTTCTTTAAACATTATGGTTTTATTATGACAATCTATTAGAACATGATTGTCAGACAACCAATCTAGCCCAATAATGACTTCTAAGCCAGAAAGGGGTAAACAGAAAAGATTAGCCTTAAAGTCCCTACCATCTATGACAATAGGGCATTTCCAACAAGCTTTAGAAGTGACAATGGGATTGTTTCCAGGAGTATGTACAGATAAGTCAAATGGAAGTTCTATCACAGGTAATTTTAGTTTTTCTACACAGTCATTGGCAATAAAGGAATGTGATGCACCCGAGTCATACATAACAGTTAAAGAAATCTTATTAATGATACACTTACCTTCTACCATGGAATCAGCATGAGATGCTTCTTCTCCAGTGATTGCAAAAACCTTTCCTTTTGCTTTCGGCCTTTCGACTGCACTGTGCGCGCCTCCTTGAGTATTTATGCTTGTACTTGCACCTTCAGGGTTTTCTCTCTTCATCTCTGGGCAATCCTTGATGTGATGACCTGGTTTGTTACACTTAAAGCAAACATAAGTGTTTTTAGGACAATCCCTTTTCAAATGGGGTCCTCCACAGATAAAACATTTAAAATTTGGTGCAGATGTTGGGTAATAGCTTCCAGTTGAAGCTTGGGGTCTGTTAGGAACAGATGCTGTTCCAAACCGGCGAAATGGTGCTTGGTAAGGCTTATTCCTTCTGAAATCTCTTCTTTGGTGATGGTGAGGTCCTCCACTTCTTATCTCTCCTGCCTTGTGAATGGGCTCACGACTTTTGGTCATTCTATCCTTATGGTCTTCTTCAAAGATCCTGCAGCGATTTACCAATACAGAAAATTCACGGATTTCCTGCATTCGTATAGCTTCCTTAATTTCTGGCCGCAGTCCATTTACAAACTTTGCACACCGATCTCTTTCATTAGTAGCATCATTATAATGAGAATGAAAACGAGATAGCTCTTCAAACCTGGATGCGTACTCTCCAACGGTCATATTTCCTTGGGTCAGCGACAGGAATTCGAATTGTCTTTTCTCTTTAACATCAGCTGGAAAGTATTTTTCCAGAAACATATCCTTGAAATAGTCCCAAGTGATCTCCACGTCGTTGACTTCGAATTGTTTACGCATGCTATCCCACCAATGTTCGGCATCCTCAGATAAGGCATAAGTAGCGAAGACTACCTTATCAGCTTCATTACATTGCAATGCTCGAAAGATCTTCTCTATCTCTCGAATCCAGATTTGTGCTCCATCAGGGTTATATCCTCCCTTGAAACGAGGTGGATTGCGCTTTTCGAATAGGTCCAGTCTTCTCAAGGCATCATTACCTTGACCTTCACGTGCTCCCATTGCATTGATTAAGCGTTCTACAACTCCAGCAAGATCGTTTCCAGCCATTAGTTTCCTGTTTCACAGTAACTGAGATTTGTCACATCAATCACAGTTACTACCAAGTCAGATATTCTACCTATACAGAGTTTACAGACAAAGCAAGATAGACCTTTTCCCCAGGCCTATTGGATTAACTGCTCTGATACCACTTTGTAACACCCTCTGTTACACCTTAATAAATTCTAGAAAAATTCGTAATTTTTTTTTTTTTTTACTAAAGATATGATTGTTAAAAAGAAACTATCGGAATAAATTATATACATTATTGCTGAAATACCTCATAAATATTATTAAAACTTTATAAAGTAATTTTACATTCATCCAACGGAAATAAATATTAAACATTATAAGAAAGAGAGGAAACTCCATGGCCCAGAAGCAGTTACTTATTAACATTATTTAGTCATTGGACCACGGTATTCATACCGAGCTCCCTTTCTAGAACGTGCTATATTTACTGCCGATATTCTTCGATCCTTCCCTCTGAACCATCAATTTAAAACATGTGAAACAAAAACACGGAGAAAGGAGTGAGAAACAGAATATAATATTTCCGAATAAGACATAAGCAACAAAGGGTTTTCACAAACCAATACTTAATAATATCAATCACAATCACACACACAATCAATTATGAATGCATGAATGTTATGCAATATCTTCATCACAACTTACCTATATATGTGGGCCCTTAAATTTTAATTTGCACTGGGCCAACCAGGAGTTTACACTGTTCCATAAGTCCGGATAATAATAATATGAACAGCTCAACTGGCATGGAAACACTTAGAGACTAGTCAGATTGAGAAAGTTTTTATTGTGAAAGTACCCGACACTAGGGAGCTACCCCAGGTCCCCTGAAGCACCCTTTCACACTCTCTCATCCCAAGGCTCGTAAATAAGCCTCCTCTAATGTATCCTCGGTTTCTATAATCCGTCCCCAGACAATATTATTTCATTTCACTTTCATTATCCATGATGCATGAACTACTCGCGTATTGAGTTGGTTAAGGCTTTTAGAAACTCAATTATTAAATCCCTTAAAGGTTTACAATATCATTTCAATAAACTGTACATTTTCTCAGTTCTCTGAATTTCTATCCCACAGAAATAAATTTGGTACAGTTTTTGAATCTCACTGAAATTGAGTTTCTAAGCCTTAAATATCTAAAAACTTTATCATATAAAACTTTACATAATCTTTCTCAAATTAAATCTTAACAAAATCAAATTTAGGAATCTCAATTATTTCCAAATATATTTAGTTATTAAGTTGGAAAAAATAAAACAATTTTCTTTCAAAAAAAAATTTTGTTTTATTAAAAGAGAATAATTATTAACCAAAAATACTTAAAATTATAAAATTTTTCTTTAACTCAAGATTTAATTAAATAAATTCTCATAAAATATTTTCTTTCTAAAATAAATACTAATTTTTATTTTTATTTTTCTAAATATTGAAAATAAAGTTAATAAAAATAATTTCTAAGAAGAAATAAAAGATAATAAAATTTAAAGAGTAAGGTAAGAAATTCTTACTGAATTTTAGCTTTCCGTCATGCTCGCTATATGCTCAAACTCCACATTACAATATCATCAATCAAAATCAAACAATATCAATCATAACTAAATATCATCAATCAATCAATCATAATCAAATCATAATCAAATCAATTAAATATCATTAATACATATCATAATACAAAATTTAATGATTATTAATATAGTCAATTTTAGTCCTTTTGGTCAATTCCTCGCATAGGTATATGTAAGTCCATATAATCCAGTCCTTGCATAGGTATAGTTCAGTCCATATGGGTCATAATGGTCCAAGTCCTTGCATAGGTATAGTCCAGTCCATATAGGTCATAATGGTCCAAGTCTTTGCATAGGTATGTTAGAGTTAGTTAACCGGATATTTAATTTAAAATTTATTAAAAATTTTAAGTTAAAAAGTTAATATTTTAAAATAATAATATTATTAAATTTAAAAGGAGTAGGGGACTCCTCCCATTATTCTTATGTCTTTTCATATTATACTTCTTATCTCACTCCCCCTTACCTTGAGTCGTTACCAAAAAGAGATTTGCTTTGCGCCTCCGATTTCTAGAAATATTAATATCAATTTTATTTCAGTATAAGCATAAGACGAAGATTAAGATTACTACTTAAAACAGAAATGGTAAATTCTGAATAGTAAATAGTGAATAGTGAATAGTGAATAGTGAATAGTGAATAGTGAATAGTAAATAGTAAATAGTGAATAGTAACAGTAAATAGTAAAACGTGAATAGTAACGGTAAATAGTAAATCGTGAATAGTATCGGTAAATAGTAAATCGTGAATAGTAACGGTAAATAGTAAATCGTGAATAGTAACAGTAAATAGTAACAGTAAATAGTAATTTACTATTTGAATAGTAATTTACTGTTGAAATAGTAATTTACTGTTGAAATAGTATTTTACTATGCAGAATAGTAACTTAAAATAATATTATTTCTAGTATAATAACAGATTTCTAAAAACGATATAAAAATAACCCTAAAAAATATAAAAGAGAAGTATTCTTACCTTAGGATTTTGGCAGAACCTTCTCTCCAAAAACTTTTCTTCTCTCTCTCACTTCCACCACTATCTCACTAGCACTACTGTATTAAGAAAACTTAATCTGAAATTGTGAATTCTAAAGAAGAAATCCTTCGGTATTTATAGGAAAAAAATTTACTATGCATTCCATTATTTTAATATAAAAGTACTATGCATTTTTGAATTTTTTATTCCAGGTTACTATGCATTCTTTGAAAATTTCGTACATGCACAGTGTTTTGCATAGTAACTGTCGGCAGAATTATTAAGCCAAATAGTAACCTTTCACTCGGTATATTTTAAATATTCAAAATGAGTCCTTTTTGAAATTTAGCGATATTATATCAGTCCTCACTAATTTTATAATAAGTAATATAAAGTTGAAATTTTAAAAATCTAAAATTTTCGGTTAATAAAAATTTATTGATACGTTTCTAATTTTTTAACGATTGGAAAAAATCAAGATTTTTCTCAAACCGATAATTTTTAGATAAGTCTACTTGAAACGGATTTTAGAAAATTTTCTTATAATTTAAATTCACTTTCTTATAAATATTTTTAATTTAAGTCACTTATATGAATTTAAAATTATTTAAAAAATATTATTTTTATTAAAAAAAATTCCAAAATTCCAAAAAATTCCAAAAAATCATAAATAATACGTAGATTAAAAAGTTCTAAAGAACCATAATTTAATTCCTTCAAAATTTTAATATAAAAATAAAAATAGGGGTGTTACAATTGGTCGAGCATTGAAGAGTAAGAAATTGAGTCCGAGATTCATTGGACCATATGAGATCCTAAAGAGGGTTGGTACAGTGGCATATCAGATTGCACTTCCCCCTCACCTGGCAAATCTGCACAATGTATTTCATGTATCACAGCTAAGGAAGTACGTACAAGATCCCAACCATGTGATTGCTGCCGATGATATTGAAGTTAGAGAAAATCTGACCATCTCCACAGAACCTACACAGATTCTAGAAAGATCGAATAAACGCTTGAGGAACAAGAATGTACCACTGGTAAAAGTTGCATGGAAACAAGGAACTGATGTAACTCTGACTTGGGAGCGTGAAGATGCTATGAGGACACAGTATCCAGAATTGTTTCACTGAGGAGTGCGTAATGATTAAATTTTGAGGACGAAATTTTTATTAGGGTGGGAGAATTGTAACATCCTAAAAATTTTATTCTCATGTATAATCATTTTGATTTAGACCATCAATGATATTATCCATTTTATCTCAACTTTCTACATAAATTTTTGGTTAGGACAACATCTTCAATTTAACCTTTTACCATGGTAAATAATTTTAACTTTATACCTTTGGTAAAAGTTAATCAAATAATTTACTACCTATTTCCTTAGTTATTAATTTCCTTGGCTTTTCCAATTACTCTCATCAAATTGCCACATACTCCACTCAAAATGCGTCATCTTGTACACATTTTAATTGTTAGTTAGAGTCCGAATTTGGAAATGTGTCCAACTACAAAGTTGTTCCTCTTTTTTCTTATCTTTCCAACAAGACCAAATTTGTTAAATTCCATTAAGATATGAGAGAGATATGTCCAAAATACCGAAACAGTGTCAGAATTGATATTTTATTTCAATCATATCATCTTGTACATATTTTAATACCTTGTTAGAGTCCGAATTTGAAAAAGTCGTAAACTACAAAGTTGTTCCTCGTTGTCTTAGCTTTCCAACAAGACCACATTTGTTAAAATCCATTAAGATATGAGAGAGATATGCCTAAAATACCAAAACAGTGTCAGAATTGATATTTACTTCAATCAAACAAACTACATTATGTAGGCTGCGGAAATGGTCAACAATCCAGCTCATTTTTCTCACCTAAAACCTCCATTATCACCATAATTCATGCACCTAACATCCCACTACAATCCCATTATGAAAATCTTGTCCCCCACTTGTCATTTACATCATTAAATCAACACTACATCTTGTTCCCAAGTCTGAATTCTTAGAACAAGCTAAAGTTAGTGAAGTCTCTCTCTTATTTTCTTTCACTTTCTCCATCAATTTCACTCTTGATCTGAAGCTAGGACAATAATACAACACTTTCAACCACTTTAGGAACCTCCATTAAGGTAAGAGGGGACAGGGTTGTGAATATTTGTGAAAGGGGTAGAATTGTATGCCGATTCTAGGATTCCAGAATTTATTCGTAACTTGTTGCTCATTTTTGATATTGAAAACGTGTGAATTTGACTCTGACTTCTTCATGAAAGTTGTATATCCTTTTGATATCTGAATTTTGAGACCTGAATCAAGTAATTTGAATAAGTATAGCAAAAGTTATAGCCAAAATACTACAGCATGTTCGTGTGAAAGATTTATCCTTTGTTTTGTGTATATATTGATTTACTGGGAACTGTACGTGCATAATCAGCCTTGGATGTCTTCATGAAAGTTGTAGATAATTAAGTTGTGGATCTTTAGAAAGTGGTTTCACATTAAAATAATTTTTGTAGCTCAAGTTATGCTCATAATACTGAAGTATGTACAAGCTGTAAATCTGTAAACTTGAAATCCGTAACTTATTGTTAAAATTGGACATTTTGTAGTAAGAATTAGTGATCAGTGTCTTCATGAAAGTTGTAAATCTTTTTGTTATGTGAATTTTGAGACCTGAACCGATTGATTTGAGTATGTGTAGCAAAAGTTATAACCAAAATACTACTGTATGTCCGAGTGAAAGATTTGCTTCATGTTTAGTGTATATTTTGATATGCTGGGAATTATACATGCATAATCAGCCTTGGATGTCTTCATGAAAGTTGTAGATAATTAAGTTGTGGATTTTTAGAAAATGGTTTCACATCAAAATAATTTTTGTAGTTCAAGTTATGCTCAAATTACTGAAGTATGTGCAAGCTGAAATTCTGAAATTTTGGAATTTTGGAAATCCGAATTTGTTTTCAATACTGGGAATTTTGTGGTATGAATTAGTTGTTTGAGTCTTCATGAAAGTTGTAGATAATTATGTTAGGAGTATTTTAGAACTGGTTTCATGCAAAAATCATTTTTGTAACTCCAGAAACACTGAAATTACTAATATATGTACGTTTTGAAAAACTCACCTTGAGGCAGTGTGGTATTTCGTGAATAAGTAATATTTCTGTTCGGAATTTGAAACTGTGTTCTTCATGAAAGTTGTAGATAATTGTATTATTGAGCTATAGAAAGTGGAATCACCTAAAAAGGAGTTGATTTGCCCATGTTATGACTGTTTTGCTAATGTATGTTGCTGTTGGGGATGCTGAAAGTCAACTAGAATGGCTATTTTGAAAGAAAATGATATTTTCTCTATGTATAAAAATTATTTATTAAATTATTGAGTGATTATGAATTATTATAAATGTTGTTGAGTATCACACAGTTTGTATATTGTGATGGTGAATAATTATGAATGACATAATTAATATATATGTACATGAATGCCTTGTGGTTATTGACATATGTGGTTGAAACAGTAAATCCATGATTTTGTGAATTATTATGTGTATTGTGTTCCTTGAGGACTTGTAGTATCCAAGAGGTTTTGGAAATGTGGATATCATGGTATGTTAAAAGAATTAAAGGCATTCATGCATCATAAGCATTCGGACGCACCATGGAATTTAGGGGTTCCATGATTGCCTACCCTGGTGGGGGGTTACTCTATGATGAGTTAAGCCCTATTATGTTGTGTGCCATGGAGTGTAGGGATTCATGGTTTATGCAGAAGTCCTGCTTATGATATTGTGTACTTCGGTACTTAAGCGCCATGAAGTATAGGGATTCATGGTATATGCTAAAGCCCTATTTGTGTCTCTATGAGACTTTTACTGCAGTATTCCCACCAAGACCAAATGGATCCAGCATGACATCATTTGACTAATTAAAGATCTATTAATGGACTTGTTTGGCATATTCATCATATCATTATGAATTGTTGATTGTGTTTGTGCAATTTTATCTATTTTATATTTATTCTATATTTTGTCTCACTCTTACATTAATTTTTACAGTGAATGACACGCAGAATGCAGAGTGATGCCATGATGGATGTCTATTTGTTTTATTACCTGAACTTTGAATTTATGGGTTGTAATAAATATAATATGTCATGTACCATTATCTTCACAATCGTTTCCGCTACTTAAATATTTTCTTGAATTTAATTATTCACGACTAGTATGTATGATAATTTTTCCGCTGTTATTAATTGTTATATAAACTCTGAATTAAATTTATAATTTTTAAAATGATCTTTCGAAAAAGTGAAAAATTTACTCGAAAATTTTAATCCACGTTTCGGGGCGTTACAAAATGGGCCCCCCATTCAGTGTGAATCCAGGCCCAATAAGCCCAATCGACGGTTACACTCGTGGGTAATGATGGCTCGTGCGTAAAAAATGCATTTACTGTCCAATCATGCCATGCGCATTTAATGCCTTCCAACCACTTTTCGAATACCAAGGGTTTCGATTCTCAAAGACTCTTGGGATTTCCATTACTTATTTATGCTGTCTGAATCCGTTGTACACAACGCAAGAAGAGCGGTCACCCGTTTATTAGAGCGGACGCCACAGAGCTCCCAGAGACCTTCCAGAATGTACTACCGGCATCCAGACTTCTCTAGAGTTATGTAGCTCATATGAGCAACTTAACAGTCCCTCATACAAGCTAGGGGACAGATGATCCGGTCTGGATACCGGCCCCCATTCTTGTGACGTTAGAGTGACCTCATATAAGGAAAACCGGTGTCCTGGTTCAACATTACCACACCGGATATCCGATGTCTGGCCGTCCGTCCTCGTCACACGACTGCCCCACTTATTTACTCTATAACGGTTCTTTGTTCATTTTCACAGGACATTTATATAACTGTTGGCTTTTCAGTCATAGCAAGATAAGAGCCCCTAATAACTTATCAGCGAAGATACTGTATGTAGCAAAATACGTCACGTCAATGGCCTCAGAAAGCAAGTGGATGTGTCAGCAGATTATGCGAAAAATGTGATTATCCTCCCCTCTTCCTAGAAGATCGTACTCTGATAATTGACCTACCCTCCTGACACATTCTGAGAGTTGAGCCACCCTGATTGACATAATATACACGCTATCAGAGCTAAGGGACCCACCTGTACCCAACGACTCATTTTCTCACGTACAACTATAAATAACTCGTTTCAATACACATGCATGGTATCGTTGTTCTATCTCATACTTTACTATTACTTCGCTTGAGCATTCACTGAGTTCTTACACTCTTCTAACTTGAGCGTCAGAGAATCTTCGTAGGTGGCACCACCTTTCGCCCCCCGGCAACACGAAACGCTGGTGTGAAGGATCTCCAGGACAACAAGACCGGCCTCTCCCACTGAGAGACCGGATTAATACATCGGATACACACTGTTCCGTTGTGCAAACCCTAAAAACACCTATATTCTTGTGGCTGGTCCCACACCGGATCCTAGTCCCCGGTCCAGACCAGTTCAGACAATATTTGGTTGTGATTGATGCGTGATTAATGAGTGGTTGATGATATTGAAATGTGGAGTTGGAGCATATAGCAAGCATGATGAAAGGTTAAAAATCAGTAAGAATATTCTTACCTTACACTTTAAGTTTTTATTCTAAAAAAAAGTATTTTATAATTACTTTAGTCTTTTATTTCTTCAAGAAAAATAAAAAAATAAAATTATTTTCATCAACGTTACTTTTAATATTTAGGATAAAAATCTAATATTCATTTTAGAAAAAAACTATTTCATGAAAATTAATTTATTAAAAGGTTGAGATACTTATTTCTTGAATGAAAGAAAAATTTATAGTTTTAAGTATTTTTTAATGATTTTAAGAATTAAATTATTTTAGTAAATTAGAATTTTAAAGTAAATTATTTTGATTTTTCCCGAGGTAATAACTAAAGGATATTTTGATATAATTAAGATTTCACCTTGATTTTGATAGGATTCAATTTGAGAAAGATTATGTAAATATGTTAAGTTTTCTATGAGAAAAATTTGAGATATTTAAGGCTTGAAAACTCAATTTTTGGTGAGATTTGAATTTAAAAGTTGTATTAAAATTATTTCTGTATAACAGAAATTCAGGGGAGAGATCATGGAAATGTACAGTTTATTGGAATGATGTTATAAACCTTTATGGTATTTTATTAATTGAGTTTCTAAAAGTCTTAACCAACTCAATATGCGATTAGTTCATGCATTATGAATCATTAAAGAGAAATGAGATGTGATATTGCCTGGGGACGGATTATAGAAACCAAGGATACATTAGAGGATGCTTAATTGCGAGCCTTAGGATGAGAGAGTGTGAAAGGGGGTTTTTTAAAAAAATTAGTGTGTTTTTTTAAATAAATTTTAAGTGTAGTGTAGTTTTAAAATTATTTTGATGTCTAGATTAAAAAACGTCCAATCATTAATTATATTTCGTATGTTGAAGGTAAGAAACGTCATTTCTCCCGCCCAGTATACGAAATAAAGCAGATGCGGACACTTGTCATCAGTTCACGCATTTCTTGTGTTGGAAGGGAGAAACACTGGTCAGCATCATGTCAGGTGGGTTTCGCCTGTTGGAATAAAGAAACACTGGTCGGTGTCAAATCAGAACCCATTTCGCCTGTTGGAATGGAGAAATGTCAGTCCCATCAATCAGAAATTTCATATGTTGAGAATGAGAAATGTCAGTCCATGTCTTCCTCCCACTCTGCGAAATTGGTCGTATATAATTCATTCACCCACCGAAATTGGAGACAAGTTATTCATGCTTCCTCTGAAATTGGAGAGTTATTTGTGTTTCCTCTTTCTATCTATTATAAGTGTAGTTTTTGCTACAATTGAAAGGTATGTATGTGTAAAAGTCATTTTCTTTACTTCACTTCTTAGTTTCAATTTTTAATTTTTTTTGTGTTAGAGTTGTTTATAAAACTTTACATAAGTTTTAAATGTGATAGTTATTATATCTAATGATAAGTTTTATCATTAGATATAATAACTATCACATTTAGTAATATAAGACTAAAAATACAATTTAAAACTTATCATTAGATATAATAACTATCACATTTATAACTTATGTAAAGTTTTATAAACAACTCTAACACAAAAAAAATTAAAAATTGAAACTAAGAAGTGAAGTAAAGAAAATAACTTTTACACATATATACCTTTCAATTGTAGCAAAACTTGCACTTACAATAGACAGAAAAAGGAAACACGAATAACTCTCCAATTTCAAAGGAAGCATGAATAACTTGTCTCCAATTGGTGGGTGAATGAGTTATATACGACTAATTTCGTAGAGTGGGAGGAAGACATGGACTGACATTTCTCATTCTCAACATACAAATTTTTTTATTGATGGGGCTGACATTTCTCCATTCCAACAGGCGAAATGGGTTTTGATTTGACACCGACCAGTGTTTCTTTATTCCAACAGGTGAAACCCACCTGACATGATGTTGACCAGCGTTTCTCCTTTCCAACATAAGAAATGCGTGAGCTAATGACAAGTGTCCACATCTGCTTTATTTTGTATACTGGGCGGGAGAAATGACGTTTCTTACCTTCAGCATGCGAAATATAATTAATGATTGGACGTTTTTTAACCCAGACATCAAAATATTTTTAAAACTACACTACACTTAAAATTTATTTAAAAAAACACACTAATTTTTTTAAAAAAAAACCTGTGAAAGGGTGCTTCAGGGGACCTGGGGTCGCTCCCTAGTGTCGGGTACTTTCACAATAAAAACCTTCTCAATCTGACTAATCTCTAAGTGTTTCCATGCCAGTTGAGTTGTTCATATGCCATGAAGGCATTTATGTTATTATTATCTGGAATTATAGAACAGTGTAAACTCCTGGTTGGCCTAGTGCAAACTAAAACTTTAAGGGCCCATATGCATAAACTGAATGAGATAGTATTAAAAGCATTACATGTCATACATGTGATTGTGATATTCTGTGTGAATGGTTGTGAATGAAAGTATGATAATTATGCGTATAAAAACCCTACATTTATAATTAATTATGTATGAGATTATGAATGATATTATTTTATTAGTTTGTAAAAACCGTTATGCTTATGTTCTATCTGTAAAGTATTATACTCTGTTTCTCACTCCTTCTTGTTTGAATTTCTATGTTCAAAATATATGTGATGTATAGCTAGCAGCTCAAGATGAAAGGATGTAATTACAAAAGGGTAAAGGGTCTCATCAGGTCAAAAGATATGACAAGAGTAGGATTTCAAAACCCTATAGTTCAAGAACTAGGAAATGATTGGTGACGGTCATAGTAGAGGTATAATTTAGTTTTAGTTTACCTTATTACAATATCCAGTTGGATAATTGTAACAAGGTGGAGGTTAAACTTTGATAAACCTTATCATTCAGATATAATACTGTAAATCCTTTATCACTTATGATTTCTATAAATTATTTTTGTCATTATAGATAAATATTGAAAGACGACATTTTTTTTACTTCTAATATTTAAAGGAAATCAGATGTATATACGTCATTGTCTACGCGAGATAAAGAGTGATAAATATGTATATCTTTCTAAAAGTTTTTTTAAAAGCAAGAAAAATACATATATATCTCGTGTATATAAGGGGGTGTTACATCACCCATCCCAGAATTACTCCAAGTTAAGCACACTTAACTTTGAAGTCCTTAAGTGATAGGTCACCGAAAAGGTTAATGCAATTGTTGGTATAGGTAGTACGAATTCATTCCTTTAAGCTATCCTCGACTTTATAGTCTCATACCTATACAGTCTTTAGATCCCTCTCATTCTGGTATGTATCCGGTTCGTTCATGTCTCCCTCCCACTAGAAGCCTGCCAGGAGCCGCTCATTGTTCGTGCCTATGCACCGACGATCACTCCCCGCCCACAACAGTGACCAGGATGTCACAATCATCATATAGCACTATTAGCTTGTTTTATTATTTTTTAAATATTAAATAATATAACCTATATGTAATTAACAATGATGTTCTTTTCTCCTTTTATTACTTACTAAATACATAACTAAATAGTTTTGTAAAACTTATAGTTATTGAAAACAGTGGTGTGTGTAAACGTTGCAAGTTCACGTAAACAATACCAATGAATAAATATTCATTAAGTACCTATAAGCCAACAGAATTAGTCACTTGTTGATGAAAGATAAATACTTTAAGTTACATTTACATCTTGAAAAAAAATACTAATGGAATTTATGGCTGCACTAATATTGTTTATTTCATTTCGTTGATTTTTTAAAAATTATGAAAAAAACAAAAATAATATTACCTCCAATTCTAATATAAGCAAATTTTAATGAATTTTGTTGTCCCTTAATATCAGTAAGATTATATTTTTCTAATGTCATCAAATATTTATTTATCAAATATGTTCTCATTATATATATTTTTAAAGTCACTAATTTTTTATATAATGGAACATCCGGTTATTAAAAATTAAGTGGTTGCGTATAGATAAATTATCTAAATATGTTGTGTATTAAATTAAATAAATTTAGAAATTTTAATTGCAAATAAGATTGAATCAATTAATTGAAAATCATTAATTGGGAAATTAGTTTTAAAAATTTAATTGTGATAGTAAATTATTAATTGCCATGCAGTAAAAGTAAGAATAAAATTTATTTAAGTTAAGTTTAAAAAAAGAAAAGAGAAATAGAATTTGAAAATAGAAGAACATGTGAAATGAAAATTTAAAAGGAGGTGAAAAAACAAAAATACCCTTGGAGTTAAAAATTAAGTTTCAATTTTCTTCTCCAAATTTCTTCACACGATAAAGAAAGAGAAAGGAACAATAACATGAGTTTTGCCATGGTCGTGAGCTTGAGAGTCCAAATTGAAGGCTCAATTATTGTCAAAATTCAAAATTACACATTTTTGGAATCTCATTTCTCTTTTTTTCTCACTTTAGGCCAAAATGGGGTAGTATGAGGGAACTCGCCATTTTCCTTTTACATGACAAATTGAAGCTTGGTGATAATTCTTGATATGGTGGGTGTTGCTAAATAACCAATAACGTTTTGTGTTAGCATTGTTAGGTGGCAGAGCAAGCGTTGGAGGACCTTTAGGCGAGTTGGAATCTTAAAACAATTGTCAGAAGTGGAAACGGTAAGCTTCAGGAACTTTGAATTGAAACTTGAAACCATTTTGGTAAAATGAATAAGGATTTCAAAAATTGATGTTTAAGTTTGTTTTGTGGATTTCTTAATTTTAGTTACCCCGAGGAGTCAGTGAACTCGGTGGTTGATCCTAGGCCTTAAAAGCGCGAAATCGAGATAATGGGGTGTACATAGTGTATGAGTATAACGGTAGAATTAGATAATATTAATGCCAGATTCGACACGTGAGAAAGGGGTAGGATAGATTAAAAGTATTGAATTAGATATAAAAGTAAAATGTGGATATGAGTATAACGGTAGAATTAGATAATTACATGACATTGATGGATGGTAACTTGTTTAGAAATATAGATATAATTAGTATAAAGATAATGTATACTTTGAAGCATGAAATTGATGATACTAAGTTTTAAGTGTGTAACTACAAAGAGAATTGTTATGTGATAGTTGTAATATGAAAATATTATATGATGATGATTATGATATTGATATTACATGATGATGATTATGATGATGAATTAAAATAGTGATAAATTGTAAATGATGTTGCGAATTGATGAATTAGAAATGTTGAGAATTATGATGATATGATAGATTTATACGCCTGAGTAACTGGTGACAATCCCGTTTTAATGCTCATAATGCCAGGACTAGATGGTTGAGATCTTATTTGAAATGATTTATGATAAAGATGTTATATTTTGAAGATTCAGAGACAGGCTTAGAAGGGGGTTGAATAAGGCTATAACTCTTTTTACGGAATAAAGCTTGTTTATACAACAATGGCAACAGACTCTAACAAACAAAGATCCAGACTTAAAAAGATAAGGGGTAGAGAGAAATACACAACAAATTTATATTAGTACACTTCCAAACGATGAAGTTACATCTAGTACCTTCAAATTTGAAAGATTTTCACTATGTAAAAATATCTTTTTACACAAACTGCACTTCTCGTACCTCAAGTTATTGACTCTAGCCACTTCTGGCTTATCACCTAAGTATTATTTCAACAAGTCACTCCTAGTTCAAAACTCAAGTATTCTTTCTAAAGCCTCTTCAGGCTAGAAAGTGTTTCCCACAAGAAATTAAGACTAGTTAACACACCAGACTTTGACACATGGAAAGATTAAGAGATGTTTGTGTTTGATAACTTAATGTATAAGAGAATTGAGCTTAAGAACAAATACATTAAGTTGAAAAACAAAGATTAAGTCTGAAAGAAGCATATGTAAGAAATGAGAATGGGAGTCTCTATTTTTGATTCATTTTCTTTGTTCACGCTTAAATCCGCTACATCAAGATCTGAGGTTCTCTTCTTATTTATAGGTCATTTCAAATAGTTGTTACTATTACATTGAGAAAAGATAGTCGTTTGAGTATGCAAACTTAAGAGATGAAATGAAGACAAAAGGTCTGGTTCGAGGATATGTAGATATTGCACTAAAACAGAGTGTCTCGAGCATTGCAGTGTGAAAGTCCTTTTTGTTGTCTTTCATCTATCATGGACTATCACAAAATAAGCTTGGTTGACCTTCTGAAGCTTTCTGACTTAAGTACTAATCTTTGTCAGTTTTTTAATTTGCGTAGAGCAGCTTCCTCGATTCTCTCTTCATGCAAGCCTTGGTTTTCTTACGAACTTGTCTTTTTTTCCATTTCAGGTTAGAAGCAATCTTGCTTGAAGAAAACTAGGTCTAGGGTTTCTTCAAAATAACTAGGTCTAGGGTTTATTCAAAATTCCCTTGAGTAGACTGAATCTGAATTAGAGGACCGTTCTATGCAAAAGGTGTCTGAGTTTGATAACTCAAAGCTTAGATAGATGAAGTTGTAAGAGTAATGTGCGTGTTGAGTCTGAAGAGTGAATCTGATGAAGAGCATGACTCAACAAATAATAAGTTACCTAGCTAGAATTTGGTGAGTTAATGGTGATATGTTGGCTAGAAAATGGTGAGAAAATGGAGTGTTGAGATCTTGTGAGTACCTCGTGAAACAAACCTTTGTGTCGATAAGTTAGCTAGAATTTGGTGTTTTCAAGGCTTACGTTTACATGGTGATTTGAACCTCTTGAGGCTAAGAATCAGATCCTCCAGTAGGACACCTCGCTAGCTTTGGCATTTGCCTAATTTTTTGCTTTATTTCACAAAAAAGTACAACTTAGCATCAACATCATTAAAAGAAAATAAGCCTTAAAGTAAGGACCACACTTAACAACAAACCACACAATGAAGCTAAAATTTAATAAAACTTCTTCATATATAACTTCATCCTTCTTTTTCCTAGTTGTATCGGCTCTACCAGAAATACAACCAACAAAATTAGAAGATATACCCCGTCAAGATAATGCAAACATGATCTTAGTTGAGACTAACATCGTATTTAATTAATAATGAGACTCAAACAAGGACACAAACTAGAGAGAAGGAAGAGCAGACATAGTGAAATATAGGAGATTAGGTGGTGGCCGTTGTCGGAGGTATACGATGACAATGAGATGGAGAAAAACAAAAATATGGAAGTTGAAGAGAAATAAACTAATACAAAAATATCAAATAGTCTTATAATATTTTTTCAATACTATTAAATATGTTTGTCCACTAAATATATTTTTCTGTTATATATTCACAAAACAACTAATTATTTATATAACAAATGATATTAAAACAACTAATTATTTATATAACAAATGATATTAAGAGCTACATCAAATAACTAACATTCTTAATATTTGTTTGGTATTAGGAAGCAACGTTTATTGTTCTCATAAACACATGCACTTTGAATTTTCCACCTTTTCTATACTAGTACTAATATATGGGGCGGAAACAATCACTTATAGTTCACACACAACCAAACTCATGCTGAAAATTGAAACTAGAAGTGCTCTTTTGGTGAGGTCTTCCATCGTGGTTGAACGGAAAAGAAATTTTATATTTCATTCTGCTAATAATGTATTTATTAATCTTAAAAGAAAAAAAAAACAAATTTGGTCGAACTAACAACTAAGTGTTATTTCTAAGTCTCATTCTCATACATGATTAAATTCTAAACATGATCGTCTTGGATAATACATTAAAAGGAAAACTGGGCTGAAAACTTGAACCTTTCCAAAATAGAAGAGACATGCAAATTATTCTTCTTCCTTTTCCGACACTGGTAGCTGTTAATTAGTTGCTGAAAATGATTCAAATTCTGCATTCTTATTTGACCAATTATTTCTCCAAATTCCATCTCTTGCAGCTGTAGTTTCTGACTCATGGTGATCACCTTCAAAGAAATTGCCATCATTACCACCCCCACCACCTCCTCCTATCCCCAACAAGTCCAAAGTAGTCACATCCTCATCACCACTTCCTTTATTACCATTCATTGCACTTCCACTGTGCACCCAAACACTATTACCACCTCTGTTATTGTTCTGCTCTAAGATCTTGGACAAGGCCTTACTTTGATCCAATATAACATTAAACATGTCCAAACCACTCATACCCATAATATTATTATTGGTACTACCACCATATTCCACCCCATTATTAGCATTGAAATTATAATGAGACATTTCAATATTGTTCTGCATGTAGTGGTCATTCATGATTCCATAAGATGGTAATGCAGGGTGCTGTGTCATGTCACTGGTGGTTGAGCCAAATTGTGCAGCTTTTTGCAGCAACGCTGTAGCAGACATGTGTGGTAATAGGGAGCCATGAAGCCCGTTTTCATCCAACATTATGTTGTTGAGTACCGAGGGAGAGGATGTGGTGAATGCTGCAGCAGCCATGTTGTTGTTGTCGTCGTTGAAGGGTTTTGGCATTGTTGTAGACATAAGGTGTTCGTGAGGGAGTGATAGAGGGTGTTTGTGATTGGCACTGTTGTTGAGTGGTAATGGTGCAACTACGTTTGGTATTGGTGCTACAGGCAAGTTTGAAGGACCACGCCCTTCGTTGAATTTGTTGTTCTCTTCACTCAGTGCATCACAGAAAGCTCTGTGGGTGATGAAGCTGTCTCTTCTGCAACACGCACAATCATAAACCATCTAGTATTAATTAAGTTGTTTTTGTGCACTAAAGTCAATTAAAAAATGGTAGAAAATTAACAAACGGGAGGGAAAAAAAATAATGACATGGTAGATAGGTTCGGATCGGTTGACCGTGAACCTATTAGATGACCGTTTCGAGTCAATTCTTTAATATTATCCCTAGTTTGATCACGATTTGCTTGAACTGGTGTCTTTACCGATTCAATGACTAATCCGGTTCTAAAAACACTGATAGATATTTTATTTGGTGAATAAAAATTTAGATGAATTGAGATTAGATTAGATATATATTAAGATTCGATGAGTATTTTAAAAAATATTTCTAAATCATTTATTAATAAGATTTTTATAGGATTTGACGCTATGATGTTAACTAACAGGGCCACCTTTGTTTGGTAGGTCATACGATAAAAGTAAATGAACAGGAAACAAACAAAACCATGTCGCAGGAGTGCTATTGACCCTATATATACAAGTGCGCCTAAGCAACATTATGGGTATTATTACACTGAAAAAAGAAAAATCATTTACTAACCATTTTATTTATTAGGATCATCCCTGTAATATATAAATTACAACATATAAGTTGTTAGCAACATGGTTCGTTCACAGTAATATATTAATAAATAGTTTTATTAGTATAGGAAAATAATATACTATTATTTCATCATATTGCTTATATATTATTAGTATAGACACCAAATAATATTACACTAATAATTTAATTTTTTAGAAAAAATCTATACTAAAAAAAGCTATAAGCAAATAAGAATAAAGATGTAAGTGTTAGTAAATGAATTCCCTTTTAGTATGATATCAAAGGACCTTACAATAATCTTTGATTGGACTAAATTATAAGGTGGTATTTGGGTGAGGTATTGAGAAGGTTGGTTAAGAAAATAATTTATCTATACAATATAAGTTATAAAAAAGATGTTGTTGTTGGTCAAATAATATTTTTATAAAAACTGAACTGGTTTAACCGTCAACCGGTTAGGTAATTAGTTCGGGTTAATTCTTTAATATTATCGGTTCAATCATAGTTCGATCTTAGTTTGATTATTGTTTGTTTGATCCGGTATTTTGACCAGTTCAATAACCGGTACGATCCTAAAAACATTTTTAAATAAGATTAGGTTTTGAAATAATGAAGGGAGGGGTAGGTTACCTGGAAAAGATGGTACCACAGTCACATTTGTATTCCTTTGTACCACAAATTTTAGAATGGGCCTTCCAGTCAGATTGAACAGCGTATTTCTTGGAGCACTTATCACATTTCCACTTTTTCTCTCCATGCTTTCTGCTGAAGTGCTTTTTTATCCCTGTTAGATCCCCTAATGCTCTTCCTGGGTTGTGATGCACACATGACACTTCTGGACATACGTATACCCTTTTCCTCACTTCTGTGTTGCTGTTCCTCTGCTTCAGCTTCCACGGCAAGTTATGCCCTCTCCTATGCAGTTGAAGGTTTTGATCCCTTTGAAACCCTTTGTTGCATATCTCACATATGAACCTGTTTGTTGCCACCAGTGTCTTTGGTGATAGTGCTATTACTTCTGCACTTGGATCTGCCATACCAATTCAATTATTAATATTATATACTATATTTATTTAACATAGTATACTATGCTCACCAACCAATATTGAATTGCTTGTTCACACTGATAACTCAGAAATAATAATGAAAAAAAGTAGAATATGCAAAGGTTTTATGGTGCTTTACTTGAAACAGTTGTGAAACAAAAATAAAGGAAAAAGTAGTAGGAGATTGAGCCAGCACTACTAGTAGTGATTTAGCAAAGTCAACAGTGAACAGCAATGATTGTGAAACCCCTGCAGGCAATAATTGAGCTACTTCCCCCCACTTGATTTCCCACCAATAATTCAACAATTCTTGCTATCCAATTTTGAATTAAAACATTCCACCCCAGGAGAGAAGAAGATTCAACACAATAAAATTCACCTCAAATAATAATCTTAATTAATTACCTCCAAATTTTAATTACATACATGCCATTGGTTATCCAGATAATGTTGATAAGTCCTATCTCTTTGGAGGTAGGCATACTCATGATATTCACAGCTAGTCATTGTAATTAATTTACTCATTAATTTTTAAACATTTTGATAAATAAAACACAGCTCTGATTAAAATTTTGAAATTGTTTTATACTCAAAACAAAGATAAAACTTTTAAGTCTTGACACTTGTAGTTAAGAAAGGATAAATTTCATCAGTTCAACCATGTATTCTTAAATTAATGGAGGATTATATTAATCAATCAGGACCATCTTGAGAAATAATCAACAGAAGGGTGGAATAAGAATATTACATATCAGAAAATTTTATTAGTACACGAATACTCAATTAACTAGAATATTCGGGCCATGAATAGTAAGAATATGCATGTGTATAGCTCCCACTTTTAATCATATGATCCATATAAAGAACCAATTAATAAGCAGAGATGTTATGTCTGGTAATTAGTATTGTTTTCAGAGATCAAGAAAAAACAAAACTACTCATCAATTAATGTTTAAGTAAACAATAAAGAAAGAAACTGAGATATATGAAAATAATTGTTAGAAATAAAAGATATATACCTGGATTTCCTGGTAGGTTCCTTTTCTTCTTAGGTGGAGGTGGAGGTGGTTGTGAATTAGTGTTAGAAGCAGTGCTATTATTTGTTGTAGTTGAAGTATGAGAATAATTAGGACTATGGAGCTGCCCAAGCATCTCCAATTTCTGTTTAACTGCATCTTCTCCAGTGTTCTCTGTAGAGAAGCTTCCACTATCACAACTTGTGATGTTTGACATTGAATTAACTATTGTTGGACAAAGATCAAGGGGAGGAAACAAAATATATATCAATCCCTTTAACTTTCTTACTTCCTATGCTGCTTTGACTACTACTAGAACCTCTAGCTAGTTCTTGCAAAAGGAAGATGAAACAAAGAAGATTACAAAGCACACCAAACTCTTCTCCTTTATGTTGCAGCTAGGATTAATTTCCACTGTGATACTATAATATATTAATATATATTTTAAGGCACTGTTACTTGTAGCTACGCATATGTCACTATTGATTGAGATAACAACGTCTTCACTTAATTATTCTATAAGCATATGTAATTAGCCACTCAGCATTAACCCCGGAATCACTGTTTCTTTATATCCATATATAGTATTCCCTAATTTAAGTATTTGGAAATAAAATATTTTAGCACATATATATACATTATTATGGCTGTTAAAAATTTAAATTTCAGAATTAATTCTTAGAATCTTCCAACTTTAAAAAATGAGTTAAAATCTTTTAATTTTAAAGAGATGAATGTTTCTTATTGATTTTTTGTTTGACCATTTTTTTATGTACCCTGGTGATATTATTAGTTATTCATTTTATAATCTCTTGCCGGAAGTACCCTTATATTATCTTATAACTCAACCAATAAAATTGACATTAGCCTGCAACTAGCCGTCCAGCAGGTGCAATTTCAAAATGGTTTTTAATTATTTTTATTTCGTGTCCGTTTGGTATGCAATTAAAGAAATAAAGTTATGAAAACGAAAAAATTTAAAGGTTAATATTAATTATTTACGTTGTTTGAAACAATTAAAACTATCGTAAGATCTTTTTTTAGGTTGGTTAAATCTCCATTTGACAAACCTAACGAAGAATATGTATTTTATTTTCATCCAAGTCAATTGAAATCATTACGCATGACGAAAACAAATTCACTTAATTTTAACCGAGTTATCTTAACTTTCTATTATTATTATTATTATTATTATTATTATTATTATATATATATATATATATATATATTATTTTCATCTAGTAAAACGTAGGGTGGTAGGTCGAAGAACTGGTGCCCGGTGAAATGATAAAAAGAAATTAATAGAAATTAAATAAATGGTGTATATTCGTTTCTCAAAATTACGTAATTTTCTTATTGTACATTTCTACTCTCTAACTCTATGTAGTTATTTGAGTTAATATAGAATAAAATACTCTTATTTAATTATATTGTTTTATTAGTAATAAATAATGTCTTGATTTTTTACATTTTATTTATTGATAAGATGAAAAAGGTAATATAAGTGATACATTAATTATAAAATGGTACCATAGAAAAATAAAAATTGATTAACCTTAAAAAAACTTTTAAAATGATAATATTTTTAAGAAAAAAATTAAAGCAATAATAGCTATGAGAGGGAGGAAATAATGTTAATATTAGAAAAAAGTTGATTATCTTTTGATTAATTAATAATTATGTATAAGTTTTTGGGAATTGACGTTACAATCGGTGCACGTAGTCCTAATGAAGAAATGTGTAAGTAACTACTCACATGTATGTACATAATATGTTTCGTCTTTTGTTGTTTCCCTTCGTTCTAAACTTTCTCAGCAATTTATTGCTATGCACCGTCTTTGTTCAACAAAATATTTGCATTGATGACGCACCTCAACAATATCTAACACGTCCACTTGTGTGCACTCGTGTTTTAGAATAATTTTGTTTTTTATTTAGTTTTATTAATTCACACTATTTAATTAAATTCAGTCAAAATTCTAAATTTGAATAACAATGAAAATATATAACCTAAATCTTTGGAATAGTTCTTGAAGGTCCCACATCGTTTGCCTTATAATATTTCACATGGCTTAAATACCTATTAGGCCACTTTAACTATTGCTAATTGGTTTTGGGATAGAAACATTCTTTTCGGTTCTTATGAACCAAGAGTTGTTATAGATACCATACCCTGAAACAAACAATTGAATGTGCCTTTTGAAATTCAAATTGTTGCTAAACATGATTTCTAGCTAGCTATGGTTGGTGATGGATCTTTGTGCCCTTTGAAATTCAAATTTTGAAATTTGAATTTTCAAACAGCAATAAATACTATGTCATCTCTAAAATGAAATAAACTTGAACCAATTTTTTAGTTTGGCCATGGATGAAGACTATCATAGTTGGCGACGACTACTGTCTTTTTAATCTAGAGACCAATCTTTTGGCAACGAGGCGTTGTGCATCATCAATTCTGTCACCTACGTTCTTGTTAAGTGGGCGTAAATATCTCTTATTATGGGTAATTTTTATAGGTATCCACAAGTCCGGGTCAGATTGTCGTATTTAGATGTCTTACATCTATGTGTTCATTTCAAAGGAAGAGCTATGTGGATGGATGAAGGGGTCATTGTCACTCCATTTTTTTTTTGTAAAATTTAAATCATCAAATATGATAATTTCTTAATGAAAATGAATGTATTTATTTTGTTAAACCCACCTTGTTAGTTTGGTTATAGGTCTATTAGTTTGGTTGAGCATGTTTAGTTTGGTTGAGTTAGTTAATTTGGTTATAAGTCTATTAGTATTTTGTTAGTCTTCCTTGTGTTTTTTCTGTTGTTGTATGTATAAAGGTTTATCTATATTTTTATCTGATCTGGTCTCAATATCGGTCTATGGGTAAAAAGGTCATTTAACCTAAAGTTGCTATGCAAAACCGACACCTCACATAATATTGTAATCTAAAATTGGCATCTAACACCGTACATGAGACTCGTAATCCAATACTGGTATGAGTCATTCTCTCAATATTAGAAAGTCAAAGTTGACTTATGTTATTTGCGTGTTGAGAAAACAACCTACAAAGTGATTGATGGGAAGGTACAATCGTTAGGTTGCGTCCCTTTTGCGTGTCAGCCTTTCTGCAATGATCAGAATCATGCTGACACTTCGTATAAAAGGTTCACCTACTCAAAACGACTCTTTCGCTGCTCTAAGGTAAAAAAACTTACAATCAACATTGAAAAGGTAAAACATTCTCATTTTCACTTACGCTCGAGCTCTTTTATTCTCTCTGAATATCCCATTGACTTGGCGTCGAAGTGTCCCTGCAGGTGACACCTCATTTCATTACAACGCGCGAGGTTGGTGATATTTTCTAAAAGGAGCACTCTGAGACTTCTATCTCCCCACTAGAATAAAAGATATAATACCAGATCTCTACTGGGGTGGTGTAAAATATATATAGAAAACCATCATTTCAGGATTGGCTCTCACGCCGGATCTTGCCCCTCGACTCAAACCAGTTCATTATCAAACTAGTTTTATTCATTTAGTTATCCACTAAAGAATAAAATTCTATGGAGTTTTCTTTTCACGATATCTACATTTATTTTCTTAACAAAATTCATGCATCTAATGAATTTATTGAATTGTGATGTCATAATTACACTCATATGCTCGTTTAAGAGACAAAGCTATGCATATGGATGGATGAAGAAGCCATTTCCACCCTCCCCAAAATTGTAAAAGTGCGTCTAAGTCACTAAATATGATAATTTTTTTATTAGAAATAAATATATTTATCATACATTTGTTTTTAACAAAACCCTTCATTGCTTTTGTTTTAATAAGTTATGATTTGTTTTTTTTGACTTATAGTTATATAAAGTAAAATTATTAAAAGTAAATGTTAATCTAATTTGAGTTATGGCCTCAGTTGTTATGGAAAGACTTTCCAAAGTTATATATTAATTTTAAATTTATTGTTGTAGATAGTAATTAAAACTTTTGGCCACATGACAGGCTCAAAAGGCTAGTTATGTGGCTTAGTTGGCTAAGTGACTATAGGGCGTAAGGTTAATCAGAATGAAATCTTTCTTCATCATTTGTTTTTTCATTTAAGTTTAGAAAATTTATATTTCCATTAATTTGTTTTTTATCCTTACCACCTGTTTTATTTTTTATTTGAAAAGACTAAATTATCCTTTTGACTTTTGATATATTTGTTTCCATCTTCTTTTTCACTCCATTACCAAACTCTTCTCATAGAGATGGAGAGAAAGAGTCGTACAAAAAAACATGTTGGTTTAGCTTCTCCAAGTTCATTATTTTTCATTTGTTCATTTTTCTTCCCTCTTTCTCTTCTTCTACCTCACTAGATTGTTGCATTAAGAATGTTGTCTGTGTTTGCCACACCCCTAGGGACGAGGCATAATTAGAGGCTACAATGACCAACATTTTTGCATTGAGAGAGCCAATAGAGCTGTGGGCAAAAAGGGGGAAGGTTTAAGTAAAGGTTAGTCTACGGAGGGAGTGGTTCCACACATTAAATCGTGAAGGCATTTTGAGATCTTTTCCCTCTTTCTCTTATTAAGGAGTCCCACATTGAATACAATGGAAGGACATAAAGGGTTGGGAACACCACCCATATTACTTTAAGGTTTTATGGTTAAGTGTCTCTCACCTAATATAACTCTCCTTTCCTCTTCATAGCACTGATCCATTAAAAAAGATTATAGTGCTTCTGAAACTCAAAAAAAGAAACCCAAGCTTAAAAAAGGCTATATAAAGGGTTGGGAGCACCACCCATATTGTCTTAAGTCCATGTTAAGTTCATATGGCATTATGTTATGTAATTAGTCAATTAAAGACCATTGTGTTTGATCGTTGGAGTTACGGTAGGTAGTAGAGGTGCCACCTGGTAGTTTTAATGGTTGATTGGAATGGAAGAAGGTTATGGGGTGCCGCAAGGATGTCATTCGAAAACTTAAGAATTGAGATGTATGTGATGACAAGGATAGGTTTGGAACTCAGATTTTTAGAAAAGGAAACAAGTGGTGAGAATAGCAAAAATTAAAGTGGTAAGAATATGCTTTCTCTTAAATTTATTATTCTTTTCATGTTTTACAACCTAATGCTTAGGCCTAATTATGTTTCCACTAGCATCTCCCTTTGTGTAATAATGAGACATGAAAATATTTATGAATTTTCTCTCTCTCTGGCCTTTTTGTTATAATAGGATCTCTAGGCCTTTTAGCTTGCCTCAAGGAGACCCTCTCTCAAACACAACAAAGAATGCATGCTCAGGAAAATAAAGAAAGAATGGACATTACCTTTATTACCGATAATTAGGTACATTGTGATTATGCCCTTGTCGCCAGGTTTTCTCTAGGATTATGCCCCTCACAAAAACTTGCGAAACATTACTCTGGGCCCTTCCAGATCTACCGCTTCATCAAATAAACCGCATATGACTCAACCATCTATGATGACACTTGCATACACTTAGTGGTGCATATCTCCCTTCTCTACACTACCATAACGACCCCATGCTTACTTCACTCCATTACTGCCCTTAGGCCTAGTAAAGGACGACAGTCCCTCTATTTCCCCATCTTCACCCCTTAAAACACCATTTCCTCCACTTCTCTAGGCCCTTAGATCCCCACCTCTCTAAAAACTCCAACTTCATTTGCTCAACTAGTTCTTACTTCACTCCTCCTAACTTCTCTTCACATACAAGCACTTCTGATCTGGCTCTATCCCTAAGTGTCCCTCACTTTTTCAATTCTATCTCGATCAATTCAAATATTTCAACCCACAAAACCTTAAGGACAAAGTTATTTTATAAGTACAAAATGATAATAGATAAAAGGAGGCATAATTGGTTAAGGGATTATGAGACTTAAGGCCAATAAAAAAAATAAACCCCTCGTTATCACTTGCATTATTTCTCATTTAAGTTTATTACCCTTTTCATGTTTTTCGATCCATTGTCTAGACCTGATTATGTTTCCATTATTTCAACAATTCCTTGATGTAATAAGTACACATGAAAATATCTAATAATTTATTCTCTTTATAATTCTACTCCTCTTTCTCTACCCTTTTTGTTATGTTAGGATCTCTAAGTAAAATAATTTGGCTCTGCCACTGACTCAGTTTCTTAGTCTGTGTTCTTTATGTGTGAAGTGTGATGATCATCTACGTTTTTATTTTTTTTAATTTTCTTCGTTGAATGTTCCTCTTCGTTCAAATGTATTTAATTATTTTATTAATTGACAATTTTTTTGCTGGCATTTAAAACTTCTAGAAACGAAAAAAAGAGAGTAAGCATAGATCATTAACTATAATATGATCATGGTTCTCACCTGGATAACTGTGTCATCCAACTACATTACATGAAGAATCTGAGATATTGGTCATTGGCTTGAAGAACTTTTTAATATTTTTAGAATTGGACAATGTCATTAAACTGGTGAAGACACCAGTTTAAATAAATTGTGATCAAATTGGATTTCAATCGTAATTGAACCGGTAATATTAAAGAATTGACTCGGACCACTCATCTAACCAGTTCACAATTTAACCGGTCGAACCAGCCAAACTATAGAATTATTGGAGATGACCACAAATCTGTTGACAAAATGAAACCATGTCATGTCACTATTCAACTTATTTATTTATTTACTGACTTCTTCATTTTCAATAGAAAGAATTGAAAAATTAACAACATCTAGGTATTAACATTTGCCTATTACTTACTGATCTGTCCTGGACCGGGGTCAAGAGATCCGATCTCAAGCCAGTCACGAATAGTATGTCAATACCGTCTAGTAGACCGGATGTATGTGTATCCGATGTGGGTATCCGTTGTCCTTGAATGAGGTGAGCAGATTGGGCGTTCTGGAGATCCTTCACACCGACCTAACGCGTTGAAGTGGGCGAATGGTGGTGTCACCTGCAAAGATTCTCCGACGCTCAAGTCAGTGATTATATTCCAAGTAAGGAATGTATTCAGAGAGGAATCAGTCGTAAAAGAGCTGAAGAAGAAGCTCCCTCACTTCAATCATGAAGTTAGTTCATATACCTGATTGGCTCGATTAACGAGAACTCGTTGGTGGGGAACCACCAACTCCCATTAGCATTATTATATTGCGCACTTACCTGCATGATTGGGTCAAGTGGCTATTTTATATTGAGCATAGAGAATGTAGACTAGGATTAGGGAACAAGTTGACCATTCCCGTGAGCAGAATTTGGCTCGTAGTGCAGGGAATTATTGATCGATCCCTGTAGCAACAATCCTTGTCTTTTGCACAGTGACGTGTGTATTATCCGATGTCATGGTGTTATCCTGAACAACCGGTATAGGGATAACGCCTGATACGGAATTACAGTTCGGATGTATACCGATGACACCGGTTACACGTAGATGTCTTATCAAAGACGTTGAAATATGTATAGCAGATCGGATACCGGTATTGAGACCGGATCATATGTCCCCTAGCTTGTGTGAGGGACTGAATAGTTGTTCACATAAGCTACTCAACCTGCGAGAGGTCTTAATATCGGTAAGCTTACGTGTGTAACAGTTCCCTAGCATCTGTTGTCATTCGTAAAGAACCGCTCTGAATTTAATAGAAAAGACCTTTCGGTACTGTCACAACGGATTCAGACAAAGATTCGTTGTGTGAGAATTTCAAGAGTTTATTGGAATTGAAAGCTCTTGAAGTTTGTGTAACGGCTGTAAAGCGTAAATTGCGTTGTATGATTAGACATTAATGCTTTTAATCACGTGGGCAGGCAATTATTGCGTCTGAGATGAAAATCTCATTAACCGTCGTTTTGGGTTTAATGGGCCTGAAGTCTTCAAAACTTTTGGGCCCAGTGGATAGCCCTTTGCTGAGTTGCTATCGTTTTGGCGCCCAAGAATTTGGAACGGTTGTGTCGTTTCGCTTGTGAACAGGTGCGTTTTATCGAGAACGACACAACTTCAAGAGGAGGTAACCGGTCCTCTTTGTTTCCTATAAAAGGAATACTTAGTGGATTCTGGGTTCCGCTTGCTTTTGCTTTCTCAACGAAACTCTGCAGAACTTTTGCAAGGAAGTTTATCACCTACATTGCGAGGGTTTCTTCGTTCCTCAAATTCATCACTGTCATCTGAGGTAACTATCTTTTCCTTGTCGCTTTAGTTTCGCTTTGACTTGCTACTCGTAGTTATAGAAAGTAGGCTTCATCAAAAGGGGGGGGAATCAGTTTCCCTCAACCCTAATAGTTGTGGGGAAGAATCCTTGTGATTCTTCCTAAGACTGAACCGCGTCGCTCAGAAAGGGGATCTTACTCACTGCGGGAAGTGACCTTTCCCTTCTCAGAGTCGCCCTCTGATTGTAATTGCTTTTAAAATGCAGTGAGTAATGATTGCAACTTTCTGACGACATTTTATTTCTTATCATAGATTAAAGAGTTCGGTCTAGATACTTCCAATGGCAACTGGAGAAGGATCTTCTGGAGATAGTGCCATTTCGAAGACAGCTGAAGGTCTCTTCAGCGTAGTTGCTTCGAGGCTGAATTAGGAGGAGGTTCAGGCTAAATGGCCTTTCTGTTGGGTGTCCAGCGAATTTAAGGACTTGGCCTCTCGTCATGCGGATGAGGAGGGATCTCAAATTCAACCGAGGTTCACGCTGAGTACGGATGAAGAGACAAAAAAGTGGTATAGGGTTTACGCACCACTTCCGACAGAGCGGATATGTCATGTCGTCCCCAACGATCGTTCAGTGTACATGTACGACTTCATCTTTCATTATTTGGGTGTCCGCTTCCCATTAACCGAACTCCAGATGGGTGTTTTGAGGTTTTTGAACTGTGCACCCTCCCAACTTCATCCCAACGGTTGGGGCCTCATCCGAGCTCTCGAAGTGCTTGGGGAGCACTTCAATTTCACGCCAACTGTAGCGATGTTGTTCTACTACACTCAGGTAGTTCGAAGGGCGAATAAGCAGGGCGGAGTTGGTCTGGTGACACTCCGGACTCTCTGTTCTTTTGTGAACTTTGAGTCTTATACTGATTCGGCCAAGGTTGATGGGAAGTCGTTTAAGACCTACTTCACTCGCATCTCCATTAAGAAGGGCAAACCGAAATTTTGGAAGGACGAAGAGGATGTTGACAAATTTCCCCTGAGTTGGACACACGAACATTTCCTCTTGAGCTCACACGCGTACTACACTGATCAATCCGATCTGTCTCGAGAGACGTCGAGAGTGTTGTTCGCACTTGAATCGCATACTACAGGTCGTCACGTCTTCTCGTGTAGGCGTTTGCTAAGTAGCTCAAGCGGAGTCCGGGAGGAATATTTGCGTACTTCTCGTTTTATTTCATCTTTCCTCCTTTACCAAATATATATAGAATATTTATAGTTGCTGACATCTTGTGTTTGTTCATGTAGGTGAAATAGAACAGGAAACTCCAGAAATGGACAAATTGAAGAAATTCAAGGCGGCTGGTAAATCCGTTTCCCGTGAGAATGAAGTGAAGCCCAGGCCCTCAACCAAGGATCGTCCTGAGTTAATAATACTGACCTCGGATGCTGAAGGGGACGTTCCGTTGGTTGAGGGCGGTTCTTCTGCCGCTGATGAATCCACGGGTCATCCTCCAGTTTCTGAGAGGAGAAGAAAAATCAAGAATGACTCAGTGGGAGGCCCGTCCAAAAAGCGCAAAACTTCGGAGGGTAAGCTTGTTGAAACCTCGGAAGCAGTTGGTGCTCCCTCTAGTCTTAATAAAGAAACTGCTGCTGGGGCTTCTGGGTCAAATCCGACCTCCTTCCCAACGACCTCGTTTCTCACCCCCTTCCTCTCCTACGAAGGTTCTACTCCTGCCACTCTTCCACCACCAATGTACAAACTCCGGCCTACGCTTAGTGTTAAAGAAATTGAAGAAGCGTGTGAGGCCGGAAGGTGGCAGCTAGCCGAACTTGCTGGATTGCTATCTTCCGTCAGCGAGTTGGCTAAGAACGTCGACAAGGTTGAGGAGCTAAGTGAAAAATTAGAAGAGCTCAACCTTTCCTCAGACAAGGACAAAGCCGCCATGAAGTTAATGGAAGATCGTCTTAACAAGTCTAAGGAGTTTGGGGATCTCGTAACTAAAGAGAATCTCAAGCTCAAAGGCGATCTTAAAAACTTGGAAGGCAAGGTGGCAGAGAAGGAGGAAGAACTCCGTAGCAGCCAGGATAAACATAAAGCTGATGCTGAGGAGTGGTCTCAAAGGGAGAAGAAGCTCCTTCTTGAGATAGAGGGACTGAAGGCTAGGAATGCGGAGTTCGAGGTGTCTAGTGAGGAGCTGTCCAAGTTGCGGGGAGAATTGGCTACAGCGAAAGCTGAGAGAGAAGAAGCTGTTGACATATGCAGCCGGGCTGTTGAAGAGTCCTTCGGCCTAGCCATACGCCAAGTCTTCTACCGCAACCCCACTGCGAAACTTAACCTTTATGGAATGGATCCGTACTATGAATTCCATGGGGGAAAGTTAGTCGCAGTGGTGGATGGTCGTCACGAGGATCCACCGACGTCCTTGTATGGTTTGGCTCCTCTTCCTGAGGGTCAATCTATGGGACCTGATTACGTCTTTCCTGTGCCCGAGGTTCCCTCTTCTGAAGAAAGGGCTGAGGCTCCTGGAGGTGAGACTCCTGCGGAGGTTCCAAAGGAAGGGGGACAAGAGCCTTGTGCTGAGGAGGCGCAAAAAACTGAAGAACAGATTCCTCCTCCGTAATTTTGTTTTCATTTACATGTATAGTTGTGTACCGGGATCAACTCCGGATTTTGAACTATTGTATGTAATTTCATTTCAATGAATGAATTTTGGTTGAAGAAATTTGTCTTGTCGTTTCATGTATATTTAAATCGTTTCTAATGCGTTCTGTATAATTAATCTTAAGGCCGGATTGAAATAATAGCCTCGGAAGATTAAACAACAAATAAAATTTAGAAAGGATAAATATATACATGTCCCCAAGTGTGTATTAAGAAGAAGGTGCCTGTCTCCAGGGCATGATCCTTAATTCTTTTGGGGAAAGATGGGTCGATCCGTTGTTTAGCAAAGTAGTGTAACAGGACGAATGACTGCTTCTAATCCGTAATATTCTTACAGGAGATGATAATATTGTTCCAAGTTTAGGGAACTGCAAGGAAGTGGTGTTCCAAGTTTAGGGAACTGCAAGGAACTGCAAGGATGATGATGGGAGTTTTTTCTACACCAGGAGTTACGTCGTTGTATCACAGAATAGGTGATAAAGAGTATCCGTCCTGGGAGAATACCACTAGAAAGCGAAAGTGCGGATTGACTTTCGGAATTTTCCATCATAAAGATGGTTATGAGTATTGATCATGCCAGGTGTTTTATCATTAAATCACTTCATAAGTGATTGAGATCATCCGTCTTGGGGATGTGTACGATACCAGGAACTACATCATCAGGTCGCATATTAGGTGATTGAGATCATCCGTCCTTTGGGTGTGTATGGCGCCAGGAGTTACATCGTCAGATCACAGCATGGGTGATTGAGATCATCCGTCCTGGGCAGGTACACCGCGTTAGGAGTTACATCGTCAGATCACATAATGGGTGACTGAGGTTATCCGTTCTGGAAAAGTACACATCGTCAAGAGTTACATCGTCAGATCACAGATTAAGTGATTTAGATAATCCATCCTGGAGACATTTTTCAATCGTAGGAGTACGGATTGAGTGAATACTTTCATCGTAAGAATGATGATGAGAATTGTTCATACCAGGAGTTGCATCGTCGAATCACTTTATAGGTGATTGGGATCATCCGTCCTGGAATGATTCACACCAGGAGTTACACCATCGAATCGCAAAATATGTGATTGAGATCATCCGTCCTGGAATGATTAGTGGAGCTCTTCGTACCAGGAGTTACATCATCGAATCACTGAATAAGTGATTGAGATCATCCGTCCTGGTATGATTATTGGAGCTCTTCGTACCAGGAGTTACATCATCGAATCACTGAATAAGTGATTGAGATCATCCGTCCTGGTGAATCTTTCCAATCAAGGGAGTGCGGATTCAATTTCCAATTTTCGCTTCATCCGAAATCCGAGTCTTACCTCTACTAGCCCCCTAGCTGATGTGAGGAAGCAGTTGACTTGCTCATATGAGCTATATTGATCATAGTACGTCTGGATTTCGGATTTGCACCGAAGTGTAAATATCCGTTCTGGGAACCATGTTCCGTAGTGATGAAATTTTAAGGGCGGATTCCACAATGGAAATATCAGAAGTTTATCGAATTTCACAACCCTTGGTATTCGGGTAATGGTGGCCACGTTTCTAATGATTGGACATTTAATGCCTTAATTCACGTGGGCGCGCCATTATTGCATTAAGTGCGCATGTCTTAGTAACTGTCACGCATAGTTTTGTTGGGCCTAATATTTGGTTTTAATAGGCCCATTTCGATGGCTCTGTGACAAAATGATGGCATTTTCGCGCCATGAGGTACTAAACGACAATTTTGGTCCACTAAACGGGGAGTCGTTTGGGGGTAAACGACAGATTGTGTTTAGTGAGTATTTGAAAAATTTTTGTGCCCTGATACAGGCATATTTGGCAATCTCAGTTACCATTTCTTCTTGCTTCCTCGACGAACCTCTGTAAAAGTCCCAAGAAGTTCTTCGTGTCCGCCTCTGTGAATTTCAATTCACTATCCTTAGGTAACCACTTTCCCTTCGTTTTTTGCATCTCTTTTCAATATTTGAGAATGGCTAGGAAGGGTGTTAGCTTCAGTGGCGTTAGCCCTAGAGGAAGAGGAGGAAGGGCTTTGGCTCAAAACCCTAATGTTCGTGGTGGGAGGATCCCAGTGATCTTCCAATCGAGGCCACAGTATACAGGGGGGGAGGAGTCGCAATATCAAAGGCGAAGGGTGATTATACCCTCTTCAGAGTCTTCCTCCTCCAGTGAGAGTGTCGAAAGTGGGGATTTGTATCTCTCTGATGATGTGAAATTTTATCGCAGCATCAAAGCTTTCACAATGGTGACAAAGAAAGCCACTGGGAGAAAATCGTCTGAAGGGGAATCCCCTTCCGAGAAGTATATCTTGAAGACCCAATCCGGCCTCTGCAATGTGGTTGCACACCGGATAGACTGGGTGAAATTCCAACAGAAACGCCCATTCAGCTGGGTGGCTGAGGAATTTCGTGAGACGCCGTCCGTCCACGCTCGGGAGGATGAAGGGGAGCTGGAGCCGCGGTTTACCGTTTGGAAGAAGGACAAATACAAATGGTGTTTTAATGTATTCGCTCCCCTTCCATCGGTACGGATATGCCACACACCGGACGAGAGGTCCTTGTTCATGTATGATTTTCTATTTCTGAACTTGGGTGTGCGTTTCCCCTTGACGAAGTTTGAGATGGGAGTCCTGAGATTCTTGGACTGCGCCCCCTCGCAACTTCACCCTAATGGATGGGGATTGGTCCGCTCTCTTGAAGTGCTTGGGGAGCACTTCAACTTTAAACCGACGGTGGCCATGCTTTTCTACTTCACTCAAGTGGTCCGTCGTGCGAATAAGGAGAAAGGAGGAGTGAGCTTGATATCCCTCCGGACTATCTCCAAGATCATCAACTTCGAGGCGTACACTGACTCCGCCAAAGTTGATGGGCGTTCATTCAAGTCCTATTTCACGAAGATTAGCGTCCATCCGAATGAATCAATTTTTTGGTTAACTGAAGATGGGATTCCAAAATTCCCAGTGACTTGGACGCACGAACATTTTTTGTTGACCTCCCAAGCGTACTATACCGAGGAGGACGAACTGAGCCCAACTTCTATCTCTGTTCTTTCGGCTCTGCAGTCCTACACAGCCTCACACCAATTTTTCTCCTGCAGGCGTTTGTTAGGATCAAAGTCTACTCGCGAGGAGTATTTACGTAATTTCCCTGCCATTCTTCATGGGTTATTATGTCATTTGCCTTGAAAATTTTACGTCCCTGATTGTGTCTTTTGATTGTGCAGGTGAAATTCAGGGCGAGTCACCAGAGATGAATAGGCTAAAAGGACTCAAGGCCAGAGAGACTTCCGTTGCGGCTGAAAATGACATTCAGGCAAAGCGGAATTCTAAGAAGGCCACTGCTGAGACAATAATATTAACTTCATCTGCTGGTGACGATATTCCTCTGATCGAGGGCGGATCTGAGAAGGTGGTCGAGAAAAAGAAGAGGACAAAGCGTGATCCTTCGAAGACCTCAGACCGTCAATCCTCGCCCAAAAAGCCAAAAACTTCAAGAGGGGCTGCTGAGCCAGGGCCTGCTAAGGAAAAGAGAGCGGAAGGGTCTATTCCGGATACTCCGAGTGGTGTTATAACATATGGGGCGAAGCCAATAACGACTTATTTCGCGCCCAAAGCCTCTTGCCCTCTTGAAGATAGTTCCGGTCTTGTTCAACATCCGGTGTATGAGAGCTCCGTTCCTGAGGGCGTTCCCGAATCCTCACCCAAGGTGAAACCCTCGTTGAAGAGTGAAGAAATGATCAGAGCTTGCGACGACGGACAGAAGCACTTGGCTGAGTTATCCGAGCTCCTCAAGTCGGTTCGCGAGCTCACAGAAGAAAACGAAAGGCTCACCTCAGTGGTTGGCAAGGACAAGGCAATCATCCTCCAATTAGAAGGAAAATTAAAAACTTCCAAAGAAGAAACTCAGAAGAAGGATGAAGAAATTGCCAAACTGAAAAATCTTGCCAAGGAGCTAGAGGGTCAAGTTTCTGATCAGAAGAAAATCAATGCTGACCTCAATGCTCATCTCTGCACGGAGAAGGAACGCTCTTCAAAGCTGGAAGAGGGGTTGAAGGAGGCTAAGGTCGTCCATTCTCTAGGAGTGGATGATTGGACACGTAAGGAAAAGGAGCTGCTATTAAAGCTGGCGGATTCGAATGGCGAGGTCAAGACCCTGAAAGCAGACTTGGACGATGCTGTAAACATGTGTGACCAAGCAGTCAAGGAGGCTTTCGGGTTGGCAGTTCGTCAAGTGCTATACCGGAATCCCAAGGTGTCAATTAATTTGAACGGTATTGATCCGTTCTATGAGTTTCACCAAGGGAAACTGGTGGCTGTCGTTGACAATCGTCATGAGAGTCCGCCTAACAGTCCTTATAAGTTTGCTCCTTTACCTAAAGGTCAATCAATGGGACCTTCCCTCCTGAAGCCCAAAAGTACAGGATCAAGCTCTCGCACTGAAGGAGGCAAGACCGGAGACAAAGGCAAAGGGAAGAAGGGAGACTCAAGCCAAAAAGAGTAGCGCCTTCCTTATTTCCTTTTTCGTTTTATTGATTCGAATTCGCTGTGTTCCGGGATCAGCTCCGGATTATTACACGAATTGTAATTCTTATTGAATCAATAAAAGAGTTTTTTACCTCCATTCTTGTTTAGTGAAAAACAACTTTAATAGAGGGACTGCATGTGTATTGTATTATTCCGGATTTAAGTAATGAAGATCGGATTGTAAAACAAAATCTCCATACCGGACATATACATGCGAAATGAATTTCATAATAAAACCACCGCTTGTGAGGGAACACATTAGTGCCTCAAGAACGGCTTAAGGGGAATGATTGTGAGATCGTTTAGACGAGAGTTCATTCCTCAAATTATTCGTTAAACCGTTGATGTTGTCCCCCAGTATCATTTGGTGATTATCACTTTGAATAAACTCTGAGTGAGATTTTCACGTGAGAGATCTTGAGAGTGAGGATTTAAAATAGAAATTCCTCTTCAAATATTTCCGACTGAGGAATTTCGGGTGAAAATGCCTTAGATTGTGGCGTACCCGAGTGAATTGTTTGTGTCGGAGTTTATGAGTCAGATCTCAATTGAAGAATTGATGACTCAGAATTATAAGCTATAAAACTCCCAAATAAAGAACTTCACGAGAGTATTAATTTGGAGTTCAGTATAACTTACTTGTTGTGTTTGGAGTTCGGTTTGATCCTACTGTCCATGTCATATTTGGTGTTCGGTTGAATCCTACTAGCCGTTCTTCAATTGGTCTTTGGTTTTACCCAATGACGATTCTTCACCGACGTTCGGTTAATCCTACTAGTCGTACTCAGAGTTCGGTTTAATCCTACAATCCGAGCCTTCGATACGGGGTTCAGATCAGGGTTAATCCTGAACCTACTGCGCCCGTCACTTGGGGTTCAGCGTGGTCTTGAAGAAGAACCAGCTTACTGCGCCCAAGCCTTCGCATGGGGTTCGGTTTGTGGCCTCGAAAGAGGACCAGCCCTACAACCCATGTAGTCTTCGAATGGGGTTCGGTTTGTGGCCTTGAAGAAGGACCAGCCCTACAACCCATGTAATCTCTGAATGGGGTTCGGTTTGTGGCCTTAAAAAAGTGCCAGCCCTACAACCCATATCCTGAGGTTCGGTTTAATCCTACAACTCAGGTCTTCACCGACGTTCGGTTAATCCTACTAGTCGTACTCAGAGTTCGGTTTAATCCTACAATCTGAGCCTTCACCGGTGTTCAGCCAAACTTACTAACCGTACCCAGAGTTCGGTTTAATCCTACAATCTGGGCCTTCAATATTTACACACTCGAGGAGTTACATCGTCAATTACAGAATGGGTAATTGAGATCATCCGTCCTGAGTATGTTCTTGTGCGTTGCGCATATTCGAAGAGTTACATCGTCAACTACAGAATAAGTAGCTGAGATCATCCGTCCTGAATATGCTTTTGTACACCGGATAAACTGAAAATCACAACATAAGAAAAACTCGAAAGAGTTAAATTGTTATGAGAGATTCTTATTAAATCAAAAATAAGAATTACAAGGAGAGCGTAGCTGTGAAAATAAATTCTCCAGTATTCAATCCAAGATAAGGATAGGAGAGTGTAGAAACAGCTAGCTATAGTAGATGCGCAAGTTTTGGGTGTTCCATTTGTTTCGGATTGGAGTGCCATCAAGGTTTTCAAGGCGATAAGAGCCTTTGCCAGTGACCTCGGATACCCTGTATGGGCCTTCCCAGTTTGGGGCTAGTTTGCCTTGATGGGCGAATTTGTTCCCTATACTTGCTTTCCTCAAAACCAAATCTCCAACGTTGAAAGTCCTTGATTGGACTCGTTTGTTATACCGGAGAGCAACTTTGGCTTTGATGGCTTGATCTCTGATGAAAGCGTCTTCTCTGAGTTCTTGTATGACATCCATTTCAGATGCCAAGTTAGCGTTGTTGGTTTCTTCAGAGAAGTACTTAACTCTTGTGGAAGCAATTTGCAGTTCCACAGGTATCATTGCCTCGACCCCGTATGTTAGGCGATATGGGGATTCATTGGTGGATGAATGAGGCGTTGTCCGATATGCCCATAGGACATGACACAGCTGGTCTGTCCATCCGCCCTTGGCTTCACCAAGGCGCTTCTTTAGTCCTTTAAGCACCTCCCTGTTGGCCACTTCAGCTTGACCATTAGTTTGGGGATGTTCGACGGATGAGAATATTTGGGTTATTCCTAACCCTTCAAGCAAATCTGTGAATTTTCTATCCGTGAACTGGGTGCCATTGTCTGTGACAATCCGTGCTGGGACCCCGAACCGTGTTATGATGTTTTCATACATGAAACGACGAGTTCGGGCTGAAGTAATATGCACCACCGACTCTGCTTCTATCCACTTAGTGAAATAATCGACCCCTACAATGAGATATTTGATGCCCCCAGGAGCAGTTGGAAAGGGGCCCAGAATATCCAATCCCCATTGGTAGAAAGGCCATGGAACAGCGGATGTGAAGAGTTCTTCCGCCGGTGTGTGGTGTAGGTTAGAGAATTTTTGGCAAGCGTCGCATTTTTTGACGAAGTCAATGGAGTCTTGCTTCATTGTGGGCCACCAGTATCCAGCTCTGAGGATTTTTCGCATTAAGCTTCTTCCTCCGGCGTGGTGTCCACTCTGTCCTCCATGCACTTCCTCCATTACACCTTGCACCTCATCCTCTTTGAGACAAATTAAATAGGGCACAGAGAGTGCCCTTCTGTAGAGATTACCATCAATCATGGTGAAATACGGTAATTCTCTCCTTAACCTCGTCTTTTCCTTCTCATCTGTGGGTAGCTGTCCATCAGCCAAATAACGGATGTAAGGAGCCATCCATGTATCTCCGTAAAGGGAGTCAGTCATTATGGCGTTTAGAGAAGGGAAAAGAGGGATGCTGGGCGACGTTAGCGTGCTTTGAACCAGAGTAGTGGTGCTACCCGGTCGTTTAGTGCTTGCTAACCTGGAGAGTATATCCGCTCTCGTATTCTCTTCACGTGGAACATGTTTGAACTCCACCTTTGAGAATTTCTCAGTCAACTCCTTGACACAGTTCAAGTATAATTGGAGTTGAGGTTCGCGAGCTTGATAATCTCCTAAGATCTGCGAAATCACCAGCTGTGAATCGCTACAGAGTGTCGCCTCAGAAGCTCCGCTGTCAATTGCAGCTCTTAGCCCGGCCAAGCAAGCTTCGTACTCAGCCTGGTTGTTGGATGTTTTAAAATTGAAACGAAGGGAGATCTCCAGGTGTACTCCGTCATCACTTTCGAGAACTACACCTGCTCCAGAGCCTCTTTGGTTTGATGAACCATCAACGTATATGGTCCAATGGACTCGAGGGTAATCCGGATCAGTCCCTGTCATTTCCACAATAAAGTCAGCCAGGACTTGAGCTTTAATAGCGCTGCGGGGTTCGTAGGATATATCAAACTCGGAGAGTTCAATAGACCATTTGATCATCCTCCCAGCAAGATCGGGCTTGATTAAGACAGAACGGAGTGGCAAATCCGTTCTCACTATGATTGGATGGGCGTGAAAGTACGGACGCAACCGTCGTGAGGCCCAAACAACAGCGAGGGCGGCCTTTTCAATTTTCTGATACCGGATCTCAGCACCTTGCAAGGTCTTGCTAGTGAAATAGACCGGTCTTTGTCCATCAGGAGTTTCTTTTATCAAGGCAACGCCCAAAGCTTCATCTGAAATAGCCAAGTACAGAATGAGTATGTCTTTGGGGTCAGGCTTTGTGAGAATGGGAGGTTTGGACAACACCTCCTTAAGCTCTTGGAAAGCTTTTTCTTGTTCCTGTCCCCACTCGAATTTCTTGGACTTTTTCAGTATTTTGTACAGGGGGAGCGACCTGTGAGCCATCTTCGGCATGAATCGTGCCAAAGCTGCTACCTTGCCATTCAGGGATTGGACTTCTTTGAGATTCTTAGGACTTTGCATGTCTAGAATCGTTTGGCACTTCCCTGGATTGGCTTCTATACCACGTTGAGTTAACATGAAACCCAAAAATTTCCCAGCAGGGACAGCAAATGTGCACTTCATTGGGTTCAGCCTCATGTTAAATTGTCTCAAATGGGTGAATACTTGGCGCAGGTCTTCAATATGATCGCCACCAACCGGTGTCTTTGCTATTATGTCGTCAATGTATACTTCAACAAGTTTGGTGTGCATACCTTCGAAAACCTTGTTGATCATGCGCTGATATGTCGCCCCAGCGTTTTTCAGGCCAAAGGGCATGACTGTATAGCAAAAGACACCACGATCATTTATGAAAGCTGTCTTCTCTTGATCCTCTTCGCACATCGGAATTTGGTTGTAACCAGAATAAGCGTCCATGAAGCTCAGGTATTGATAACCAGAGGAATCGTCCACCATCCGATCTATATTAGGAAGAGGATAAGGATCTTTTGGACAGCAGCGGTTAAGGTCCACGTAATCAATGCACATTCTCCATTTACCATTGGATTTAGGGACCATCACCACATTCGAAAGCCAAGAGGAATATCGGATTTCCTTGATAAATCCGGCCTTCAGCAATTCCTCAGTTTGCTGACAAGCTGCCTTCTGTTTCTCTGGGCCTAATCGTCTTTTCTTTTGGGCCACAGGTTTCGTTTCTGGATAGACAGAAAGTTTATGACAGCAGAATTCAGGGTCTATGCCTGGCATATCGGCTGCAGTCCATGCAAAGAGGTCTTTAAACTCTTGTAAGAGAGCCAGCAGTCGCTGCTCTATTTCAGCATCTAGCTTGTCATTGATATGGGTGATCTTTTCTGGAGAATCTCCCAAGACAATGTCCCTGGAACTTCCATCCGGTGTGGGCTTTGATGGGTTGAACGGATCAATGTTCAAATCCGCTCTAGGATCCAGGTCGACAAGACTTACAGATCCAGCCGATGTTCCAGCATCATTAAGTTTCCTCTTTTTATTGGAGGCGTCCAGCTTTGTCATGTTGAGGCTAAGGTTGTAGCAGTACCTAGCCATCTCTTGATCACCCCGGATAGATGACACAGCATTATCCTTGTCAATGAACTTGATAAGGAGATGTGGGGTTGATACAACTGCCTCCATTGCATTCAGAGTAGGACGGCCTATGATGCCATTAAATGGTGATTTGACATCAATCACTAGCACCCGAGACCTAACCGTCCTGGCTCCTGGCTCGCCTTCAAACGAGATAAGGGTATCAAGATACCCTCTAGTTAGTTGCTTTGCGCCATTGAAAGCTGTTAGTTCCTGCGTGTAAGGCTGTAAGTCTGAGTCTTTAAAACCCATTCTTTCAAAGCAATTATAAAAAATAACATCGCAGGAACTTCCCTGGTCAACAAGGATTCTTCGGACGTCCTTGTTGGCGATCACAGCAGTGATGACTACAGCATCGTCACCACCAGGAACGGTTGGGCCAAAATCCTCGTCAGAGAAAGAGATTATGGGAGCCTCAATTCCTCCTCTGTAAGGGCGATTGTCTTTGACTTTCCCTTGCACAGATAGAATCATTCTGTGATGATTCTTTCGGGCTGTAATTGAAGTTCCTCCTCCAGCGAACCCTCCAGCAATCATGTCAATGACTTCACGTCGGCCCTGACGTTGTTGCTGGGGTATGTTGTCTTTCTGTGCTGCATTATCGGTCATTACACCTTTTTGCTTCTCTGCAGCAGAGAACTTTCGAACCGGACTGGGGTTGTTGTCATCCCCATCGTCGGGATCTCTTTCTCTTTTCTCATTCCGTTCTGCCCTGTCAAAGGATTTTTCTTTGAACAGGTATTGCTTCAATTTGCCTTCTCTAATTAGCGTCTCAACCGCGTTCTTTAGAGCTTGGCATTCATCAGTGGAATGACCATTTTGTTCATGAAAATCACAGTACTTTCGTGAATTTCCTGGTCTTTTCATAGGGGCTGGTCTCCTGATGCCATATGTGCTGAAAACTGGCCATCCGACCTCTCTCAAAATCTGAGATGGTCTGGCAGATAACTGTGCATAATGGCTGAAGGAATTGACATGCCTTTCTCGAGGTCGAGGAGGGTGGTTATCCACCTTAGGATTGGTGAATGGCCTCTCCATGCGTTCTGACCTCGTCTTTTCCTTACCCTTCTGGGTTTGGGGAGATGGTGTTGGTGGCTTTTTCTTTGCAGCCATTGCCTCCAAGTGCATCTCTATGCTCACATACTTTGAGGCTTTTTTCCTGAACTCCTCAAAAGTTGCTGGGGGGCTCTTTGCCAATGAAAGAGCGAAAGCTGATCCTGGCTGCAATGCCTCAATTACGATATGCAGCTTGATAGATTCTGTGAGGTTAGGAACCAGGGCTGCTTCCTTATAAAACCTCTTCAAAAAATCTTTTAAGCCCTCAGTTTCACTTTGCTTAATCTGAGCCAAGGTATGAGACGTCTTGGGTACGTCTCTGGAGATGACAAAGTGGGTTTCAAAGGCAGCTGCCATTTCCGTCCAAGAATCTATGGATCCAGAAGGCAGGCCTTTAAACCACCCGAGGGCTTCCTCAGACAATGTTCGAGGGAACATTCGGCACATCACGTCTTCATCAGCCCCCAAGTACATGGCTTCAAACACATAAGCATCAAGGTGCTTAGTTGGATCAGTTTCACCATTATACTTTCCGATGGAAAGTGGTTGAGTGGTTTGAAGGTGCTTGGGGATGCTGATGCCCATAAGTCTCCTTGAGAAAGGAACCTTCAGAGTGTAAGACAATGGGGGTGCTGTTGTTGAATCTCTCTTCCTTCGGGAAGCTGCATCCTCAGAATCGCGAGTTTGTTCCCCCTCCTCAAACGTTGGGATCTTTGAGTACTGAAGAGTGGTGGACTTTTCACCATCAGTTGTGTGGGGAGTGTTTCGCGTGCGAGATGACTCTTTATCCTCGCTTTGCCTTTTTTCTCTTCGCAATTCAGCGAGTTCCCTCTGAAGTCGTTTGATCAACTCATCACGAGGATCAGGATCAGACACTGTTACTATCTTCTTTGAGCTGCCCCCATGAGAATCAAAGTTGAGTTTTCTGAAGGCGTTAGGATTGGTTCTGCCTTCAGCTTGATTCTCCACGAAGTCTTGTGCTTCGCCTTCCATGGTGGATTACCTGCTCTGTCAAAGGATATGGGAATAACTTTATCGTGTCCCACCGGGCGTGCCAATGATCTGTCCTGGACCGGGGTCAAGAGATCCGATCTCAAGCCAGTCACGAATAGTATGTCAATACCGTCTAGTAGACCGGATGTATGTGTATCCGATGTGGGTATCCGTTGTCCTTGAATGAGGTGAGCAGATTGGGCGTTCTGGAGATCCTTCACACCGACCTAACGCGTTGAAGTGGGCGAATGGTGGTGTCACCTGCAAAGATTCTCCGACGCTCAAGTCAGTGATTATATTCCAAGTAAGGAATGTATTCAGAGAGGAATCAGTCGTAAAAGAGCTGAAGAAGAAGCTCCCTCACTTCAATCATGAAGTTAGTTCATATACCTGATTGGCTCGATTAACGAGGACTCGTTGGTGGGGAACCACCAACTCCCATTAGCATTATTATATTGCGCACTTACCTGCATGATTGGGTCAAGTGGCTATTTTATATTGAGCATAGAGAATGTAGACTAGGATTAGGGAACAAGTTGACCATTCCCGTGAGCAGAATTTGGCTCGTAGTGCAGGGAATTATTGATCGATCCCTGTAGCAACAATCCTTGTCTTTTGCACAGTGACGTGTGTATTATCCGATGTCATGGTGTTATCCTGAACAACCGGTATAGGGATAACGCCTGATACGGAATTACAGTTCGGATGTATACCGATGACACCGGTTACACGTAGATGTCTTATCAAAGACGTTGAAATATGTATAGCAGATCGGATACCGGTATTGAGACCGGATCACTTACAAAAATAAGAATAATAAAAAAAATATATTTGAATAATGATGATATAATGGGAAAATGTTAATTTTCTTATATTATTCCTCTAAATTACCCAGAGCTCATATATTTAATATTTTTTTTCTACAAAGGAATGGAAGTAATGAACAAACTATCATTGCTTTTGGATAGTTCATAAACATCCAATCCAAACACTATTTCATTTAAAACATGTAAAGAAATTAAAATCAAAGAAATCACAAAAATAGGGAAATATTCCTTAGGTGTTTGGCCATGGTGATAAACATGGACGGTCCCCACTATGTTAACTTGAAATATTATTTATTAATTAGGTCGTTGTTCAATGTTGAAAATCTCGATATGTCGTCCTCATCTAGCTGTTTTTTTTAAACAATTGTTTAATCATCATTTAATTTATTTTTAAAAAATTACACTCTTTAAAAATTGATTTACTCTACAGTTCAATGATATATGAACTCTAAATATATATGGTTTCTACGAGGATTGATTTAAAAGAATAAATTAAATAAAAAATTAAAGATTAAATCAAAACGTTCACAATTAGCTGAACAAATTGAAATTTGAAAGATGAGTTGTCTAATTTTGATTATAATCTTACTTATAGTACTTGAAATAAACTATTTTGATGTACACAACTTATAGGGTAAAAGAAAATGCTTGATATGTTTAATTCTAAGATAAATTCGTTGGATAAAGATTATTTTCTAATTTAATTAAATAAAGTTTTATCAAATTTAAATAATATGTAAGATTAATATTAAAAATTAAATAATTTTATTTCTATAACTAATTATTAAATGAGTTTGATACTTAATTTACATATGAAAAGAACGATTGATTTGGAGGGTGTTTAGTTTGTAGTTAGAGAAACAGAGTTGAGTTGAAGTGAGAAATTTAAAGGTTGATATTAATTCTTTACGCTATTAGAGACAATCAAAACTCCGTTGACCCGTAAGATCAAAATCTTCCTTCAACTTAACGGAGAATTCTTCGTTGCCTCACCCCTGCCAAACATGCTGTTGGTGAGTAATGGTATCGTGGAATTCAAATTTACATCATAATTAAAAAAAAGACATTATATGTTCAACGTCTAAATCCACTAAATTAATCTAATCACGAATTTAATCTATATTCTAATCATTCTTAAGGGTAATTCATTTGTTATGATCGATTTATTTTTGGCCGGCTCAAAGTTTTGCACGTGAATCGAGGGTGCATCATCTTAACAAGAACCTGTGTTCACTGTAATTCTGTAAAGGCGAATATATGCAATAGTGTTAAGGCTGAAAGATTCTCATTAATCATTTTGAGCAAAAGTTTCAATCACTCGGTTTTAAGTAGCTACGAAGTTGCATGCACTTGGTACTAAGTACATATGGATGTGGGACATTTCTTCTAGTATCTCAATATATTTATTTAGAAGTGTTAAAAGTTTTATCTTAAAACTAGTTGACAATGATTAAAGTGACCCAATAGATATTTAAATTATATGAAATATTATAAGGTGGCGATGTGAGACTTCCAATAAAAAAAGGTTGGTTTCTTTTCAATTGCAAGGGTGACTAGGGAAAAAATAATACACTCAACTTTCATATTCTAATTTCTTTGTGTCTTTTGTTAATGTTAAATCTTAATCTAAGTTCGATCATACCAAAATTAATGTATCATATCCCATTAGAATTTTATAATTAAGCACGTTGGATGAGAATAATGTTGGGATAAATAACCTCTTACAAAGTTCTTATGTTGCTCCTCAATTTTAAGAATGGTCAAATGTGTAGGGTTTGTAATAAATGACAAGAGTTAGGATGGATAAAAAAAACTTAACCTATTGTCTGTCATGGTCCGATCCCCTACACATCAGCTCGATGAGTTCACTTTCTTCTTATTACTCTTTTTGATTTCTTATTTAAAAAATATTTTTAAAATTTTTAATGGTTTTTATATTAATTTAACATATATTTTTTATAATAATTTTTTCTTTTTACTTTGACGGGTCAACTAATAAGCATGTTGTTAGAAGGGGTGAGCCTTATTTTCAAACTCTCTTATCTTGATAGGGCAAACCAGCTTAACCTATTTTTTTAACAAAATAGACCAACTTATTTTACTATTTCTATCTCTATTTTACTTTAATAAAAATAATAATTCTTGAATGTAACATATGTATATGTTAGCATATATGTATATCTCTTTTATATAAGTTTATAAAAGTTATATTCAAATTGTTGGGTAACACACTATCCTATTTGTAAATGCTCATAGTCGAAAAAAGGCCAACAGTTAATCATGTACATGTACACAACTCTCTCAGCTTTAGGTCTCTAAATATAGAAGGGAAATGGTACCAACCGGCTTAATTAGAGTTTTTATTGATCCGTGAAAATTGAAGAGACAAGTACAGAATAATTAAAAAGTGAAAGGAACTGTAAAATGGACTTATGAGCACATTAGGAAAAGTGAAAAAACAAAAGTAATATACATCATTCACATGAAGATATGGCTTACAGCGGTTATATAATAATTATTATTAATTTGCATATCATTTTCTTTTGCATATAATCACTTAAAAAATTACATGACTTTTTAAAAAACTTACCTGATTAATTTCAACACTTCATTGTATGGTTATACAATTTAGGTCTGTTTCTCTCACTCTCACGTAAAAAAACTTTTTTCATAAGATACATCTCAATATATATATATATATATATATATATATATATATGATGTATCATATGAAAAAGACTCTCTTATGTGAAAGTGAGAAAAACAAATCTCATATATATAATTATAAATCAATACGCAAGACATGACTAGCAAAAACAGAAATCATGACATGATTTTGTCATTTTAAATTAATTAACGGTGTATTTTGCCGACAAGAGCTACAAATTTCCACTCTAATAAGCTCCTCGGGTCCACGCCATTTAAACTATCAAGTGATTTAATATTTTTGCCTTAAAAAAACGATTTATGATTTCAACTAATTTTCAGTAAGATATAATAAAATAGTTATTTTTTTGTAAAGAATAATAAAAAATTATTGTGTAATAGTAGTGGTATTTAATCATTAAGCATGTAATTTGAAATTGATCAATAATTCATCAATGCTATGGGAATTAGGTCTTGGAGAGATTCTTTTCTTTTGGGATCTAATGCGTCTGAACCGCTAGAACCTAATAGCATACTAAAACATCAAATTAAACACAATAAAGATTAAAAATTAGTTCATGGTCTTATGATTATTTATAAATATATGTATATTCTTTTATTAGAAATTAAATACGTTTTAAAAGGTTTATGTTATTTCTCTTTCCGTATATATTCTTGTTTTAATATTAATATTTATCATTTAAATAAAATCTAATAATTATAATATTATTATTAATCATTTCACATCCATTATATTACGGTGTTCTTGTTAACTACGTTATGTTATATATATATATATATATATATATATATATATATATATATATATATATATATATATATATATATAATGAAAATTTGTTTCTTTATTTTCTTTATATATTTTTAGACGCATTTATCATGTGATCGAAATATGTCTTAAAACTTAATAAATGTTTACATATATGCTTATATATTACTAATAGATATAGAAATTTTATTGGTAGGTCATCAGTAAGTATGCATTTAAGTATCAAACGTCAATAGATATATTTTAAACCTAATAATAATTAATTTCTTATTTATGTTTTGGCACATGAAGAAAGAGGAAAAGAGAGGAGCAGTTGAAGATGAGTTTTTTCTTCTTTTGCATGTTAGATCCTTGTAGAGATTTTGAGTTCTTTTTGTTGGGGTTTGGTAGATAATGATAAAAAGAAAATTAAATCAGATAAGTGAGTTGGATGTGCAATGATGGTGAAGCTTTTAGCCTTTTTTGTTTCCACTTTTTTTCAAATTTTGAAAACTTTTTTTTCTTTCCTGTCCCTCCGTTTATGCTTTAATTATAAAATGCTATAAACCAAAAATGAATGAACAAGAAAAAGGGTATATACTTTTGGATTGAAGCTTATAGTATATTAATCATAATGATTTAGGGAAATTGAGTGGCTTAAAAGGTCTACTACAATTATTGGCTACTTTAGGCTTCATTGTGTATCCAATTTTCTAATTTTTTTTCTAGTAAATTTCATTTATTTCAACGGAGCAAAATATTGGGTGTATTGTATTTTGAAGGTTAAAAAATGTAAATAAATCAATTAAAAAATATGTAAGTAAATCAAAGACATCTTTAATTTTCAGTAACCTAATTTATTGTTATGTATATCTTATTTTAGCCTTCAAATTTTAAGAGTTAGATAACTTTGTTTATTAAGGTCACGTGAATATTTTAAGTATATCATGAAAAAAGTCTCATATTATGTATGAAATATAATTTGTATACTTTTAAAAGTTTGAAGTAACGTTAATTTTTAGGCTAAAATACCTTCATTATTTTTTAATATGATATCAAAATTTATTGAATAACTTGTAAATATTTAATTCTATAAAATAAACTTATTTTCGATTATCTAATTTGTCAATATATGTATTTTTTTAGCATGAAAACTGTAAAATATTCTCAGGGATACCAAAAACCCCTTACAACCTAGTGATAATTTGTCTACTTAGTGTTGACTTATTTTAATAAATCAACAATAAAAATGACAATTTTTATCTCCGATATAATTAAAATATTATATATATTTTTTAAGTCATTTAACATAATTTAAACTAGTTTTATCAAAAAAGTTCTATGTCAATAAGCTCCGTAAAAGACTATAAGCTATGAGTAACTCAAAAACTTATAGTGCTCGTTTAATAGGCTGTTGGGAAACAGAGTTATGAAAATGAAAAATTTAAAGGTTAATATTGATCTTTCACGCCGTTTGAGGTAATTAAAACTTTGTTTAACCGTAGATACTTTTTTTCAGTTTGGCTAACCCAACAAGAAACGAAACGACCCCATAAGTTAAGTTATGAACTAAAAACTATAAGTTATAAGCATGTTAAGTGATGCTTTGTGGTTAATTTTTGAGATATGAAATGAGTGTTATTTTGGGAAAAACATGTATGGTTAGAAATTGTTTTAATTAACGCAAATTATTTGAGTTTGATGAAAGAATAGTGAAATTTGCATGATGTTACTTGAAATGAAAGGCAAAGATACAGTGTACTGAGTTGAAAAAGTGTGATTCACACTTTTAGCGAAAACAACAAAGGGAAGATGTGGAATGAGTTGATATGCATAGGACATCACATGGGGCCCTAACGAAATTGCGCGGTGGAGTCCTTCATGGCGTATGCATGTCATGTCCTTTATCACTTCACCTACACTCCAATAACCCTACTTCCTCCTTTTCCCACATGCGAAATTTCCTCCAAATCTTTTTGGACATTTTCACTTTCTTCTTTTCAACCTTCTGTGTGCTCTGTTAGGGCAGGTTTAGTGTCTGTTTACTGTATAGTTGGAGAAGCGGAGTTATAAAAATAAAAAAAAAATTAAAGGTTAATATTCATCATTCATGTTATTTGAGACCGTCAAAACTCTGTTTAACTGTAGGATCTTTTTTTAGGTTAATCAAACTTCATTCGAATTCGAAATCTTACTTAAAATGAATGGTTTGACCAACCCTAACGGGGAAATAAACTGGGCCTTAATTTTCCCTGATCATTCCAAATCGAAATTTTACTTAAAATGAATTAAATATGTATCATTTGAATCAATTATTTATCTATAGTTGATTTATTATTTTACCATTGTGTAGTAACATTTTTAACAAATTATATGTACGTGTATTAATTATTTCAGTGTGTCTACACACATACAAATACCTTTTTCCAGTGACAAAAGAAAAACAGATACACGTACCATCAAACACATAAATTTAACTAAAACAATTGGAGCCAGTTTAATTTAATCAGCGGTTTCCTTTTTGGCTGGATATTCGGTATCGAGTGAGATATAACCATTAATTATAAATGACACTCTTGATTTTGGGTTTTTTTTTCTAATATAAATCTTGATTATGAGTTTACCTTTAAAAAAAGATTATGAGTTTGATTATTTATTTTTTTTGGTGAAAATGAGTTTGATTTCAATCCAGAGATTACAACATGTTTTTTTGGTAAGGTGGGATTAAAAAAAAAAAGAAAGAAAGGGTAGCTAAGAGGTATTATTAAGTCCTCTACGGCCGCTTCAATTGGAGGGGAGTGCCAGTCTTGGACTATACATCCCCAACTTTATTGGCCCGCAAGGTTTTATGATAAAATTAATAGATAAGTTAGTTAAAGATTAAAAATTAATAATTAAAAGGTAAAAATAAATAAGGTAGTTTGATTGAATCAAATTGTAAAATTAAGTATCTAATGTTGATATGATATTGATACTGACCCATAGGTAATACGGTAATTTAATTATAATCTGTCATTTAAGACCGGTATCCTGCATAATTTAGTGTTACAATACCGACATGCCGGTATTACACGTAAGGTCTCATGATTAGCTCCAGTATAAGTCATTCCCTCAACACCAAAAAGTCAGAATTGACCTATGTATTAGCATGTTGAACAAGTAACCTACAAAGTGAATGTCTAGTACGTAAAGTCGTTTGGAAACGTTTATTTTATGTGTCAATCTTTTTGCAAAGGATCAGAGTCGTATTAATACAGTATGTACGAGAAACTTGGTGAGCAAGAAAGACTCTTCCATTACCCTAGGTATAAATACTCATACATCAACATAACAAAAGTAGAATATTTTCTCTCGAACTTACCTTAAGCTCTGATATTCCTTTAAATATTCACTAATTTGAGTTGGGGTATCCTTGCAGTTAACACCTCTTTCGTCCCATAACCGTAAGGCTGGTGAATTAGTATGAGGAATAAAAAATATAATATCGGACCCTCACTTGACCGATGTAAAATACACACAAAAATAAGTATTAAGGACTGTCATAAGGTCAGCTCTTGCACCTCGACTTAGACAAGTTCAAATGTAAAATGATATAAAAGAAATATTTTTTAAAACATGAGAGTAGAAAATATCAATAGGATAAAAGTGTAAAAAATAAAATAAACTTACAATTCATAAGTTTAAATGTTACTTCAGTAGTATTTAAAAAGAACATTTACAAATTAATGAAATAAGTTTCTTTACCAAACATTATTATTTTCTCTAATAAATTTTTAAGTTGGTAGAAGTTAAAAGTTTGTTAGACAAAATTCTTCATTTTGACAAATGAACCTGAACAGGTCTGAACCGGAGTCTACGATCCAGTATGGGAACCAGCCACAAAAGTATAAGCTTTGATTGTTTATACACCGGTACAATGGATATCCGGTATTATAATCTGACCTCTCAGTGGGAGAAGCTGGTCTTGTTGTCCTGAAGATCCTTCATACCAGAGTTTCGCGTTGTTAGGGGGCGAAAGGTGGTGTCACCTGCGAAGATTCTCCAACGCTCAAGTTAGAAGAGTGTATGGGAACTCAGTAAACACTTAAGCAATGTAATAGTAAAGAGAGAGTAAGAACAACGTAACCTTGCATGTGTAAGAAAAGATGCTATTTATAGTTGAGCGTGGAAAATGAATCGTTGGGCGCAAGTGGGCCCATAAGTTCTGATGCCGTGTGTAAAGTATCAATCGGTCAATGATCAGTGTACGATTCTGACACAGGGATGAGGATAATCCACCTTTTTCGTATATCACGCCTGTAATCGTACTAACTCCTTTCAGTGAATGATATAGACATATTCCGCTGTGCAGGGTATCTACGTTGATAAGTAGCGACTCTACTTATCTTATCATGACATTGAGGCAGACGGTTATATGCGACGGGAGAATGAGAGCGGGTAAAGGATTCGATGTCTCAGATGAAACTTCAGATGACCGGTGTATGAAGGGATCCTATATCATGTCTTGCAGCACAGACGTTGACCTGTGATACCGGTTAATCCTCTGGGACAACCAAGATAGTGTCTTATCCTAAGGGCTGGTATCCAGACCGTATCAGAACCTGTGTTTTTTGAAACAATACTTGAAGTACATTTAAGTTCGTAGTTCTAGCTCATTTTATTCTTTATATTTTTATCTTTATTGTTGTTTTTTTAAAAAAAACACCCTTCTCTATTTAACCATTAGTTTTAATAAACACTCTTAAATTCAATCAATTAGTTTTTTATCTTTCAGTTTTCAATTAGGTTATCAAGTTTTAAATAATTTTCAATTTGTTTATATGTTAGTTTTGTCAATAGATAGAAAAAAAAAAGCTATACACTAAACTTAGATAATTACTGATAATTTTGTCAAACATAACAACTATATATGTGTAGAATGACTCCATGAAAACACTTCATTATTATAAGAAATGAGAACATTAATATAAAAATTATTATTTTATTTGATTGGTGAAAATTAAAACATAAATATACAAAATATTCCAATGTAATATATTGGTAACTAACACTAACATGTAAAATTATATTCTTACTCGAGTCATTTATATATATATATATATATATATATATATATATATATATATATATATATATATATATATATATATATATATATAAAAGAATATGACGATTGACATCGGTATCAAACTTACATACCAACATATTTTTTAATAAGATTTTTCCCCTTAAAATAATAGTGCTGGAATGAAGTACCAACTTATCTTTTATCAATATGAAACTCTGAAGTCTTACTATATATATATATATTCCCTAAGAATTTATAATTCGACTTAAATTTTTAGAGAAAAACAATGCATAGTGAAAAGTAGGACGGAGCTATTCACACACTTGTTTATTCACACTTCTAAAATTTATAAGTTATGATTTTAAAATTATTTAAAAATTCTTAAATACATGCTCCAACAAAGTTTTTTAAATGCCTTCAATGAAACAAAAATGTCTAACCTCTTTATAATGATAAGACTATTTTTTCACTTTAAACTTGATAAAATGCTGTAAAAATTTTGAAGGCGAAATCTGAAGCTGGTGTTTAAGATAATCACTATTCCACAATACTGTATGAGTTGTTTCACATTTATAGATGCATATTTGATAACAAAAGATTAAGATTCCGAGGGAAAGGAACAAATAAAGATTAAAATTTCGTACAAAAAATAAAAATGTGAGGCACCACATATTTCAGCAAGCCTGAAGAAATCTCTTTTTATTGAAACAAAAATGTTTCAATTTTTTTTTATTAAACAAAGTATAACAATAAAGAAATATGCATATAATACTTGTTTTTCCTCATTCTTTAAAGTTTCGTAGATACTTCAATTTTTTATCATTCTTTTGGCAATTACACATTTAATTACAATTGGAGTAATAAGATTTTTCAACTTTATTGTAGGCTATATATTGCATTTTATTATCCAATCATCTTTTACATTCTACTCATTAATAATAAAAAGTAGTTTCTTAGGTTTGTCGTTACATTTGGTCTAGCTTTAAAGTAAATTGAAGAATTATTTTTAGTTTTCAGTAAAAAAAAATAATTCTAAGAACAGTTAAAAATCAACACTTTATTATTATATTTTAAAGTATTTAGGAAATTCAAATTTTTTTAAACACAATTTTAAACTCCCAAACATTAAAAACTTGATAATAAAATGTTTGAGGTTGATTTTATTTTGGTCCTCTAATTTTACAATTTGGTTTATTTTAGTCCTTTAAAGTTCATAGCACTTTAGTTTTTTTATGTCATTATTCTATTTGTTAAAATTGAGTAAAATAATCATTTTATTCTATTCGAAAGAAAATAAACATTTTAAAAAAGAAATACATTCTAATTCTAATAAATAAAACTATGGACCAAAATAATGCCTTGTAAATTCTTGAAGATCAAAATGAATATAATTAAAATTAAAGGATCAAATTGATACTAACCTTAAAAGCTAAGAGGTAAAAACTCTTAATTTTGCCTAAAATATACTACTCATGTCCCTAAATATAACACCATTTTACCTAATTCATGGGTATTAAGAAAATTAGTTTAGTTAAAATTAATAACTTTATTTAAAATTAAGGATAATTTTCCCAAGTTACCCTTCTGATCATTGAAGACACCATTTTTTTCTTCTCACACATTCTCTCTCTACTAATTCTCATTAATCTTTGTGTTAACCAATTATAATAAATGAGATAAATGTTTTAAATAATATAATTCATTAATTTTATTTTTAAACTTCAATAAGGGTTATTCATTTAATAAAGGTATTTTAGCCTAAAAATAATTAATGACATAAAAATTTAAAAGATCTTATATTAAGAGACTTCTTAAAATATTTTCAAAAATGCCTTATATTTAGGACGGAAGTAGTATTTTAGAAGTTGCTTTAAACTTTAGTGGGAACAAACTCGTACACCAATATACAAATTTGGATGATTTATTCTACGATAGCACTCCACTTCTGCATGATCGTATTGTTGTCTTAATGTCTTCAACAATACTAAGATTAAAGTAACGTCCAACCCCACAATTTTCATCAAAATTATTTAGCCAAATTGCAGGCCATGTAAGTTTCAGTGATGACATTCAAAGTTGAGACAACAGCTAGTCACAGTAGTTAATGGACCCATTCAGGGGGTTTAATTATCTCGTAATAGAAAACAAAGAAATCGAGAGCAAGTCAAAGAGGGATTGGATGTGTTGACTGAACATTTGCGTTTCCGGTAGCTGAAACAATTCAAAAAATTTATGAATCAGTTTAGCATTGAAATGCAACAGATCAAACAGATATCCTTTCACTGAACTGTTCAACTGCCTTTTTCCTTTCTTGGTGAGTCTTGAACTCAGCAAGATACCTTTCCTGGATCAACAGAAGCATAAGGAAATCAAGGAAAGAAAAGAAAAGTATGCAGCAACCCATAGAGCATTAGGATGGGAAGAGTACAAAGACAATAATCCAACGACTCATTAGTAGCACTGGACTTCTTGCAGAGCCAATGATAACTAAACTAAGGGTACTCTACTCATCATATGGACAAATAGTACATGAGGAAAAAAGTAATCGGATGTCACTTGAGTAGTTGATTACATCTTTTAGACTTTTATATGAAAAGACATTGTTGTATAGTCAAAGGATGAAAACATTCAATAAAGAGATGGAGATAAAAAAAGCAATGGCCGAAGGGAGAGGGAAAGGAATCAAATTGATCAATCTGTTGGTAGCAATCCTTGATCAGTTTAACAATGTGCTCATTTCCCTTACACTTTTCCTTTTGCTAAAGAGGCTCTCCAAGCCAATGACATTTTTGTATCCTACTAAGAGGATGTTCCTTTCTTTCAGTGAGATAAAGATCAAGTTTTGTAGCATATGATCTAGACTGATCAGCATGAACCAACCTATTAAACATCTAAGCAAGCATATGTCAAGGCCATATCAATAGTCTGGAAATGCTTATCAGAAGCAACACCACCACTCACCATTCAAACCAACATTACCATTCTCGTCTTTCCCATTCCCTTCCAACTTAGCCAAGAGTTTCTCTCTAGTCTTTTCAACTCCGTGCTTAGTTTGTAATATGTGAGACATACTTCAAAGAAAGCTTTCATGTTCAACCAAAGAAATTTGGACAATTATGCAAACATAGTGAAGGACCATATAACAAAACAATGTTAAGCAATAAAATACACAGCCAAGTTTAAGAACTCTTGCTGGCTAAATACAAAGAATTATGCAAACAGTGGTGCCGAACTAAATAAAGAACCAATGTCATGCAACCCACAGAAGTTTTGAAACCTAAGGACCTGAATCATCTATGTCTATTGTTTGTCAAGGTCTAGTCTTTGGTCATGCAGCAAAGAATTCATTCTTCAAAAAGTCCAATCACTTATTTAAAAATAAAAGAAATGAAATAGAATAGATCATCTTTATAAGTCTTCATTTTTAGAACCCTGTTAGCCTTTTTGGTAAACCCAAATATGTGATCAAAACGTGTATAATCCATGGGAATAAGCAGAAAAAATCAAGAAAAAGGAAAATTAAAACCAAACCTGCACGAGTAATTGGGTCAGTCATCAGTGAGATATATAGAAATTACGTTGAAATAGGTATACTTCATCCTTAGTCTCCGCCCACTGCATCATTCTATGGCAATTGGAAGAGGGAGTAGTAGCAATTGCTTAGGGTTTTCACACGTGAAAAGAAAGAGCCCAACTCATTTTTTGGTTTCTGGGGCAATGATCATAAAGTGAGGTTAATGGGACCTCACCTACGGAGAGTTTTCATGGGAAGAAAGAGAGTAGCATTTTGGAATCTGTAACTGCAATATTATCTCCAAGCCTATCTAGCACAAACCATGATCCAATCAGTTTTTATTTTTAACTTTTTTACTTGAAGGATATAATTGCCATACAAAGGGGCACTTAACTCCTTTTGGCCTTTTATAGTATGTGAGGGGCAAAAGAGTCAAAAAAAAGTGGACACCACCTTCCACCCCGGCCACATTATCTATTAGTGCAGATTAATGTTTCTATGAATCATATCAAATTAGATAAGATTTGCATTAGATCATATAAAACAAACGCAGAACATTTAGTAGTTTAAAAAGTTTCATGCAAAAATTTTCAAAGTGCAGAATGAGCTTATTTCAAATTACCTTCACAGCTATTGGAACAAGGTCAGATTGCTCTAATGGCAACTTAAGCCAAACTCTTTCCCTGCAAATGACATATGGGTTGGATGGCAAGTGTGACAATCTCTCCTCTACCATCAGCTTTTAGAATTAGATCACAGTTGGAAGAACGACTGTTTCCACAATAGCAGCTGCTGCATATTAGGCAGTGTGCAGAAGATATTAACAATGTAAATGCTAGCAAATCTCTTTCTGTCATGCTCTTCACTACTAGTTAAAATTTAATGACAATTGCAAAATTATGTAAGTCTCACTATATATTTAACGAGTCTCACTCAATTCCAACCAAACCCAAGACTTGATACAAGTTATTGCCAATAATTCTGAAGCATGCTTTTCAGCATATGCCTAACTAATAATGGGACGGGGGGAGAAATATGCAGCTGCCTGCCTCTTAATGGTAATCCTACATAATCACCTATCACAGGTAACACAATAACTTTACATGCAGCTGCCTCAATAACTCGACTGCAAGGGGAAATATGCAGAATAAGGTTTCCAGTGTTCTGTTCAAAGAATTGACATAATTTTTTTCTTCTGACAAACATTCAAACATGAGCACTACCAAGTTTCAGATGGCACGGAGCAATCTGAGAAGCACGTTCAAGTATCAGTTAGATGCTATTTATACCATTCACACATGCAAAAAAGTAAGTGAATCAGAAATGAGAAAAAATGGACAGGGTGGTAAAAGAACAGCTCATGAACATCACTTCCATTCAAAATGATTCCTATTCAAACACCAAGATTTTTCTGATCCATAATAGATTAACAATTTCCCAAAACAGCCCTATACTGTATATTTACGCTCAAACACAATATTCAATAACTTCCCCTCACCTAGCTCACCACCATGTAGACCATGACACTTTTGACCATAGGAACAGCAAGTAAAACATAGAACTAAAACTGCAAAACAATAAATGTTGAATTGCCAAATGAACCAAAAATCAGGTATAATAGGAAATAAGCTTGACTTGTGCATGCCAACTATAATTTAAACAGATAAATTAGACATAGGCCTCATAACAGTGCCCCAGGTCCATGTACAATATGACTTTAATATTCATAGGTTGAAGTACTGATAAACATAGTGACAGGTAAAATGCTAACAATACTCACCTGTACAAAGGGAAACCTGCCACCTCTTGATATGAAATCCTGAAAACAAATTAAAGTTGAACTAAATACAACAATCTTAATCTGTTACTTAATTTTGGGAAATTGATAGAATTATGATTGAATATTGCCTTAAACTGGGAATTAACGCTAACAGACGTCATATATCCCCACTCTAACTGTCATGAATCATGACACAAAAATACAATAAAGAATGACTAAAAATAAAAAAAGATAAGGAAAATTTGTGTGTGTGTGTGTGTGGGGGGGGGGGGGGGGGGGGGGGTAAATGACTAAAAGCACATCCACATGAATCATTGAAGTATACCAAACATATCTATAACAATCCTACGAAACATAATTCCAAGGAATGAAAAAAGAATCCACCAACCAAACACCCCTTCCCTAAAGGTGAAAATCATTCTACAATCCAGTCAACACAATCTATGATATATAGATACAATTCAACCTTATCAAAACCACCAGTACAAATGCAACAAAATTCATTAGATTTGAAGGAAGAAAATAAAAAAGTCGCAGATATAATTCATAACCAGTCCAGCTTAAATAAAAATTAGTATATATCTAAAGTTCCAGTACAAATATAATGGAAGATGTCAGATTTCATGGTACAAAGATTGGAAGTTTCAGATATAATACATAACCCTACAAATACAAAGAAAAACTAGTACCCAAGGGATTTGCACATTTCAAATTTCTCCTCTGTAACCTCCAGATCCAAAGTAATCCTTTCTATTGTTTGCAATCGCCATGCTCTTCTGATGTTCTAATTTGGGACAATCACGGATACGATGACCAAGCCCACCACAATATGCACATCCCTTGACCCCACTTATATCTGTGATTTCATCATTATCTTCCATTGGATCATTCAGCTCAGCCAAAACTGGGGGAATCCTTTGTTTTGCTTCTTGCAAAAGGTGTTTCAAGTCAAGCAATGTTGTCTCACTTTGATTCTTGTTTATAAACGTTGTCGCTATACCGGTCTTGCCACATCTTCCTGTCCGTCCAATCCTATGGACGTAATTTTCAATCTCGGCTGGCATGTCATAGTTAATGACATGTTGAATATCAGGAAAATCCAAACCCTTGGAAGCAACATCAGTTGCAACTAACACATCTTTCTTTCCAGCCTTAAAGGCTGCAATGGCATACTCTCTCTCTTCCTGATCCTTGCCTCCATGAATGGCCACTGCCTCCACTCCTTTCAACAGAAGGTACTCGTGTATATCATCGACATCCGCCTTATTCTCACAAAATATCAAAACTGGAGGCGGGGTTTTCTGCAGGCACTCAAGGAGATAGACTATTTTCGCCTCCTGCTTAACATACTCCACCTCCTGAATCACATCAAGATTCGCTGCTCCGGCACGACCCACATTGACAATAATGGGTTTCACCAAGGCACTCCTAGCAAAGTTCTGAATTTTAGTCGGCATAGTAGCAGAAAACAATAGAGTCTGCCTTTGAGCCTTGAAGTGATCAAAAACCTCCCTTATATCATCCTCAAACCCCAAATCCACCAACCTATCAGCCTCATCAAGCGTCAAATACCTACAGTTATCAAGATTCATTTTCTTCTTAGCCAACATATCCTTCAACCTCCCAGGAGTGGCAACAACAATATGAACACCCTTCTTCACAATCTCAAGCTGTGATCTCATATCCACTCCACCAATACACAACAAAGGCCTAAGCTCAGGATACCCAGCTTCCTTCAAAGGCACCAAAAACTGCTCCACAACTTCGTAAGTCTGCCTAGCCAATTCTCTGGAGGGACAAACAATCAAACCAAACGGTCCCTCTCCAGGAACAATAGGCATCATAATCTCCTCCTGCATTGCAACCATAATCATAGGAAGCACAAAAACCAGAGTTTTACCTGAACCCGTGAACGCAATTCCAATCATATCCCTCCCGGACAAGATAACAGGAAGACCCTGCACCTGAATCGGCGTGGGCTGCACAATCCCCTTCGCTTTCAACTTCTTCAAAACCGGTTCAGGAAACCTCATGTCCTTGAAATTCTTAATCGGAGGGGGAATATCTTCGCCGTCCACAATGATATGCCACTGCTTGCGAATCAAATCGCAATCCTTCTTAGACATTCTTCGGATCTGCAAAGGTGGTTTCCAGCCGGTGAGTAAGGGTTCGGTGTAGGTGATACCTTTGGCCAACTCGCGGACGGACATTAGGGTTTTTCTGTCGGATAAATTGTCGATCATTTCCTTTTCTTGCTGGACGATTTGCTCGGTGACGCTGATCTCGGGCTGGTCGCGCTTCATCTGGGAGGCTTTGACGAGAAGGCTGGGCTTGGATTCGGCGACTCTCTGCTTGTCAAGATCGTCGACGTCCGGGAGAGTGGAGGCCTTCCCTTTGCGCTGGAGAATCTTTTGCGCTTCCATGGCTCGACGCTTCGCCACCGGCACGTACTCCTCGTAATCGTCTTCTTCTTCCATTTCTGATACCTAACACTGATAGAGATTTTGAGTTGAATTGATGAAGATGGAAATTGGGGTTAAGATGATTGGATTGAAGGAAACAAAGAGCGATGAAGCATTGATTGTATGCACTACACACTACACGACCAAGGACGAGTTTATCGGAAGTATGAGAGAAACCCTAAACCCTAAATCTACATCTACTGCGTCTCTGATTTCTCGGATGCAGATGATGGATTGTGGACCCCACCCGAAGCAAATAACGAGGGCGTTTATAGACTAATAATCTAAATTACTATTTAACTCAAATAGGAAAACAGGGAATCAGAAAGATATAAAATTGAATCAACTGAAAATAAAAATTTGAAACTTTTAAAATTGACTCAATTTAATCTGAAACAAATTTATAATTTCATTTGTGAAATAAGTTTATTACTTATTTTTATAATTATTATATATTCATGAATTATATTGCTTAATTATTTTATAATTTTATTTTTATAGTTATATCTTTTTTTTATTTTTTACGAAAGATATATTTTAATATTTGAATGTATATATAATTTTATTAGTTTTAACTTAGTTTTGCATCTATTTTTATTTATTTATTTTTGCATCTCATATTTATTAATAGATTTTATTAACTACTATTTTAACTATATTAGTTAATAAATAAAAAAATAGATAAACTAAGGGTATTCTCAATTAAAATTGGAATACTAATTTCTTATTGTGTAAAGATCATCCAAATGGAGTTTATCTTTCTCAACAAGGTTTTTATACTTAATTTAAACATTTAATAACATGTTTAAAGAATTTAGTTATTTAGTGATAGAAATTCAATGTGGTTAATAAATGAAGAATATTTTTAATTAAAAATTCATGATAAATGAAAAATTATTTTTTATTAAAATCCATGTAGAAAATACAGTGGTGAGTCATGACAGGACTACATTGATAATATTTTTAAAATAATGTTCAATTTAGCCCTCCAAAGATCAAATGGTCTTTAACTTGTTGCTTAAAAGATTTTAATAATTTTGGTCATTAGGTTATCTTCCCTTAGTGAGTAGGATAACGCAACTGACATGTAATGTTATTCATAATGAATTAAAAGCTTGTTAGCAAGACGAAAGTTAAGAAAAGTAAAAAAATTATCCTACATAGTTTTACTCGAAGGATTAATATTAACATTTAGATTTTTCTATTTTTATAACTTTGTTTCTTCAACTGCAAGTTAAACATCCTCTAAAAATGTTGACATAACATGTATCACATCTTTAACAACGGTTCGTAATACTAATATGACAAGTCACATGTAAATCATAATAGATCATAAATGTTGACATATATATGCTAATTAAATTATTAGATGACTTATTTGATGATCAAAATCTTTCTAGTAGTAAGTTGATAACCTATTAATGTATAGAGGAATAAATTAACATTGAAGGGGTTTTCTAATTTATAATTAAAACATTTTTTTCTCTTAAATAATGTCCTAAAAGAAGTACTAAGTCAACATTCAATTACAATTTAAATAAACGACCAAAAGCACTATAAACCTTTATTTTAAATAATCACTCTTTTTGATTAAAAAAAATACAAAAGGTGAAGTTAGGTAAAAATAAGACGAGGCAGCATTTTTTTGGTGGTTTTCCCCCGTAAATAAAGAGAATTATATTAAAACAGCACCAGAAGTGCAATGTGAACAAGATTATTAGCAATTACATCTAATTGTACAAGTTAAGCATCTAATTTTATGTTATTTTAATTGTATCCCAAAAGAATGTGAAAGAGATCTGAAGATTGAAAACCATACAATGTGCTAAAAATGAACAGTTCAAGAAAAAATTGCATTCCACTTTCAAGAAAAAACTAAATGAATCACTTGTACAAGTGCATGGTTAGATCTGCATTTCGTAGGAATAGCAGGCCACATTTCCTGATAAAAGGTCTAATTTGGTATAACAAACAAGGAAAGGCCACAAATGCTGTCTGGACAGGAGAGGGTAAATCTTGAAATTACTTATCTTCACCTAAATGATGCATTTAAATTTGAATGACTAGGAGCAGAAGAATAGCTATGAACTTTGTGCTCCTTTCATGCAACTTATAATGATTGCCTTGTTTTTGTTTCCAATTTACCATTAAAAACAGTTGACATGATCAACATTGTAAGAAATAACAAGACAAGCAACTATAGCATTGAAATGAAATCCTTTTCTGTTTAAAAATTAAAAAAAAAAAAAAAAAACTGATCTCATCAACATTCTCTTAAATATGGCAAAAATCTGTACAGTATGTCTTATTACTCCAGCAGCTGTAGAATATAATTTGCAAGTCAGGCAGGAGAAGCATCAGCATTTTTCAAAGCCAATTTGTTTCAACAAGTCAAAACTTCATGTTGATAGGTAGCTTCAAAGATACCTTAGCATAATAGATTACCACTCTTAATCTAGCGGCTTGCAAAAGTTTCACACTAGCAGTGGAGTCTCCATTCAAATGTTTTTTTCGTCTGCTAAAACAGCAGTTTTAGTTTCATGATCTGAACCATGACCATGCAGCGTTTGTTTGCTACTTGTACTCACCTTGCGGCAAGGACTGACAGGATCTTTGTTAGTTTGGATGCTTTTCCTTTTCTGTCTCCTTTCCAGATGCAAGAATTCATTTGCTAGAGATTCCAACGCCCGAACTGACAATGGTCGGTTTCTTGTGCTCTGCCTCCTGGGATTTATGGCAGGCTGTTGTTCCATAGAGCTAACATCAGAAGAGGTTCTCATTGGCTCCTCAACTACCTCCTTGGTTACAGATGATAAAGATGGACCATTTTTATTTTGGCACTGCACATCTTCCTCCATCATTGCCTTCATTTCACCATTTTCAGGCTTCGGTGGAACCTGTGGTAGGTTGAAGTTGACTGGCAACTGTGATTCACATTTCTCGACTTCAGCACAAGGAACGTTCATGCATTGACAAGTTTCAATGAGAATGCTTTCTCCAGTATTCTCTTCAACACTTCTGTCAGCTGAAGAAGCATCTAAACTTTGATTTTGCTGTTGACCAACTGGATCACCAACATTTTCATGGGCATCTGTAGAGGCAATTGACTGAGAGAATGCTAGCTTTTCTGATCCCAAACCTCCTGAGGGAATCTCAATGACACGGCTTGTCTCCGCCTTGGCACAAGCAGTCAATCTTCTCCTTTTGATAGGCATAACTGCATGATTAGAATGATCTGATCGTGCTCTCCTCCGACTGAATTGAAGCGTTACACAGGCCTTCTGATTTTTCTGGCTTTCTACCATCTTGTTTGCATTTTCATCTGCATTGTCATATGCTTCTTCTTGGTTGGTAGCAACAGTATCACAGTCAGATTTGCCTTTCTGGCAGCTATCAGTATTATTATTATTCTCTCTGTCATGTATGGGCATATTAACTTCTACCACACTTAGTGAATCATCATCCGAAGAACTACTTTCTGTTGAACTTGAAACACCAGGCATCTTAGAAGCATCTTCCAACTCAACTGGCAGATATCTCAGTCCTCTCACCGTCAATAATTTTCCTTCATGACGCATACTGGTATCAATAACTGTGAATTTTGTCAACTTTTTATCAATGTTTGCAGACATATCCTTGTATGTTACACCAGCAGCATTAACAGGTAAGGATTTCAACTCCCTCAAATCCGATGACTTCCCTCCATGCACCAAACTTGTGTCAACAACCATGAATTTAATACAATCTGCATTGTAAGTAGAAGTTCGGGGTGGCTTGAGGTAACATTGACCGTGATAATCAGGTTGGTCATCCTCATTAGACCCCTCTCCTTGCTCTTCATCCTCGCAGCTACTAACTTTTGCTTCTTCTTCAAGATAAAGAAGATTTGGTTCAGCTGCCACTTTGCTCAAGACATCACTTACAGAATCAAAGTAATGGTCACCTTTCACTAGTTTCCTCCTAGAAAATTTCTTAATACCAGGGACAAGAAAAACCAGACAATCTTTGGAGCTGACATAGCCTTGTTTCTTTGGTTGCTCAGAGTGCCAACCTCTTGCTAGTAAGCGGGGCCAAACAGCATCCCAGAAGAGATCATTACTCTTTGACTTGCTTAGCCGAAATCCTCCTGTCAAATATTTTGTTATGTCACTTGGTCCAAGAGAAGACCAATCCTTGCTAGCTGGTGCTGAAACCGCCCGATTCTTCTTCTTAGGTTCCACAGCTAAGGTTGTAAGGTCTCCCTTCTCCTTTCCGATACCTACTGCTTCCACAAGAACACTAAGTCCAACAGTGAACTTTAAAAAAGTTATGTATTCTTCTAGAGAAGTGCTGCTCTCAACATATGACTTAGCAACCTGCTTACAAACAAAACCCAAGGGAGACTTAGGCATATAAATATACAAAAGGAATGATATATAAATAAAAGTCCAGTGGCCACAAAGGTTCAAATAATCACTGGTCCATGACAATAAGATCAAAATTCAATCAGTTATTCTACCTTAACTATTATTGTATCTAATGTACAAAACATGTAATATTAAAGAGGAAACTTTGAAAATTTGCAAAGCTTTCACTTTCTTACATATAATGGACCAGGACAAACAATACAAGCATTGTTTGAAGCTCATATCTATGGAATCCTTTATTTATACTTCTCATAGCTAATACACCCATAAAATATGTATATTTTGCATGTTACAAACCACATAACCTTGACTATCCATAAGAGATTTATTAATGTAAGAAATCATGGCACTTCAAGAAAGAAATTGAAGGAGGCTGTATTTGTATGCAACTAACAAAGGACTCTAGCAGAGAAGCAACAGAGGAGAGTAGAAGAAATTTGAAGAGCATAGAATGCAATGCAGTGACCCTGGCTAAGCCAATCATTAGGCAAATGAAATTTACTCGTAGTAGTTCATTAACAACACTGGAGACTAAACTAAATGACATTGTTTCTACCTGTAGCAAAGTATCTTGAGATTCTTCTGATACATGGGGAATCAAGCGAGACAATAGTTCACGTTGCCTCAGTCCAGTAAAAAGTTTCTCTCCTATCAAACACTTTCTCCCTTTCATCTTCCTGCAGTCTGACCATCTTCGATATCCATCAGATTTGTAAAACTTACCATAGTAAAATGACAGTATTTCCCCCATCCCTTTGTTCTCCAAGAATCTTTTTATTTGAATAAAATTCTTCCCAAAAATATACAAACCAAGGACAAAACTTTTTGTATCAGCATCACTCCAAGAGTTATTCAATCTAACAGGAGCCAACACATAATTTTTGCTTTTATCCAGTTGACTTGAATTGCTGTCTCCTGTCATCCCAGATAGATATGTGGATGATTTCAATTCTTCCCCATTGTCTGATGTACTGTTCTTTTCTGCATTAACAGCATCTGCAGGTTCAACTGCATGGATTTTACCCTCAATGTTTCCAACATTCCCCCACCCTCCATGTCCACTATCCTCTATCCATGTGACTGAGATGGGTAGACCAATTGCAAAGGAAAGTGAGTTATCGGGCACCGCTTCTGAATCAGCAGGATTGATAAGAAGTTGAGACCTTTCTGATTGTTTTATTAAGGAGGGAACTTCCACCTGGTACTCATGACCCAGTCGAGGATCCAGCTGCCGATCTCCAACTATATCATTAATATCAGGGGAATTTGGAGGATCGTTAGATGCGTGCTCCATGAAATGATTATCATCATTCTGCTGAATTGATTCCATCTGCTGAGAAGAATCAGAAAACAAATCAAATAACTATAAATTCAAACCAAAGCTTCAGAAAAAATATTATACAGGAAAAGTGGATTAGATAACAACATCAAGGAGCAGACATTAAACATGAGTTTCAACTTCAGTTTAAAGGCAATGTACAGAGTTAATCACGGTCCATTTACCTGACCATTCGTTTTACAAAGCATCAAACATACTGAAGGAATTAAAATTTCATGACAATTAGCATTGATTCAACTATTCATAGGAATTGGTACTTAATTTCCCAATTTTTCAACCCTTTGCATGTTAGCAATCTTGACAAGGAATCCTTCACGGACTGTAATTCAGAAAAGGATAACAATAAGCAAAGCAATTGTTTTTTTAGTACCAAAAATAAAATTAGAACACAACTTAACAAGAACAATTGCTTATAACATAAAGCATCAAAATTCTCAACATGAATACCTAAATCACTCACATAATGAAGACCCATTAATTTTCTTTCCAACAACCATAAGAGCAACATTTATCAACTTGTTCTCAAAAAACAGCATTCCTCAATGGCTGACACAACAATTACACAAAAAAAATATATATATATAAGATAAAAAACCCCTCCAAGGACAAAGTTACAAAAGCGATGAATTTTGATTACAAAACAATAACAAAAAAAACACCAACCCCAGATCCACTTTTATGAAAATTCATAATATTAAAACAAACTGGTTCAGACGTGCAACCTAGCAAGACTATAAGAAATCATTCAAAAACCAGAACATACCAAGCAAATTCAGTGACACCAGCATTCAGCACGCCCACATAACAAGCAATCAAAACAATCAATCGAAACATTAACAACCCAAAAACATTTCCAAGCATCTTAATCCAAATCCTATGTTATTATATATAAACACAAACACACACATAACATGTATAATCCAGAGCAGAAACAAGGGTACACACATTGGACAAGTAAAGGTTGATGACAAACTAAAACGAATAAATGTTAACCTTTAACCAAATGGTGAAAACATTAAAAAAAAACACGAATGTTTGAAAGGGTAAGCAACATCATCATTCATTCATCAAGCAAGGACAAACACTATATACAAGTAAACGATTATGATAATAATAATAAAACAAAATGAGTGCAAATATTTTGAGTTGATTTAATTTGCATATGTGTGATATCAAAGTTAAAGAGAGTATAAAAGAGATTAACGTACATGAGAGAAAGAACCTGGTCCTTAATGGGTCAAAGTGAAGAAAAGCACGAAGGTAAATTCGCGGGGCATGAACAAACAATGAGATGAACTATATGCTACTTGGTCCTCACTTTTATAACACACCGAGTTTGTTTCACCAATGTGACTCGCCCGAGTTCATGACACTCGAGTTGAGTTGACGTGGTTTTTAAAACCAACCAGGATGTTTTATTTTACTGGTTGGATGTTGGATGTTGTATTTTACCCCTCTTCATTGCTTTAAGATAATTCATATTTTCTATTAATAAAATATTTTTATTTATTTTAATTAAGAAATCAAAAGATTATATTGGACTTGGCTTGTAAAATCATAAAAGGAGATGCATTAATAATGTTCATTTTAAAGGATAAGTTTTTACAACTTTTTATTAAACATACGTTAGAAAAACCAAAAATATATTAATGGCAATTCGTGATTCATGTCCATAACCACACAATAGAGAAGCACCCTCATTAAAAATAGCCAGTTCTTTTTTTTTATTATTCTTTACGAAAACTTGATAGTTTTAATGTTTATAAATTTTAAATAATATTTATCAATTATCATTATTTGTTCAGTATTTAAAATAATATTTATCAATTAAACCATATTAGGTTATCACTAAGTTGTCCTAGAAACTATTTTCAAAATATTTAGATTTTGCAAGGACTATAACTAACAAACTTTTGAAAGTTGAAATTAAAATGGGTAATACTGCCTGGATTAAAAGTAAATTAAAACCTATAAAAAAAAAGTTCCCCTCCTCTCTGCAATAAAATTGGGTTGTTGTGCATTACAAGTGTTATTTATCACAAGTAATTAAGTTATTAAATAATGTTATATGAATTTAATTAAATGTATAAATAAGTATAAGTCTTTTGCACTATCATATAAAAAAATTATTTACTTATATAATAACTAATAAGTATACGTACATTAAAAGTTATAGTTACAGTAATTTTTAACTTTTTTAAGGAAAAAATAATTTTTTAATTTGTTGATAAAGTAAATATCTTTATAGTAATTGTACATCCTAATTAAATCTGTACTAACACTATTCTATTATAACTTAAATTGTAATATTGAGTTTTTTATTGTATTTTTTCTATTTTGATAAAAATCAATATATATATATATATATATATATATATATATTAAGAGATTGATAATAATTCATTTATTGAGTTGATAACTTAATTTCTGTCTTATACTTGATGAATTCAAACTGTTATCTTTTTATGGCTTAAACTATATTTCTTCTAATTATATTATAATCTACTGTATATAAAAGGATAAACTTGTTTTGAGTCTCTCATTGTTACTTTGACTTTGCCACGTGGGAAAAAATTTGCCATGAATTTGTGTTTGACTGCATTAATAGCGAAAACTTTTTTGACACATTTAATTGGCGAAAGTTGCAGTATTTATTTTATTGTAATAAAATTGTAAAGATGCAAAGCAATCAATGCCAACATTATTTATTTATTATCTTGTATTATTTATTGGAAATATGGAAATACGTTAACAAAGGTGAAGTGATCTGAGTCGGGGTGTAAGATCCGAGATAACAATTAGTCTTTAATTATATTTGTCTGTACTGGTTTAGTGAGGATTCAGCATTATATCTCCTATACCATTGGGGTAATAAGAGTTTTGTAGTGATCCCTCTATCAAATATCACCAACGTAACGCGTTGTAGGACGAAATGGGGTGTCACCTGTAAGAACACTCTGACGTTCAAGTCAGTAAGATATTCAGAAAAAATAAGAAAGCTTGAGTGTAAGTTTTTATACCTTACAACAGTGGAAGAGTCATTTCGAGTAGGTGAGTTTATTGTACGAAGTGTCAGTGTGATTCTGATCATTTGTAGAAAGGATGACACGCAATACCTTTCCATCAGTTACTCTGTAAGTTACTTCCTCAACACATGACTGCATAAATCATTTCTGAACTTCCAGTATTGAGAGAATAACTCATATCGGTGTTACATCATGAGTTTCATGCCTGGTGTTAGGAGCCGATGTCAAGTTTCAATAATCGTGCGATGCTGGTCTTGCATGACGGCTTTAGGTCGAATGACCTTTCTACCCATAAGTCAGTATTGAGACTAGATCAAAAGGTTTATCTTTAACAAATGAAATTGTATATTCGATAAATACAAATTTTATTTTATTTTTTTGACCTGAAGCTAACATCAGTCTAGACTAACGTTGAATATACTGGTATACTGGTGAACAAAGAGACGTTTCCACTACCTCCAGGTATAAATTCTCGTGCATCAACGTAATAAAGGTAGAACATTCTCTTTAAAACTTAGACTCAATCTCTAATATTCCCTTGAATACTCACTGACTTGAGTGTCAGAATGTCCTTGTAGGTGACACCCCTTTTCACCCCACAACGCGTAAGGCTGGTGGTTTAATACGAGGAATTACTCAAAGACCTTTGTTTCCCACTATAATAAAGGATATAATACCGGATCCTCACTGGACCAACATAAAACACACCTGAAATCATATTTTAATGACTGCCCTAAGGTCAGAACCTACACCCTATCTCAATTAGAATAAAAAAATAAGGGTGATTAATTAAAAAATTAGATTTAAATTAAATTTGATGGTAGGATATTAATTACCATATAGTAAAAGTGAAATATATTTATCCAGAAGAAAAAAAAGAAAAGATAAATGAATTTTGAAAAAGAAAAGAAAAGAAAAGGACAAGAAAAAGAAAATGTATGAAATGATGATTTTGCCCCTATGCATAAAAATTTACTTTCACTTCTTTTCTTTCACCATTGTTCACACGAGAGTTCTTCTTCTTCTTACCTCGTCCATGGTATGCACACATAGGTGGAGATTAGCCCTCGATTTTCTCGCCATAAGTTGAAATTGACCGCATTTTTGGAATGGTAGTGTCTAGGTGAATCAATTAGTAGTTTCAATTTATGTTTCATGTCCTCTATCTCAAAACTAAAAATTGAGGGTTTTATAGGGTTTTTTTTTTATTTTCATTGTTTCTTGCACTTTAAAGCTTGAAAATGGGACTTGGCATAGTGAATGTTGCTAAAAATGAATGAGTTTTCCTTTCGGCGTTGCTAGGTGGCAGAGCGCATACCGAAAAGTCATTAGACGAAGCGGAACTTGAAAACTATGATTGAAAGTGAAAAAGTTAAACATTGGGAACCTTTAAAATAAAATTTAAGTTTTTTCGGTGGGTCGAACTGTGGTTTAGGAAATTAGAATGTTGAACTCCTTTTATAAACTCTTGATTTTAGATTATTAAAGTGTTTGGTATTGTGAAGAAAAACTTAGAACCGCGAAAGTAAAATAAAATGATGTACTTAATGTATAAATAATGAAAATAATACCAATATATAAAATCGGGATATTACAATTAACATGTTTTGCGAATTAATTTAATACTATACAATTTTTTTTAGCTGATTTGATGTACGTGGTAACGGGAAAGGCTTGTTAATTTTTTAAAAATTCAGTTCAATGGAATGGAATTGTCTATAACCAACTAGGCTTATAGCTCTTCACATGTTAATTATATATTTTGATACTATAGTTTTTTTTTTGTATTTTATAAAGATTTACAAATATAAATTTACAATTAACTTTTGAATATACGTTTTCTAGACTCAACACTGAACTATTATGGTGGGAATGTTTTTCTATCAAAATTTAACTAAACTATACTTATTTGAATTCAAACTTAACATCATAAATAGAATAGTCTATTATCAACTATTGGGTGGTCATCAATATTAATTTAATTTAGACGCATATCCTAATTGTGTTTAATACTTCCAAATTAATTTTATAGAATTTCATTTTAATTATCAAATGCTTAGTCGAATGTGACCCCTGACAACCCGTGTCCATAAATATAAAAAATGACTATTTACTTTTAAAAAAAAGAGACTTATTTACAAGTAAATCCTTTTATCTTTATATGTTTTATAAGTCGTATACTTTGGCCATAAAAATTTTTAAAACTATATTATTATTATTATTATTATTATCATCATAAAATGTCATTTAATTTTAATTTTTACTTTCACTTTAAAGAATAAATTTTTTATTTAATAAGATTAAGAATTAATAAAATATTTTAAATTTTTTAAAAATAAAAATTTATAGCTTCTTATAATTATTTAGTAGTTGTATCTAATAAGAACCGGAGGGTATCATTTTAAGAGAAGGGTTTAACTGCAATTTTTATCATTTGGGATTGCAATAAATAGGAGAGAAGATAACTATAAGAATTAGAGTTTAATATATGTGTCATATCCTATATACTAATTATTCTAATAATATTAGAAGACAGTAAATACTGTAAATTAATTAAGAACCAGTGAATCACCATCCTTTAATGTAAAAATTATATAAATTAATAATTTTACATATAGTAATTTATAATTGGACGACAATGTAAATATTTTTTACACTTTTATATATATATATATATATATATATATATAGATGATTATTTATATTCAAATACATTATTCTTTAAAAAATATTGCTAAAAGACGAGACTTGTTTGACTGTTTTGTCTCATTTAAAGTGAGACAAAGCTTCGTGTTCTGACCTCCCTCGTGTCCAGCCTTCAATTTTCACCTTATGTTAACTTGTCATTGTGGATTTGCATTTCACATTATATATATATAATATGTATTTTATGAGAAAAGTTTTTTTTATATAAAAGTGAGAGGAGCGTCTGTGTCATATAATCATATATAGATAATTGAAATTAAAAGTTTTTTTTTATTTAAAATGTCATATGACTTTTCTAAAACTCACATAAATAGTCTCAATCATCTATTGTATGATTGTACGGTAATTTCATTTAAAAAAGAACATTTCTCAATCAATGATTTTAGGTCTCTATATTTTAACGTTTATTTGGATTTTTTTTCCCTTTTACTTCCCATGTTTCATAAATAGGCTATAGAACATACTTGTGTTATTCATTTTTTATTGTTTTTGGTCTGCATCTGTTCTAGAAATAGGAATATATTTCAACGTATTTCTAAAATCGATAGACCAAAGATAAAAACAATGGAAATTTAATATTAGAAAAATTTAATTAAGTACTAAAAATATAGTGTAATATTTATTTAAAAATATAATACAAAAATAGGACATTTAAAAATGTAGTGCTCATAAAAATTAAGGATTTTTTTTGTCTCGCTCAAGCGAAAGCAAGAATGCGAACCTACCTACTACTCTCGTTTAAGCGAAATTTGCCCAGAGACAAAATTCCACATCTCTCACAATACCCGTCATTAATTAACTCAACATTCTTAATTTAATTATTTGATTAATAAAATTAATCAATAATTAAAATCAAGATATTACATATAGAACTAAAACATATTAAATTGATAATAATAATGCGTGGAAATTTTTGTTTCTAAAATTTTCGTGTTATTTGCGAGATTAGAATTTTGTAAAATAATTTTGTACGGGTTAAAATATATGCCTTTTGATTACATTTAAGTGCACCCCTATGTATCTTTGGGCAAGTAGGAAATGACTTATAACATATGGTTAATTGGCTTCACAATAATTTTCTTCATCTATAAAACTTAAAAACCAAGATTTTAATTGAAAGGAACTAAATATATATTACTTACTTAATTAAACTAGTATTAATTAAGGTGTTGGACTTTTTGATCAGTCTACAAAATTTATATAGAGTAGTTTAATTTTTTGTTGGGTTGGTCAAACATCGGTTTGATCAATAAAAAAAACCTACAGTCATATAGAGTTTTAATTGTTTCAAACTGCGTAAATGATCAATATTAACCTTTAGATTTTTTTTATTTTCATAACTCTATTTCCCCAACTACAAACCAAACGAGCACATAGTATTATAAATATAATAGTATAATCCAACAAAATAACGGTCGTGACGTGGCAATAGGAAGACCCATTGATTCTTTTTTTTTTGGTAAACACCCATTGATTCTTAACGACTGTGTTTTCAGAATGTCGGGTTTTGCTCATTTCTATCCAATAAACAAAATAAGTAAAACTTGTTGTTGTTCCCACCATTAGATTCATTTATTTCAACAATGTTTTGTCTGTATTTCTTTTTAACTTCATAATATTTTAGTTATCTAGTTAGAACGGTTATACGATTTTAATCTTCATGTAATGTAACCCAATCACATTTTAAAGGCTGGTCAGAGGATGATGTACGCTATCTGAGTGGAAGACAAAGATGTTTTCAGAACAAAATATAATAATGCTTACTGTTATGTTTTCCAATGAGCAGGTAATTAAATTTAATATTTTGATATAACAATTGTTTTGTCTACGTGTAAATCTTTAGTGTGTATTGTTTAATGTGTAAGTTATGTGTTTTTTAATTTGCGTAAGTGTCAAAAGAGACTAAAAGTGATTTGTCCCTTAAAACATATCTGAAGCTCAAATTAGTATTTGTGGTATGTGAGAGAATATACCTCATGCATGTATAGAACGTATAATGATATAGTGATTGTTTTGTCAATGACTTTTTTTGAATTTGTAGGGATATTGTTAGGTGATGTGGCAAGTACATCTAGTATGTATTTATATATGTCGAATATTCCATGATACACATTGGATTCAATGTACAATGGTTCAAAGTTCGAGGTATACCAAAGTCGACTGAAGCACCAATATGAGATATGTCAAGGTTGGCTAGGGTAGAGCTATCAAAATAGGCTATTTAGCTCAACTCATGATAGGTTTAAGTTTTTTTAAACAAGGCCAAAAAAACCCACTTTGAATTCAAATTTCAATTTTAAGATCCAACCCAATAGACTTGATAGTATGGATGGGCTTTTTGGACTTATATGGCTTTTAGCATATCATATTATTTTATTTTATTATTTTTTGTTAAAAGATTTCAAAAAATACAACTAGTAAAAAGATACCAAATTTTTTATTATGTTATAAATCAACTAAAAGATATAATTCAAGTAAAAAAATAAATCTAGTTTTTTTTGTGTTAGTAAAAAAGTGTTGTGGATTACATTTGGCTCGACCCAATAAAAGCTCAAACAAATATAGTCTTAAAAAAGTTCAATTTTAATTTGATCTTTTTTTAATACTCAAATTCGTATAAGTGAAGCTGATTTGTTTTAACAACTCTAATTGATATACCAATATGATAAATATGAGTTGGTTGTATAACCAATACGAGTTCAAAGTTATTATGAGATATAGTTGGATAGAGGTCAATTGCCTAATGTTTAAATGAATAATTATCTTCTAATATCAATTTCTATCATTCTGATTGGTTGTTTTGAAAACTACGATTAAAGCATGAGTAATAAATTATTATCAAGGTATAAGAAATTAAGTAAAGTTTGATTATATGAAAAATCTTGAAAATATTGTGAAGTTACTTTTTCTTTAATGTTTGATGTGCGAGAAAATCTTTATGAATTGTAACTTACATTACATGTATCCCTTTTATACCTAGCCTTTTTAGATGGGCTTTTTTCTCCCCAATTTCTTCTTGCACGAGCCAGCAAGAAAATGGAAAAAATTGGCTCAATGTGAGAATTTTCTCAAACTTAAGAAAATGGCCCCAAAAAAAAGTGCACTAGAAAAAGATGAGATTTTTTTCACCTATAGATCCCACCTAAGAAACAATCCTTCATAGGACAAAAATCTACCAAACTACAAGAAAAGGTTCACATGCTATATATATTTTTATCCCATTTGTTTGTATAATTTTAACCAAGCAAACCCACAGTTAGATTAGAGTTTGCATTTTCAAAAAAATTATTAATAATAAGAGTGACCATACATAATGAGTAATAACTTTCAAATGATAGTGATATAGTAATATGAATGTTAATTTTGTAAGGGGAGAAGAGTCCCATATTAAGAAAATATAGATAAAAAATTTGTCTATATATGGTCCTAAAGTTTGCTTGTTGAACTTCTCATCAATTCACAAACCATTCCAGACAAATTGATGATAGAGGATTAAATTGTTACCCTTAACCATCTTGTTCAATTTGCAACCAAACTGATGATAGAGTTGCTATTTAAAGTACATGTCATTATATAAAATTCGTTAGTTCAATAAAGTTTTAACCGGTTCGAATGACGTAAAAGATTAATATTAACTATTAAATTTTTATAGTTCTATTTTTCTCTTTGTCTCACTCAATTACAAGATTATTGTAGCATGGAACTACCTTAAAAATTTTCACTCGTAGTGGTGAAAAAATTTATTAATAGTGATATGCGTGAAAGTTAACGAATTTACCATCGTCTATAATACTCAATATTAATAGTTGTTTTAAAATACTTCAAAACTTTTGTAATTTCATATCTATAGGTAAACTTTCTTATGTATTTTTTATACATACCAAATAACAAATGAGAAAATAATCATTTTCTCATTCCTTTCTCATCAAACTAACAATTTCACATCCTTTGCACACTTGTTTCTTTTTCATAATTTTTTTTTCACATTTTTTTCTCACAGTTTTCTGATGATCCTAAGTAAAATAAATAGAAGACTTACTAATATATGAGCGTTTATTTCATGTAAAATTATTAAGATTTGAACTTAGTTTCTATACTTAAAAAATTAGGATTTAGTTATTAGATTTAACTTATTATCCAAATTTAGTCCTTGTTACTTTTTGTAAGGATGAAAAAAATATATATTTAACATGTAGTGCGTATTTTGTAATCGGTTAGAGAAATGAAATTGTGAAAATAGAAAAATTTAAAGGTTAATATTGATTTTTCATATTATTTGAAATAGTTAAAACTCCATTAAACTAAAAGATTTTTTTTTCATGAATCAAATCTTGATTTAGTTGGCTCAAAAATCAACTAAATAAGTACTGTTCTATTTAAATATTTCTATTAGGTAATTTGTTTATGTTCTTATATTACCCCTTCTCCATTAAGTTGTAGATGAATTTTTTTTATTAAGGAATTAACCTTATTATGATATAAATATTTTTGGATTAAATAAAAATATTTTTAAAAAAGGATATTTGTGGTTAAACCTAAAACAAATAAATTATCCCCTCCCGCTAGAAGTTAGAATTTGGTGAAGAAATTGTTTAGTTTCAAAAGGAAAAAACTCATTTTTTAAAAAATGTTACGTATTCTATTTTGATTTGAATATAATTAGACCTACTTTATTAACAATTAAGGTTTGAATTGTAGTATTATTTTTTTTTTTACTGAAATTGTAATGTGTCATTATCGCTGCATCAACATCTTTTGATGGTGAAAAAACACTCATCCTGACATATTCATAAACAAAACTGGGATTTTGTCAAAAGAAAGAAAAGAAAGTTGCGATATTTAATGTACAAAATGACCAATTTAAAATAAAAAAAAATAAAGAGTTAGAAAACCAAATTAAACGAAAAGAAAATTAAAAAACAAAATTGAAACTTAAGTGGTAGCATTAAAATATTATCGCCTAAAACAGTAAAATATATTTGTGGATGAGATAATGTTTTTTCAAAAAATATTATTAGGTAATTTGTTTATCATATTTTATAAAATTTTAAGTATAAGTATTTTAAAATCCATTAGAATAATTTTAAAGGGGTGGAAAATAAATATTAAGATCAAGGTTTGAAACCCTTTAAGTGTTTTAAATACAACACCCAAAATTTTTTGTTTTAATAACACTTTAACTTCAATGTTTTTTTCGTTTGTTTCTTTTTTAAATTTTTTTAGGGCACGGCTAAAATACATTAGTTTTTGGGTCCTGTACTAAATACAAACATATTAGTGACAATTAGATAAAAATAGATGATTGAGATTTATGACTTGTGACTTATTGTTCAGATAAGAGATTAACAAAGAATATATAGGGTCAATTTGTTTAAGCTTATTAAAAAAATATTATAAAAAAGCCCTTATTTTATAATAACTTTTTTAATAAGCAGATCAAAGTTACTTCTTAAAATAAGTTGAAATCAGTTTATTTTTAACTTATGCTTATTTTTGAAACTTTAAACAAACACGTCAAAATTTAAAATAAGTACTTTTTTTAATTAAAAAATATTTATCTCTTAAAATAAGTTTAAACAAAGAAGCCCATATTTTTTTTATACTACTTCTTCATGTTTCTATTTTTTATATCTTTTTTTCTCCTTCATCATTTTTTCTTATTTCCTTTGTCACTTTCTCTCTTTCTCTTGTTTGTCACTAACTCCACAGATTTTTTTCATTTACCTCTTTGTGTATTCTCTTTCTCTCCTATTTATTCAGTCTTTTTAAAGACAAAGATCATCTTTAACAAATAGTACTTTTTTTGATAATTTTAATAAAAGTTTAGGGTTTGGATGGTGAAATTTAAGGATTAGGGTTTGGATGGTCACAAGGCATGCTTTTCATAATCAATAAGAAGTTGTCTTTCAATTTAGGGATAAAGATCTAATCATTCAACAAATCAATGATTAACATTCGTTTAATAGAAAATCACATTTATCTGTTATAATAAGTTAATAAGTCTAGTGTAATGGGACTAAAACCCACCATTTTTTTATGTTATTTCTATTCTTCATAGTCCCAATTTTAATTTATTTAGTTACTTTTAGTTTTTATCTGTTATTTTAGTATAGATTAAAGCTAAACCAAGATGACGATTAATTTCATTATAATTTCGAAAAGAGACGGAAGTAATCAGCATTGCAAATAAAAGGGAAAATTCAACGCATAAAAGCAAAAATTGGGACTACAATTTTACAAATAAAAAAATTATGAAAATATAAAGAATAAAATGCAAATAATTATATTTTATATTATTTTTATGTTTAATCAAACCTATACTTAGGGATGTAAATGGGGCGGGGCGGGTAGTATGTTACCGTTACCCGTATCCACGAGGTATAGGCGGGTAACATGTATTCGTGAGTCCGGTAACAGGTACCTATATATATTTATGAATATTTATTATTTATATAAAATAATACTAAAGAAGAAAATATGGTATCCACGAGATATAGGCGGGTAACGTGTATTCGTGAGTCCGGTAACAGGTCCCCATATATATTTATGAATATTTATTATTTTTATAAAATAATACTAAAGAAGAAAATATGGTACAATGTACTAAACATAATATTATTTTAATATAATATAATTCAAATTAATATTGTATCATACATTACAACTTCATAAATTAAAAATATTATCATTGGAAACTATTAAATTTTGTTTATCTTATTATAAAATAATAACAAAACTTATATATTTAAATATATTTAATAAAAAATAAATATTAATAATTAAACGGGTACCCGCGGGGCGGGTTGTGTGATACCGCTACACACTCGTTTAGTAAATATACAGGTATCTATTACAGGTAACTCACGGATATAGATTTTTTTGTCATCCCTTCCAATACTCAACTTAATTATATGTGTTAGTCTCACTTGATAAGTATTTAATAATCATGCATTTTTTATGTTGAACTCTTACAAATAAAAACACTTAGTGACCAACTCTATTTGGATCTATGGCTGATAGTTAAAACTTGAAATTAATCTCCTAAATAAATACAATTGTGAGATATGTGGAAGAACCAAAAGCCATGCATTGTCTTTGTCATCATGACTCAACAGGTATATGAAGGCATTGTTTGGTTCCTCATTTGAGTTGGTCAATCTTGATTTGATTAACTTAAAAAAAATCATACAATTAAACAGAGTTTTGACTATTTCAAACAGTATAAAACATCAATATTAATCTTTAAATTTTTTTATCTTTTAACTCTATTTTTTCAACTGTATATCAAACTAACACAAATATAAGCGAGTGGGGGAAGGTATCCGAGAATCACGTTCAGTTGTAGGGCACTGCCCCACCCCTGTCAGTGGCCCTTGATCCTATGGTCCCATACCATTAGCACTGATATATCAAGTCACATCACCCTCTAAAATTAAGAATTAAAGTCTCTAATTAGCCTACTAATGTTATTTGGGGCCCCATGATATGATCCCATTACGCCTTTTAGTTTGTATTTCCCTTTCCTTCGCAACAACGGCAAAACCAATAAAATCAATGGCCCCTATCTCATACCTGCATTTGGATCGAGTGACTTTGATATTTGGTAAATTCAATATATTAATACTAATTAAATTGGTTAGTTTTAATAATCTATATATTTTCATCTTGATTATTAAAAATAACCGATTTAGTTAGTGCGAATATTCCAAATTCAACAAATATTGAAGTGTCAAACCCAAATCTATCATAGCTTGCTTTATCAACCAACCTTATGACCTAGATTCCATGGAAACTCATTCCATCAGCACCCACATTGTTTATTGACGTGATGTTAATAATAATAGTAGAAAAGTAATTGGAAACCCTGGACAATATAATAGTTGGAGGAGTTCTCATGAAAAATAATGCAAATAATTTAAAGCAATGATTTAGAGATAATTTAAATTAATCAGCTAAACCTCTTCTAACAAGTAAGATTCCTAAGTTTAGGTCGGGTTTGAGTTCTTTTACTATGCTCATATATGTCTTTTTAAATTGTGATATTATCTTATTTTTATAAGACTAAAAGTTTATATGAGACTTATAAGTTAAGTCTCGGGAGACTCATTAGGATTAGAGTAAATTTTAAGACTCAATAAACGTTATTAAAGATATCTACATATCACTCATCAGTAAAGTTTTTACGCTGATGAGAATTAAACTCATAACTTCACAGTTATAAATTGAATTTTTAACCAATCGAATTAACAATCTTTGTTTTCTACTGCTTTTGTGGAAGGAAGCACAGCTGCTTCCAACTTTAAATAATAACCACTTTAAAAATAATATAAATAACATTTTAATAATGTGAAATTTCAAATAGCATCTCGTCAAAATTAAATTTTTAAAAGAATATTTTTTTAAAATAAAATAAAATCCTTAAAGTGACATTTGCTGTTTTATTAATAATATTATGGTATTGGTTAGTAATACGTGGCATCTCAAATAACATTTGTATTTAAATTATACACGCATGAAAAAAAAAAGTAGACGAAATTAAGCTAAGCTAATGACAAGAGATTTAGATATTTTTGCATGTTTATTATACTGTACGGTAAAGAAAGACGAATTCATAATTTTTCGTTTAGGTAATTTTTGGTTTGCTTTTAAAAACCCTAAATCAGTATTTAGGTTTTTTTTCTTTGATTTTTTAAAAGTTAGTAATATAAATGACTAACCGTAATCACCAATGCCTCATCGTGCATTTGTTAATTGTCTTGTTATGTCCACTTGATCTGACCCAAAAATGATTATTATCATATTTGACTCGTGAAAACGACTTAACACAATCAATGTCTCATTCCCACGTTAACTAAATTGTAGCTTTACACATAGAGCTTTAAATGTCATACTCATAATAAATATGTTGATGTAACCTGAAGGAATCCCGACAATCTAAACTCTTGAATATATAAAATGTATTACAGATGGAAATCAATATCTACAACAATTGATTGTATTTTATTCACTGGTTACATCAAAGGATCACCTGATCAGTCTTTCAAACAATAAGTAATATGAATAAATGTTAAACATAATGGAGAAACAATAAAAGGTGAAACAGAAATTACATGGAAGATTTTACCATGCGAATGAGATTACACACACAAGTGAAATTTAACCATTTGAGTAAGTTGGAAAAACATTGCATATAAAACTCTAAGCAAGCTCATATAAGACGCAAGGTTTTACAAACTAGTTTATTTTTCTCTAAACAATGTCTTTGTTCCTTTAAAAATAAAATAATTAATTTACTCGAAAACTATACAAATCCACAATGATCACTTCAGTGATATGATCTGGGTAGTTACCTTAATATTATACATTCTAACATCGGGTTTTACTATGTTACATACAAGAATAGCATTTAAATAATTTAATAGAATATATCATATGCAGCTTTAAGCAAGTTTATCATGAGACATTATTTATTTCTTAAGATGAAGGAAATGTCAAACACGAATAAATGAGTTCATTTTTTCTCCAAACAAATGTCTCTATTCCTTTTAAAATAGAATAATTAATTTACTAAAAAACTGTACAAATTAATTTACTAAAAAACTCTACAAATCCATGAGAATTAGTGATATGATTTAGGTAGTTAGCTTAACATTATATGTTCTAACATCAGTTTTTACTATGCTTCTGTAAACTAAAAGATTTGAAAAATTATACATATAGATTTTAAGAATTTTATATTATTTAAATACATTGTAACTTTAAAATATCAATCCATTATAAGTTTTAAACAAACTAAACTAAAATTAAAATTGACACAACAAAAAATTAATTTGAATAATGGGAAAATATAAAAGTGTTGTATAATTTTTTAAAAATCTCTAAAAAAGTATAAAACCGAAAGACTTATAATGACAAAGTTAGTATTCTTCCCCTCCCTTCTTTCGTTTATGTCCAATCTTTATTCACACTATGCATTGTGGGAAGGATTTATCATGTGGTCCCTTGATGTAACTAGTAAATAAAATTCAACCAATTCTTATATGCATTGACTTCAACTTGCAATACAGTGTTGGTGTTCTCCTAAGTTACATCAACATATCTATTATGAGATATATTATGACATTTAAAACTCTGTTTGTTAAAGTTGATTTATAAATTTAGTTGAAATGTGTGTGAGGCATTAATTATGGTTAGTTAGACTTGTAATCTTTAATGTCACGTTAGTTTGAATAAAGTGATGTAAAAAAAAATAACGAAAAAGACCAAAATGGTTTGGTTTGAGGAGTATGGTTATGTCATGGTTGATTGTTCTAAGGGATTAAATATGGTGGGAAATGAAGGTTGGTAGTTTGATTGCAATGGTGCTGAGAAAACAAGATAGAGAACAACACAATAATAGGAAGAAAGAGGACCCAAAATAGTCGTTTCCGTATCATCTTAGTCCCTCTAGATATGTTTTTAATTGACGTGACAAGTCTAACTTGTAATCCTTAATGCCATATTAGTTTGAATAAAGTGATAAAAAAATTAAAAAAAAACTTGTTTGACACATTTATAGTAGATAAAAGACCTATTTAAAATTTTAAAAAAACCTCATAGGACTAGCTTGAAACAAATTTTAAAAAATAATAGACGTAGATAGTTATCAAACATAAAAATAACTAACTCTTTTAAGGTACGTTTTTTTAAGGATTATAAAATCATGTAAAAGAGTTTGCTTTTTCAATTATTTGATTTTTTTTTTGTTTTCCTGAAACATTTCACTTTTGTTTTTTTTATAAAAAATGACCAGATGATATTGAGTAAGTTGGTAAAACATTGCATATAAAACTCTCAAGCTCGTATAAGAAGGTTTTACAAACTATACCAATTTATCTCTTAAAATTAAAGAAATATCAAATACAAATAAATAAGTTTATTTTGCTTTAAACAATGTCTTTATCCCTCTTAAAATATAATAGTTAATTTACTAAAAATTATATAAAATCCACGAGGATTAGTGATATGATTTATGTAGTTAGCTTAACATTACTATATTCTAACATCAGTTTTTACTATGTTTCCTATAAACCAAAAATTTGAAAATTTATACATATAGATCTTAAGAATTTTATATTATTTAAATACATAGTAACCTTAAAATATTAATCTATTATAAGTTTTAAACAAACTAAACTAAAATTAAAAATGTCACAATAAAAATTAATTTAAATAATGGGAAAATATAAAAGTGTTGTATAGTTTTAAAAAAATTTATAAAAAAAATATAAACTGATAACGACAAAGTTAGTATTCTCCCCTATCCATTCCTTTATGTCTGACCTTCATTCACACTATGCATTGTGGGAAGGATTTATCATGTGGTCCCTTAATGTAATTATGAATAAAATCTAGTCAATTACTGTATGTATTGATTTCTATCTGTAATACAATGTGTTGACAGTCATTTAGGTTACATCAACATATCTATTATGACATTTAAAAAAAATTCAAAAAAAATATAAACTGATAACGACAAAGTCAGTATTCTCCCATATCCTTTCCTTTATGTCTGACCTTTATTCACACTATGCATTGTGGGAAGGATTTATCATGTGATCCGTTGATGTAACTGTGAATAAAATCCAGTCAATTAGTGTATGCATTGATTTTCATCTGTAATACAGTGTTGACAGTTCTTTAGGTTACATCAACATATCTATTATGACATTTAAAAAAATTCAAAAAAAAAATAAACTGGTAACGACAAAGTTAGTATTCTCCCTCATCCTTTCATTTATGTCTGAACTTTATTCACACTATGTATTGTGGGAAGGATTTATCATGTAGTCCCTTGATTTAACTGTGAATAAAATCTAGTCAATTACTATATGCATTGATTTCTATCTGTAATACAGTGTTGACAATCCTTTAGGTTACATCAACATATCTCTTATGACATTTAAAACTATGTTTGCTAAAGTTATGATTTATAGATTTAGTTGAGATGCGTGTGAGGCATTGATTGTGGTTAGTTGTTTTCATGAGTCAAATTTAATACAATGGTCATTTGTTATGTTGAACCAAATGGACATAATAAGACAATGAACATATGATATATAACAAATTTACTAGACATCATTTAAAAGTTTTGATTTATAGTAAAGGTAGTAAAGGTGTGATGAGTCATTGACAATTATGGTGAGTTGCTTTCATTACTCAAATCTAGTGCAGAGTCCATTTGTTGGGTAAACCAAATGGGCATGATACTACAATGAGTGAATTTAATACAAAAGCCATTTGCTGGGTTAAGTTACTAAGGCATAGTAGGACAATGACAAAATAGTAAGAAAATTTCACATTGCATATAATCTCATTGTTTTCACACCCTCACTTGTTTTGGTACAATATTATTTAAAGAATATCCTATTCATCCAAATCCAATTATGCCATTGATTTTGTTAAAATTTTGTTAACTTGCTATTCTTCAAAAAGTGTCTGTTCATATGATATAAAGATCAATTTTTACGAGATTTTTATATGTAGACTTTTAAAAAATATATTAATTAATATATTATAGACCTTAAATTGGCACATAGACCTTAAAAAATATTCATAATTAATGTTAATTAAAATTTAATTATTATATTTATGTAGAATTGGCACAAGGTAACATACATATATGATCATTTGTTGTATTATTTTAAAAGGGGACATTTATTTATTGCCATATCCTAAAATACTATGAATTTATTAGTTATGATAAATTTGAGTATTGCCATATCATATAAATTAAGCTTTGTTGGAGGCAAAACAAAATTGATTTGGATAAAATTAAGCTTTTTTATAGGATAAAATTAATCTTAAATATTTAAATAATTAAAAAATATATAGATACTAATATATATATATATATTCATTCTTTAAATTTTTATGAGGTTGAATTAATTTCTAAATATTTTTAATTTTAAAATTATAAGATATACTCTCATATTTAATTTAAAATGAGAAAACATTGACCGAAATAAATTAGTATTAAGTATAAAAAATAGATGATATAAGCCTCAAGTCGTATATCAATAAAAGAAATGGTATATAGAAAAAGAAGACATATTAATTCTTAACTTTTGTGTAAAAACCTTAAAAATAGATTAAAAATGGATATTAATTTTGTTTCTTAACTTTTGTGCAAAAACTTTAAAAAAAAGTAATACTGTAGATAAAAAACTGAAGAGGGTACAATTTAAATAGAGAAAATTTGAAGGAGGCTGCTTAATTTAAATATTGATTGAAAACTTTAATTTTGCATCAAACAAAGTGTAAAGTTGAAAACTTTAAATTGATTGAAACTAATAAAAATTAAATGTAAGCATTAAATGCTAAAATGGTCATTGAGTTGCACTAAAAATGTTTTTGTCATTTTGCCTCAGCTTTTTTACCCAGTTTAGATTGGTCTCCAACCAAACCATCACATAATTATTAATTATAATTATAATTATAATTATAATTATGATTATAATTACAACCCACTGTATTTTTTGCCCTTTGTTTCTCTTTTTTCCCTTTATTCTCTGCCTGCCATTTTTATTATTTTCAATTAATTAATTAATTATTGCTTCCTCTTCTTCCTCTTCCATTAATCCATTCTCATTCTCTCTCTCTGCATCACACACATCTTTCTCTCTCTATTCTCTCTCTCTCTCTCTCTCTCTCTCTCTCTCTCTCTCTCTCCTCTTGACCTAAATCACCCTCTTCTTGTACCAACGCTGATTCCGCGCATTTTTCTTTCACGAATTACTCACAGATTGTACTAACCTTTCTCTCGAAACTCAATTGGTGCAACTTTTGCTTCCGATTACTTGTTTTTTGGTTTGGAATTTGGTTGACGTGAATGTAATTTGTTGATTTTCAGGTGCGGAGTTATCGATCAGGAGGTTGGGATTAACGTTCCTCGTGATTCGTAGTGCTGTAAGTTTTTCGGTATTGCGAATTGAAGTGTGAAGGTACACTGCATGTTCGATTGTTGAGGAGAGGGGGGATCCTCTCCTCTGCTGTGGAGGATTCCCGTGGCAGAGACGTTTTCTTTGTTGGTTGTTCAGATTCGAAATTGGGGAGATTTTTTTTTTTTTTTAGTTAGGTGTTGAATTTGTGAGGGAAATGTTTGGTTCAGTAGCGGATACGGGATATGAGGGGAGTGGAATTTCAGGACCCATTTTGATTCCAAAGCGCTTTGTTTGGCCTTATGGGGGAAGAAGGGTGTTTCTAAGTGGTTCTTTCACCAGGTATCTAGTCACCTATTGCTTCTCTGATCTTCTTGTTATTGGACGTGAATGATGTGATTGTGTTTGTATTTCGTTAGTTTTGTAATTTTTTTAATGTGTGGAATTGAAATTAATTTTACTATTGTTAACTTGTGTGTGCGTAGATGGTCAGAACACATACCTATGTCTCCGATGGAGGGATGCCCTGCAGTTTTTCAAGTTATTTGCAGCTTAATGCCGGGATATCATCAGGTTGTATGACCTTTGAATTTGGTAAACATTAGGAAATTTAATCTTTAGTGTGATTGTGATTGTGATTGACACTTTCACATCATTTATTACTTGTATGTGCCCGTTGGTCTCTTCTGAATGCATGTCCCTTTCATTGAAAGATTGGTGTTAGGGGGATGAGCCCAGTGAGTTATGTTTGCCCATGTTACCAGAAATAAAAATAAAATAAAATGGGGGTGTATTGTATGAGAATGAAAATGATAATTCTATGCCATACTACCATGCATGGATGATTAAAATTAATAACATTTGTCATGTGAATTTTTTAAGAAGTTATATGAATTTTAAGTCATCATGTAACATTCATGTGATTTTGAAAAACGATTAATCTTGACCATCTATGTATGGTTATATGACCCAAATTTGTTATTTTCATTGGGCACACCCTCTATGAAAAACCTAAAAAAGAGGGGTGAGCTCATGAATTAATTACTTTAAACATCTGGTTGTGTGATTGGAAGAATTTGCAGAAATAAATACTGAACATCGTGATGATTTTCAACTTTCATTTGGAGTTTGTATCATTAATTGATTGATGGGCGAAATTGGGTATGGCCATGATTGAAGGTATAAGAGTTGTCTGCTCCCATTATATTTATTAGTAAGAGCAAACAAGAAAATATGGATGGTTGGATTTGAAATAAAATAACATTTGGGTACTTAATGTGTCATTTTGACTATGGAGGAAGTCATGTAAGCTTGTTTTCTCAGTAACAGTGTGGTCAACCAGATGGTAGGTTAGACTAATGATGTATTCAATGGTACTGTGTAATTCTTTATTATAGCCCAGATTGCTGATCAGACCATCCTAATAACTTGGGAAAAGTTTGGTTGAGAAACTTTTTTGGGGTGTTGTTGGGATGAAGGAGGAGAGAGATGAGAAGAAAATAAAACTAAGAGAGAGAGAGAGAGAGGAAATGAAAGATGTGATATGTGATCTGATTGAAATAATAGACAAAGAGGGGTGCTAAATGGATGTGAGTGAGGTGTGAATATATAATAGTTGGAATAACTTTTACACATGAATTAGAAGCATGTTACATTGCTAGAGGAAATGAAAGGCTGTATAATTTCTCTTTTTGTTTAAATTAATGCATCAGAACATCAGAGTATCAGACTATTTATATAATCAATGTTGACTTATATTTGAAGGAGCAAGTTCAGTTATATTGATTTTTTTCCAAACTCTGTATTTCTTGTCCACTTTCCCTCTTCTAATTTGTACAATGATATGGGAAAACAACATTATCAATTTTCATGTGTCACTAACCATTGGAACAAGGTCCATGTGGTTAAGGGTGGGGTGGGATTTTGGTAGAGGTGTAGAACATTCCTTATATATGGAGAAAAGGAAAAGGGGGGAAGAGTTATTTTATCAAGATTCAAACACATGGAAAAACATGCAATGATATTTTGGGAAGTTCTACAAAATTTTGTGGTGTCATATAACTGATTGGTTGTCTGTTTGGTTTTACAATTGTATTCCATCTTTTCTTGGGAACTGCTTTCCTTGTTGTGGGAGACCTAAAAATTATGATAGTTAGATTGAAGAAATCAGTAGGTTGGGTTTACACTATGTTTTATCATGGAATGAGCATTGAATGGGATTGAACTTATATGCTCACATTTTTTGGCATATCTAGATTTGTTTATGTTAATTTTCTATGAAATGCTCCATTACGACATACGTTAATAATTAGATAGTATTTAATATTCCATTTATCTATGTATTATTTCACTTTCTTGCCTTTCACATTCACTTGTTTAGTTTATTAATATAATCTGCCTTTTTGACATAATATTGGATATTTTAGGAAATATTCAAATACTGCTAAATACAATATGACAAGGATAACTGATTCATACTGACTTGGATAATATTGTTTCCCTTATGTGCAGTACAAATTTAATGTAGATGGTGAGTGGCGGCATGATGAGCAGCAGCCATTTGTAAGTGGGAACTATGGAGTTGTGAATACTATTTATTTAGCAAGAGAGCCAGATATTACACCTGCCATGTTAAGTACTGAAACTCCTGGTAGATCCCACATGGAGGTTGATAATGATGTCTTCAGGCATATGGTAAGTTTCTTCTTCCATCTTACCTTTGTCCCCTCATATATTTTAGTGCTGTGCAGTATTCTGATTGATGCAGCAGCTTAAGTTCCACCTTTGTCCCCTCACTTTGTCTAATTCACAGAACTGCCATTTGTATCCAATTTTCTACACAAACTTTTGAAAACAGAAATCAAAGTGACAGTTCTGTAACTAAAAGTGAAACAAACAACGTTTTCTCATAACAAACAACCCCTTAGTCTCTTGCTGCTTTGAAAAGTCAGATTTCTTGCATATAATCTCATTTCAAAATGCATCAGACATCATGCCATAATCCTTGATTGTTTGTACTCAAACTATATGCAAACCAAAAAAGCTATTTGACTTGAGAATTTTACCAGGAAGCTAGTCCAAGGATGCTAGTGCCTGATCTAGAGGTCTCTCGCCACCGTATATCTGTATTCCTTTCCTCAAATACTGCATATGATTTACTTCCTGAGTCAGGGAAGGTTTGAATATTTTTACTTTCTCAATTTTTCAACCATCCTCAATAAGAATATGAATCTTATTGTTTTGGTTCGTTTTTATTGATTGCTCTAGTTGAATTGCAGGTTGTGGCCCTGGATATAAATTTACCAGTTAAGCAAGCATTCCATGTTCTTTTTGAACAGGTATTTCCTCCTTTACTTGTACATGATAGTGCGCAATGGCCCCGCTTAGTGGGAAAAGACTTTGTTGTTGTTGTTGTTGTAGTATTTCCTTCTTTACTTCACCTATTACCTTGTTTTTTTAAAAAAATTACACTAGGGCTCACACCTATACTGGTGGATGTCCATCTGCTCAGCTGAGGTTTACCTTGTATGTATTGTAATGCAATCTGCTTTCAGGGTGTTTCTATGGCTCCTCTATGGGATTTTTGCAGAAGCCAGTTTGTTGGAGTTCTTAGCGCAATGGACTTCATTCTAATATTGAAAGAGGTTGGTGGGGGTTAATATGTTTATGCAACTCTCCTTTACCATTTTCTGGTAAATATCAATCTATAAACTTGCACCCTACAAAATAGTAACTCAAAAGGGTTTATAATTTAAGGTACTTAAGTATCTGGTTACAAATTGATTAAAAATAAAACTTTAGCAATTGGTAAAATTTGACAAATGAAATATTGACAATAATTCTGTTATTTTCATTTTAGGCTAGTAATAGATCATATGTGGAACTTATATAAGATAATTTGGGCTTTTATGAAATATTTTAAAGATAATTTTTTTATGGAAGGAGCCTTGAAAATATTTGCATCATGTAATCTCTTAGATGCTTTTGTCTCGAGGGAAACCATCTTCTAGTCATCATGATTGTTCATCGTTACTTTTCAGTATCTAATGTGATTCATAGCCTACTCTTGTATTTGAATCATGGTGCATGTTTCTGTAAATCCAATAGTTGTGTAACCAGTGTAATTTCAGCTGGGGAATCATGGTTCAAATTTGACTCAAGAACAACTCGAGACTCATACTATAGCAGCTTGGAAAGAGGGAAAATTACAGCGGTGCAGAACACTTGAGAGTAATGGAGGGTCATATCCTTGGCGCTTTGTTCACGTAAGTGCTCATGAGCAATTGTGGTAAAGTTTCTTACATAATTATTCTTCCAATTTCATACTGCGTAAGGTTGCCAACTTTTTATATGTTCAGGGTTGTAAGCTGTGACATATTCAGGAATGCATTTAAACATGATTGATGAGTAATAGTATTAAATTTTTTGTAAGACATTTAGATATAGGTATATACCACTGGTTCAATTTACTTTCTTTTTCAATGCATTTGTTTCATTTGGTTTGATTTTTTTAAGAAAAAGTTGTACTACCTCTATCTCTTTATACGGGACCGTTTTACTAATTCACAAGTATTAAGAATGTGAGTTAATTTAGTTAAAGTCATTAAATTTATACAATTTGTATTAATTTTTCAGAATTACCTTTGAAATTATTGGGACTCGTCATCTTTCTCTCCATGTGAAAATGTGAAAGGTAGTCTTTGATGTTACCAAATGATCAATGGAATGGTCTATCCATTAATGTACCTCACTTATTATTATTTTGATTACCAAAAAGTTATTCATTAAGAAGAGTATTTTGGTCAAAAAAAATTAATAATATAGAAATTTGGAAGAAAATCTGATAAAAAGAGACAGACAAATTTATGAAAAGAGTTCTATATAAAGGGATAGAAGTAGTACAATTTCGTTAATGACCTGGAGCATCAGCCATAAACATGTACTGAACCCAATTGAATCAGTGTATATGCATACATGGACATTTATATATATAAAAAGTAGTGACTCATTATCATTATTTTAGAAACCATACTAAAGTTTATGACCAACCAACCAAGTTCGTTTGTCCGTCTAAAATTATGTGGTGGACATAAATTATGTGGTGAATACTGGATTAGTTTGACTTTGAGCCCCAAATTGGCCCATGACTGCCCCTATTACTTTTTATGTTGTACTGTTGATTATTTTGCTAGGTGTTTTCTTTGTATCTCTATGCTGTTGCTGTGTCTACGAGCAGGATGTTTGTGACTGAGAATTTTCCTGTTTACTATGAAATACTATCAACTACTTTCAGTTTCATTTTTGTGCTCCTTCTTGTGTTCAGGTGGATGGTGCAATGGATTCTTTGTTAGCTAGCTGTATGATACCTAAGTATTGCTATGCAATCTTTGTAGGATTTGAACCTTCAGTAAAAGTTAAGGGTGGCATTAAGACTCGGATAGTTACCCTGTGGAATTTTTAAAACTTTCTGGGAAGCTTTATCAAAGTATGGTTTGCTACCCTCCAAAAAGAGTTTGTTGGCCAACCCAAAACTAACATGAGTGGGAAACATTATGAATTAAGACTTTTCTTTAATATTGTCATGTCTTTATTTGTTTAGCTAGCCCAATAAATATTTATGGCTCTACGAATGACTAGGAATAGTTGGTGTTTGGCTGTTTCGCTTCCTAAATTACAAATTTGAGCTTTTAGAAAAAGGCTCAATCAGCATTTTAATGCTTCCGGAAGCATTTTTACCCCTCTTAGAATGGTTTCAAGAAACAATTTTTTTCTGAACAAAACTTGATCCGGGTACTTAGTGAATGTTTTAGGAAGCTTCTTGTTATTATTATTATTATTATTATTATTATTGAATGTTCTCTTTTATGCATCCTGTATGGTGTTGTTTCTCCAGTATTGCCCCTGAAGACTATTTACTGGTCAGCTAATTGTGCCTTTGTATTGTCTATAAATTCAAAGCAGTTTTTTTATGTGATTTTCTCTTTTCAATTAGTTTGTATTTCTACTTTGTTCCTTCTCCTAATCATGTGTCATTCCTTTGCTTCTGTACTATTTATCATCTTGTTTAATAAAAATCCTTATGGATTCCTTTGCACTCTTATGCTTGATCGTTTAACATTATATGTAGAAGAAAATGCATTTTAGCCTAGTACCACATTTTATTTCTAGATTCACCCTCCATCTATAAAAGGACTGGAGTTAAGCTTGAGTCTTTTATGATTGATTTTTTATGCTGTTTTCCCCCTTTAATTTTCAGGCCGGGCCCCATGAATGTCTAAAAGATGTGGCTTTGAAGGTTTTACAAAACAAGGTGTCAACTGTTCCTATTATTCATTCTTCTACAGAGGATGGTTCATTTCCTCAACTGCTGCACCTTGCTTCCCTGTCGGGAATGCTAAAATGTAAGCTTCTATATGCCTATAGTATTGGCTATAAATAATGATTTGGAAGTTGGAACTGATGTATGGACTTAATTTTCAGGTATATGCAGGCATTTTAAGCACTCCTTGAGTTCTTTACCCATTCTTCAACTTCCGATTGGTTCAATACCTTTGGGTACATGGGTGCCTCAAGTTGGGGAGCCAAACGGGCAACCACTTGCAATGCTGAGGCCAAATGCTTCTCTTGGTGCTGCTCTGTCGATGTTTATTCAAGGTAATCATGCTTCTGTTTAAACTTGAAAGTTATCAAGGTGTTTGTTCTGGTTGGTTGCTTAGTTATGGGTTTTTCCCTGTCAATGGATCCAAGAGTACTCTTTCAATGACCATTTTGTCAATAAAAAAATTATATCAATTACGGCTGCAGAAAATTGGAGAGATTGGTGTATACATGGTGTTCCTTTCGTTTGTGCACTAAACCAATAGAAACAATCATTTTGTTGGATAATCACATTTGGACTCAGTTCTGATAATGTTCAAGTAATGATTAATATGTAATATTTATAGTATTGCAGAAGACAGAAATACTTTAACTTGTCTAGGTCTTTGTATCCTATCCTATGTGAATATTGTTGAGAGGAAAATAAACAAGAGATGTGTGTTGGAATCTGTGTTGACCCCACAGATTATACTGAAAGCAATAAATATAAGGATTTACCATTATCCGTATTGCATACTAATACACAGTATACATCATATGATTAGTTAATTACTCTATTTACGTTCTTTTTAACAAATATGCAGCTGAAGTTAGCTCAATACCAATTGTGGATGATAATGATTCATTGCTTGACGTATATTCAAGAAGGTAGTATTTCTTTTTCTGCCTCTTTTTATCCGCATGTGTATACTTTAAAAGGTTTCCTCAAGCATACATGATACGTGTCTATCTTTTTCTTAGTGATATTACTGCATTGGCTAAAGATAAAGCTTATGCTCGGATATCTCTAGATGAAATTAGCATTCATCAGGTAATTACCACATGATGAATAGTACATTTGTTTGGCTTTCTTCGACAGCAAAAACTGAAACTAAATATTTGTCCTTGTATTTGTAGGCATTACTTCTGGGACAAGATGCAAATTCTCCTTTTGGACTTCACAATGGCCACAGATGTCATATGTGTTTGAGGTCTGATTCACTGCAGAAAGTGATGGAGCGGTTGGCAAATCCTGGTATTATTTCCTTAACTACGCAACTTCTTCCCTCTTCTTACAGTGAAAGGGCAAAAGATGACAGTAGTTTCCTTGTTCACCAATTTCCTTCACCTTGCAGGTGTTAGGAGACTTGTGGTTGTTGAGGCTGGCAGCAAACGCGTGGAAGGGATTATTTCCTTAAGTGACGTTTTCAGATTCTTGTTAGGCTAATCATGTTATATTGGCCCATGTTATATGAAGGAAATAGCGGTGGTAGTAGAGCATTGGAAGGGACTCGTTTGTTTAAGTTGCTCTGTTTTCTGAGCTATTCCCTGCCTTCCTGACCTGCTTACTTTACAGAGTCCTTGGTTGGAAGGGCATCTTTGGATGTTGCCCTCTATGCTTTTTTAGGATAGAAATTGGAGAGAGAAAATTCTGTAAATTGAGGATCATTTTTCTCCTTTAAACATCTTAACGAAATCGCTTTCTCCTGTGTGCCGGCACATCTGCAATCCTTGTGTCCAGTGCTAATAGAAGTCAAGGAGAAACTTTGAAAAAAAAAAATAAAGACAGGGATGAAATATATAGCCGTATGCAGCAGTACTCTTGCTGTTGGTTTGTTGTGTCATTGTAATTTAAGGGTCTTTTTTTTTTCCTCAGATCATTATGACTTTAGATTTCTGCTGACAAGTTCATAAAGACTCGAGTTACTTGCATTATAATGACGAGTAATGGTATATAATTTATTCTATTTTTTTTTGTCGTATTTACTTAAAACAGGAGCATTGTAATAAGTGATAAAACATGAAATGCTTTAGTATATGATAAACGTAAAAATATTCAACATTTTCTTCTTTAACTAATCAGGGGGATTATATGTATCATGATGATATAGCATGCTCTTTAACAAGTGTATTACTTACCAATAAACCCGAAGGGACATTAATTCGGTGAATAACAAAGCTTCCAAACTTTATAGTTTGCCCGGTCCTTATATCCTGCAAGTCTAAAGCTGCAGCTGCTTTCTATAACCACTCAAGGCTTTGAGTTTGGTTGAGGACAGGAGCGCGAACGACAAAAGTGTAGTGTGTGAAGAATTATTTATTATTTATCCTAGGCTTAATTAAGTAAAAAATCTTTGGAATTATAGCAAACTAGAATCATCTACCAAGTTATTTTTTTTCAAACATTCTTAAAATATTTTTAATGTTTGTAAAAAGTCTTAAAGCTAATCATCATCGGATCTTTTATTTAACTGCAATCACAAACAAACACACTGCATGAATAACTTGCAAGTTGTGTTGTAGTACATCAAAATTTCAGAACACTAAAAACACCAAAAAGAATGTTTCTTACAATTAATCAAAACAAAAAATCTTACAAAACACCTAATAGAAATTCCCAGCATCAATCGAAAATATTTCTTGCCCCTTTTGTATGAACCTGTCAAAGATTCAAGGTTGCTGCATAAGTTAAAAAAATATAACAACCATGAATTACAAACTCATTTAATTATAAACTCATAATTGTTAGCAAAGCACTTGATAGTTAGTTCAATATCAACAAGAGGAAAACAAACCAAACCCAAAAAGCAAAGGTTGAAGAAAAACAAGAGAGAAACAAAAATAGCAAGCAAAGCATAGGATAGTTAGTTCACCATCAAATCAAACAACACCCACCATCAACGTCCACCACCATACACACCCTATTGTCACAAATTCTCCTGGTTTCTTCAATCAATACGCCATCAAACAGCAGTCGCCATGCCACCATCATTGCTGCCACAACCTACACCATCATCACAGCTGCCACCACCATAATAGTTACCACGACAACCATCAATGTCGTCACCACTACCACTATCGTCACCATTTTCATTACCATCACCATTATCACCATAACAGTCGCCATGACCTCCAACATGGCGCCGCCACCCCCCACAACCATCACCATAACCACCTCACTGTCATCATTAACGCCACCACCACCACTCTTACCACAACAACCATTTCAACCGTCACTGCTACCACCATTGTCACCATAACCCTAAACTTGAAACTGCCACCACCACCACAACTACTATCACTCTCACCATCACCACCACAATAGTCACCATGGCCACCATCATTGCCGCCATCACTACCACCACCATCACCATTACCATCTCTTTCACCACCACCACCACCATAATAGCCGCCATGACTACCATCATCACCTCCGCCGCCGCCGCCACCTCCTCCACCACTATAACCACCTTGCCATTATCATTACCAACCTCACCACGACAACTATTTCCACCGCCATTGCGGTAACTTTAAATCCTAAACCAGCATTGTCATCACTACTACCCTACCACCACTATCACTATCATTACCGCCACCATAATCGCAACCACCATTGCCCCCATTAACCTAAACTTTTAACCATCACCACCACTATTATCGCCGCCATCACCATTGCACCACCACCACCATTATTATTGTTTATGTGCAATGTAGTTGAGATTAAATAAAGTTTTGCAACATCTTTTAAAACTTAAAACCCTAAAAACTAAAAACTAAAAACCAAAAACTAAGTTTTAGTTTTTAAAAATTTTAAAACTAAAAACCACAGGGCCTAACTAAACCATTAACAGTTCTACGTTTTTTTGCTAATTAAAAAATTACAAAAATATAACTTTCACTCAAGCCTTACATTTCTCCTGCTTCTTCGTCTCCCATTCGAAGTTCTACCTCTGCATCAAGTAGAAAAATAACAAAAATCAACTCACAACACTGTTCACAGGAAGAATACCAAAAATCAACTTTAAACCAAACATGGATCTAAAAGAATAAAATTCAACTCACAACACGATTTCAGAAATCCCTTCATCATCATCATCTTCAAGAACTTCCTCTACCTGATCTTGTTCTAGGGGAAAGAGTAACCAACATCTAGGTTTGGCATTTGGGTCTCTAAGACTTGGTCGTGAGAGGGAAAACGTTGAGGAAGAAGAGGAACATGAGGGTTTTGGAAGAGGGCTTTGTTGCGGTTGGTTTGGGTCGAGATTCTCAACGTGTTTCAATGGTTCTTGGTTCTCGGATCGAGACTCATGTAAAAAGGTGGATTAACACACACCACCATCAACTCTCGAGAAATTAGGATTTGATAGTGATGAAGGGTGGCACAGGGAGAGCAAGAGGGGCGGTGGTGGTGAGGGAGAACGGTGGGGGTGGGGACGAGGTGGTTGCAGAGGTAGAAGAGGAAGACGAAGTGAAGAGAAAGAAGAAGTGAAGAGAGTTTGATTATTAGGGATTTGGAAATTGTGAATAAGAATTTTTTTTTTTTTTGGAAGTTGAAATTTAGATTTTTTTTTTGGGATTAAACAAAATGACAACCAACAATAAGTATTTTTGTTTTTAAAGATTATTCATGTTAATGTTAAAGTGGTTAATGATTTGCCATTTCCCCTCAAACATTAAAAATATTTTGGGTCCAAGTGGATGATCCTTCTTTCACTTATTTTTGAGGTGTTTTAATTAATTAAGCCTTAAATCATATCATAAAATATCAATTTAAGAAGGGGAAAAAAAAAGACTCCGTGTAACTGTAGATTGCAAAAGAAAATTTAAGAAAAAAATCCAAGGAATGTAAATGGCAAACACAAGGTTGGTTAGAGATCTGAAGCAAGCAGCAGCCTTCAAAAACAAATAAAAAAACTTGGACAATCTTGTTGCTCTTCTTTGTCTTGGGATTGAGGATAACTTGCCTGCAAAGAACTAAAAGAAATTGTACCATGGAAGAAAAATAACTGGAACTTGACTAATTATTACATTATCTTCTTAAGCTTCGTAAACTCTATCAGTTGAAACTCCAATTCCATGGCATGGAGTGCTGATATTTAAGTACAAAGGAAAAAAAAAACAAGTGTTACAAGTGTTATAAAGAGTCAATAAAGCTATTTCCGGGTTCTGGTTTCTTAACTTTCCTTTCCTGCATTGATCTTCTTTCTTTGCTCATTTCATTCCATTGCCCAGCACTTGCATACATATTTGCAAGAAGAACATAGTCACTGCTATGGTATGGTTCTAATTCCAACAAGTGCTTTCTCACCTTGTCTCCAAGTTCAACCTTTCCATGAAGTCGACATGCAGCTAACAAAGTCCTCCATACAATTGCATTGCACTCTATTGGCATGTTATATATCAAATTGTATGAATCTTCAACTAAACCAGCTCGACCCAAGAGGTCCACCATGCACCCATAGTGCTTTATTGTGGGTTGGATGTTATAGTCTCTGGTCATTATATCAAAATATCGTCTACTCTCACCAATCAATCCTCCATGGCTACAAGCACTTAGCACCCCCAAGAATGTAACATCATTCGGTTTCTCAGCATTCTCTTGTAACATCTTTCTGAAAAGTGATAACGCCTCTTCTCCATTACCATGTGATGCAAGCCCAAGAATCATGACATTCCATGAAATTATGTTCTTCCCTTTGATGTTGTTAAATATATCGTAAGCTTCTTCCACTGCTCCACACTTTGCATACATATCAACCAGGGAATTGTTCACCGATATACTCACACCAAGCTTGGTATCTTGTATGAGAGAATGAATCCACCTCCCAAAATCAAGGGCTGCTATTGCACCACATGCTGAGAGTGCTACAACAAAAGTGACATCATCAGGTTGCAGCCCACTCTTCAGCATTCTGGTGAACAAATCAAGAGCTCCTTTATAATTTCGACAACATACATGACAGTCTATGATAGAGTTCCAAGCCACTAAATCCGCATTTGGAATTTCCTCAAACAGGTGGTGTGCGGTTTCTATGTCCTTCAGCATACCGTACATGTGCAGTAGAGAATTCCTGACATAAGTATGAGATCCAAGTCCAAGTTTAAGGATGCTACAATGCAGTTGCTTCCCTAATGTAACTGATCCCAACCCACTGATAATTTTGAGAAGGAATGAGAAGGTGAAACTATCTGGTGCCGCATTGGGTTTTCCCTGTATTCTTCTGTACAAATCGATGGCCTTTTCTGGTAGCCTAGAGTTCCCAAATCCCCTAATCATGGTGTTCAAGATAAATGCATCAGGCTTATCAATCCTGTCAAAAACCGACACAGCGTAGTTCATGTCTCCATGCACTGAAACCGCACAAAACTCAATGATCTTTCCCATAACAAGGAGGTTCTGATCAAACCCAGTCTGGATTATACGAGCGTGCATCTCCTTCAAATGCTTCATGCTCGAACATCCCTTTAAAAGGCTCATAAGTCTTTCTTGAGCCTTCCAAAGGGCTGCATCTTTGGGACTCATTACCAACTGATTTATCTTTGTTACTTTCAAAAAAATCCAAGGAATGTAAATGGCAAACACAAGGTTGGTTAGAGATCTGAAGCAAGCAGCAGCCTTCAAAAACAAATAAAAAAACTTGGACAATCTTGTTGCTCTTCTTTGTCTTGGGATTGAGGATAACTTGCCTGCAAAGAACTAAAAGAAATTGTACCATGGAAGAAAAATAACTGGAACTTGACTAATTATTACATTATCTTCTTAAGCTTCGTAAACTCTATCAGTTGAAACTCCAATTCCATGGCATGGAGTGCTGATATTTAAGTACAAAGGAAAAAAAAAACAAGTGTTACAAGTGTTATAAAGAGTCAATAAAGCTATTTCCGGGTTCTGGTTTCTTAACTTTCCTTTCCTGCATTGATCTTCTTTCTTTGCTCATTTCATTCCATTGCCCAGCACTTGCATACATATTTGCAAGAAGAACATAGTCACTGCTATGGTATGGTTCTAATTCCAACAAGTGCTTTCTCACCTTGTCTCCAAGTTCAACCTTTCCATGAAGTCGACATGCAGCTAACAAAGTCCTCCATACAATTGCATTGCACTCTATTGGCATGTTATATATCAAATTGTATGAATCTTCAACTAAACCAGCTCGACCCAAGAGGTCCACCATGCACCCATAGTGCTTTATTGTGGGTTGGATGTTATAGTCTCTGGTCATTATATCAAAATATCGTCTACTCTCACCAATCAATCCTCCATGGCTACAAGCACTTAGCACCCCCAAGAATGTAACATCATTCGGTTTCTCAGCATTCTCTTGTAACATCTTTCTGAAAAGTGATAACGCCTCTTCTCCATTACCATGTGATGCAAGCCCAAGAATCATGACATTTCATGAAATTATGTTCTTCCCTTTGATGTTGTTAAATATATCGTAAGCTTCTTCCACTGCTCCACACTTTGCATACATATCAACCAGGGAATTGTTCACCGATATACTCACACCAAGCTTGGTATCTTGTATGAGAGAATGAATCCACCTCCCAAAATCAAGGGCTGCTATTGCACCACATGCTGAGAGTGCTACAACAAAAGTGACATCATCAGGTTGCAGCCCACTCTTCAGCATTCTGGTGAACAAATCAAGAGCTCCTTTATAATTTCGACAACATACATGACAGTCTATGATAGAGTTCCAAGCCACTAAATCCGCATTTGGAATTTCCTCAAACAGGTGGTGTGCGGTTTCTATGTCCTTCAGCATACCGTACATGTGCAGTAGAGAATTCCTGACATAAGTATGAGTTCCAAGTCCAAGTTTAAGGATGCTACAATGCAGTTGCTTCCCTAATGTAACTGATCCCAACCCACTGATAATTTTGAGAAGGAATGAGAAGGTGAAACTATCTGGTGCCGCATTGGGTTTTCCCTGTATTCTTCTGTACAAATCGATGGCCTTTTCTGGTAGCCTAGAGTTCCCAAATCCCCTAATCATGGTGTTCAAGATAAATGCATCAGGCTTATCAATCCTGTCAAAAACCGACACAGCGTAGTTCATGTCTCCATGCACTGAAACCGCACAAAACTCAATGATCTTTCCCATAACAAGGAGGTTCTGATCAAACCCAGTCTGGATTATACGAGCGTGCATCTCCTTCAAATGCTTCATGCTCGAACATCCCTTTAAAAGGCTCATAAGTCTTTCTTGAGCCTTCCAAAGGGCTGCATCTTTGGGACTCATTACCAACTGATTTATCTTTGTTACTTTCAAAGAAACTAAAAATATTTGATCTGCATGAATTGTTGGTCTCTTCTGAATGCATGTCCTCACTTTTTCATGCCATTCTTTCTTTACAGCTCTTTTTATCATTTCTTTCTCTTTAGCTTCTTTAATAACCGTTCAAATATCTATGGCACATACAACTATATTAATAATATTTTCATTAGCAATTTAAATGTAAAATCATTGTATGAGTTCGGTAGGCGCTTATGTATGTGATGTAAAATATATAAGATTACTTATTGTATTATTTTAGTTTCAATGAATCGTGGCATAATGGTAAAACTTAGTGACCGGGAGCTAATTTTAATTGAACTGATCAATCTGTGCTTAAATTAGATGAAAGCATGCGATAAATACATAACTTGATGAAAGGCATCTTGAGGAGTGAAGAACATTTATTTCACATATACAAGGTAATATTACAACCTACCAGACTTGAAAAAACGGCCAGCAATTACAAGGTTGGCCAGGAACTTCTATCCACAAGTAATATTTCAGTATCCTATCCTATATACAACAAGTTGGGTCGTGTGCTAAAATTTGGGATTTAATTCTTCCCATGCATATTTGAATTTCTCTGTAAATAGGAAGGTTTCCTGGACTGCATGGATGAAGACTGGTAACAGCTGAGTCTAATGTCTGAATAACATCAGCTGGAGGATATTGTCCTTCACTACAAGTCTGCAAGTTGAAGAATATTAGTTTAAATGTGGTTCATATATATTCTCAAAAACATGGAAGCATTGGTCTCAAGTATGACCAAAACGCATTTTGGATTCTCTCATTCTAAAATGAAAATTTGTCTTGTTAGAAAGAGAGAAACACCAAAATAATAATAAAAAAAATTCTCTCTTATAATAATATGACATTGTCATGTTATTTACTGACATCAGAGGATCCTAATCTACATTTAATTAATTACCTGAATCATGATCAATGTAGCAACACAGGAAGTAATGAGGTTTGAAGGAATTTGAATATCAACTTCGTTAGCATCATTATGCAGCTTTTTGCTAGATGCATCATTGAGTAGAGGCTCTGATGAGATCGATGGATTATGGAATTCAAAATTTCTGTTCACTTGTTCTTGGGACCTGATCACACTGGAAGGAAGTTGCTGATAATTGACACAATCCAGTACCTGCCCAATCTTCGTGAAAGCATCTTCACCTTCCTTTATCGAAGACAATGCCTGGATTATAACATCAAGTAGATATTTTTGAAGCAATACTTGAACAATGTTACCAGAGTCTAGAGCTACAATAAAATCATTTCTTCTGATTTTTATGTCTAGTAGCATCATTTTATGATTGCGGCTTAAATTAACAATATATATCAGTTGCTAAAAAAAGAAAAAACTAAATGGGGCACTATTCGATCATGAACAAATGAATAATTAATGATTTGCAAATACAACACAAGTGTTCTTGTATTCCCCAAGTATGGGACAGAATAAAATATGTTGAAAGTCATTTTACATATAATTCATAACGACTGCAAAAGCAGAGATCACAAAGGATCCATATCCCTACCATACCTGAAATGCAGTATCCACCATGCCATGCGCTCTAAGCCTGGATGCTTTAATAATTTCCGTCACAGTTGACTCTGACTGTTGCACTAGAGAACCGTCCAATGTACTAGGAGGGCCATCATGAATGTTGAAGCTTGGCTGGGGCTTCACCATTGGAAGCGAAGGTTTCCTCAAGTAAGTATTGTGTTGCCTCAAACGATGCAGAGCATTAGAAACCTAAAAATGAAATAATCAATCATAAGTTGCTTCAATGTCAACAAGACAGACAAGGAAGCCTCATGAAAGTACTGTGGCATGATGCTTCTTGAAAGCCTCCGATTTTTTACAGAAGTCTGCATCATTTTGGTTTTCTATAATGTTACTCTTTGCATCGTTAAGTTCCATCAAGCATTTCTCCTGTAACAGTGCCACCCCAAAAGTCAGATGAATCCAACTAACCAAGCTATATTTACATAAAAAGACAGATGAATCCAACTAGACACACTAACAAAGCACATAAATAAACTACAAAAGAGAGTACAAAAGTTTCTATAATAACTGCACATATTCAACTAATAATTTATGTGCATAAAAACCTTTTTATCTAGAGCGCACGTCAGCCTGGAAAGGGCATGTATGTTAGCTTCCTTAGTTTGATCATTTATCACTGTACGTGATTGATCACACACTGCTTGCTGCATATGATGTTGATCAACCTTTTCTAGAGCTTGTGTCAGCTCAGGAAAGGCATGTACATTAGCTTCCTTAGCTTGATCATTTATCACTGCACGTGATTGATCACATAGTGCTTGCTGTGTACGCTGTTGATCAACCTTTTTATCTAGAGCACATGTCAGCTCAGAAAAGGCATGTACATTAGCTTCCTTAGTCTGATCATTTATCACTGTATGTGATTGATCACTCACTGGTTGCTGCATACAGTGTTGATCAACAATAACAGCCTTTGATTGGGCAACTGGATGCTTAACAACCCCCTGCAAGAGATATTAATGAAATAAAATTAGTTTTGGGATCGTGTCAAATCTGGATGGCCCACCATTGTGAAGAGTGGACACAACACAGAACTAACACTAGTCCTTTATGATTTTATTTTAGCTGATTCTGAAGAAAAAAGAAAAAACATTTGGCGATTGATATTTACAGCAGTGTGTAAAAACTTGGATTATGTGAAGATTTGTCCATTACTTTGATAAGAATAACAATTAATTTTTAATGGAAAAAAACTATCGTAACAGCCTATCCTGCCAAACTCGGTGAGGGAAAACAAAATCAGATATAATGGAGCATGTAACACACAAGTACACGCACTGAAAAAAATGTTTATTTTGGGCGGAAAGAGGAGATAAAAAAGAACAGCCATTACATCAAAGACAAAATACTCAGAGACTAAATCATTGTACCTTGATAATTGTTATTGATAAGCAACCTAACCTTTTTGTGCTTAGCCAAAGTACCAGAGGAGGTAGGTGCTTTCTCCACAGGTCCACGTGAAACAGAAGTCATGCACCCCTCAAAATTTGAATTTCCTTTCACTCTCAGTTCTTTACTCATCCAAGGGACATTACCAGCACAAATCTGCCACCTAAGAGCTTCTGGCATACTATCCAATGGATTCAAAGGCATGCAATCAATATCCTGCGCTCAAATTTCCATTCATTAGAGCTTAGAAGTACATTCTAAATATAAAAACCAGTTTCTCATTTCCATAAAAGCTTAAATATGTTTTTATTCTTTGTAATTAATAAGTGATGCAATTGGTTTCAGTTCCTAAAAAATTGTTAGTTTTTGGTCCTTAAAAAATTTATTATTTTTTAAATTAGTCTCATCACTTAATAGTGACATGGCATGCACTTAGACATGTCATTTCAACGACCATTCTGACATACCATCTAATATGACATGTTTAGATCATTAGATGCATACCAAATCATCAATAAACTCCTAAATATGGAAAGTAGGAATCTAAATAATACACAAAGCTAAGCAAATAACACACAAGTTACGGATTCAACAAAGTTTGTGGGACTACAACAGGATCAGATAAAGGAGTTTGCTAATTTCCATTGCTAAACACAGGTGTTTGGTATATTCACCGTGATTTTAGGACCTAAATCTAAAATCTGGCATCTAAAAATCAGAATAGGATCTATCTATACTACATCAAGCACAGAAATAAAAAAATCCTAGCTAAATAAGGAAATAATCAAAATCACAGAAATAAAAAACCTAGCTAAATAAGGAAATAATCAAAATGCTAAAAACTATTTCTTGAAATAATTCCTGAATCCCAATAGGATCTAATCAACTGACTAGAATAAGCAATAATCAGTGTATTCCAATTCCAATATCGTGTGGCATGGAAAGATGTGTTAATAAATAATGAGGAAGGGAAATATAGATCCAATTTGAAACCTCTTCATGAAGAGGTATAAGATTTGAAAAATCAGTATGCTAATAAGAGATCATGTTACCTTGACAAATTGAGCACCCAATTCAGGACGGTCAAACTGAACCCAGCAAATGTCATGGTTGACACTGAGCACACTTCCATCATCAATCTCTCTTGTTTTTGAGTGAAGAACAATTACTCGTTGTCCAACATATAAAGGTTTAGCCAAATCTGTCGGAAGTCCATCCCTGATACCAGCTCGCAGTTCATTGTAATATTTCCGAACAGCTTCCCGATACTGTTCAAGTTTTTTTCTTTCTTCTTGAAGAAAGCGTTCCGAAAACCTACGAGGTTTTCCTAGGGCACTGCAAGAAGCAATTGAATGCCATGTCAAGTACGTACTTTTCTATTTATACCTAACTGTTCACAAGCGGCAGCAGTAAATCATGCTAACCACAACTGAATTTCATACCATTTTATGACACTCCACTCAAGGCGAGTTAGCTTTGGGATATTCCCTAAATCAACATGATTTAAGCATTCCATGAACTCCCTTTTGGAAAACCATGGATAATCAATTGCACTATAAAACCATTCAAATGTGCACCACCTACGAGCCTTATAAGATGACAAGCAACCAGAAAGCTTTTCCTGAAAGTGCCAACTAAAAAGTTCAATCCCCCTCCAATCTTCAGAATGCTTATTCAACTTAAATTGAATTGAAGAGCTTTTTTACCTTTAAAAACGATTCCCTATTTAGAGAGGGGGTGGAACACTTATTTGTTTTACTTCTCAACATGTTCTCAGAAGATTTCTGTTTAGGTGTTAATGGTTTCCGTATAATTGTCTTACCTCTACTTCTTTGTTTAGTTGATGAGCTAACTTCACAAACATGTGGAATTTCTACAGTTGATGCTCTCAAATCTTTCTGGTCATTACACAGTAAACTTTCAGATGATCCAACTGAGTTTAATTGTTTTGCTGGAGTGAATAACTGATTAGCATGTTTTCCTTTAATCACTGGTTTATTCTTTTCATCTACAACCTGCACAAAAAATAGCACATCCTTGACAAGTATGTTGGTAAATGCATAGTAAGCATCTTTTATAGATAAAAGAATAAGAAAGTTAATATCTGGGACATGGACAATTTGACGTTTATTGCTAAATAGGACCAGAACATCTAGTGACAATCTAAAACATTCACAAATCTTAAAATTAGATAAAAAAAACTTGATAAATAGAACAATTGTTTTTGTAGTTGATAAAATTGCCTACATTATTCAAGGGATCACTTGGAGAAGAATCAAGCTTTGCATTTGCAACCTGAAAACCAGCATCAAAATTTCCCATCAATGATTGGTTAACTGCAAATAGGTGGATCAAAATAGTAAACGAGGAATAGCAAGAAGGATAAAAATAGGACTATAGATTACATTGTTCAGTATAAACATGTAAAACCACTAGAGATTTCTAATTATTTTCAGATTTTTACAATGGATTATTACCATTTCTAAATTAAAACAATTTAAAAGAAAAGAAAAAAATATACAAATATTCAACACTAGATGCTCTTGAAGGCCATGGCAGCTGTTTATTTAGGCCCTACCATTTTATCTAAGAAACATGGACAGGGCACCTGAATAAAGAAGAAGCTGTGCCCAACATGGAAAGCTAGTGTTAGAAACAAAGAAACAAATTACAAAAATCCTAGGTGGTTGTCTCTCTAAGATGCTAATCATGTTAAGTTTAGTGTCCATGCTCCTTGGTCACCAGAAATCAAGCACAAGAAGCCAGGAGGAGCGGGAATGGCTAATTTTGTTAAAGCATGTCATAATAAGCAAAATTTTAAAGATGTTACACCAATAATTAGTAACTAGTGCCACTCATTGAATTGGTTTTCAAAATTATTGGAATTTGTAGTGAACCATCATGATATATACGCACACATCTCCATCATCATCATCATCATCATCACATCTCTACTCAAGATATAATTTTTCATTGGTAACTAGTAAATACTATTTAGTACAATCGTCAGTCTCTCTATACATTGTTTCCTAGCAGTGTATAATCAATTTAATAAAGCAAAAAAATAATAAATTCCATCTACCTTTGAAACCATGACTTTGCGCTTTCTTTTCAATGATCTATCAGCAGGAGGAGGCTGCTCTTTTGATTCGAGGAGAGCATTAGAATTATTTTTTGACTCCCTTTCAAGTTTATATTTTTTTGAGTTAGCAACTTCAACTCCAGGGACTGCATGAACAACCTTTGGTTTCAAACTTGGGAGTTTAATTTTATCTCTATTTTGGCCTGTTGATGTGCCTTTCGGTAAAGCAGACTTCTCATCTTTACCAACAGTCTTTTTTCCTTCCTTCAACTGGACCGATGATTCTAGATGGGAAAGCAGAGAGGACAGCAATAAATTAAAAGAATTTGGCTAAAGAAGAAAATATGTAAAATCTCAATGTTGACTAGAACAATAAACATGAACGGCAGTAGCAACTAGGAACAAGTAGATTTTGCAAAGGAATTTTAGCTGAACAAGATGTGCAAAAATTTCATTCCAAATAACATGAAGAGGTTAAAATTGCCATTAATTATGCTAATGTGAAGAAGTTTGAACTTTGAAAATAGATGCTTCTTTCTAGTATTCAACTCACATGTGCTCCTCGGTCTCATGCAGCCTGGGTTATTAGATGGACTGAAATGAGACAAATTAATCTTAACTAAGTGACCGAGTATAAATGCATGATTAATTGTGTTTATTGTGAAAATGTTAAAAACAGAAATTTTCTTTCGGCTATTACCCTCTGTGTGAGTGTGACTTTGTAGCAAGTGTTTATAAATGTTTCTACAATATAAAATATATCAATGACTCCATTCTTACCAGATTCCAATGTAGATGTTGGTATGGTCTGACACAGATCAACCAAAGTTTGCAAAGCATCCCAGTCAGAGCTTACATCTGTTAGATAAAAATAATTAAATATTTTCTTGTAAAAGCAATCTGGAGAAAAAGGAAATTCATGTTTTGAAAATTCCAACCACTACCCTTGCTCAAGGTGTAGGGAGGAAGAAGGAACTAAAACATAGATGGTTTTGCATACATACATGTATAGAAAGAATTACCTCCATATAAAAGTTTCTTGCTTTCTTTCCTCTGAATTTCTTGAGAGAATTGCTCAGGTTTTGCAATAGTTATCTCGGTGTCAACCTTTTCTTTCAATGCCAAATTAAGTCCTTTAGTGTCACTACATGCTTCTACACCATCATGACGATGGTATCCAACAGTTTCCAGTCCTTCCTTCTTCCCATGAAAAATTTTCCCTCTTTGATGAGTTTCAACAGTGCCTATGCCTTCCAAACACTCTTCATTAGTGGCATCATAAAATTTGACAGGAACCGTCTCAGACTCCTGGTGCTAGTTAACAAATTAGACGATAATTAATTCAAATACTTAAAATGTTTGATTAAACAAAGTATGAACACAGAAAGTCAACAAGAAAGCTTGCTAGTAGTCACAAGCTTATATTTGAATATTGATGCTTATTCACAAATCAAATCCAAATGCATCTTTTTGAGGAGATGGCAGCAGAATAAGCAGGAGAGCAGTTAAATACCATCCTTTCACAGCTCTGAACAGAAGAGGAGTTTTGCTTTGATCTTTTTTTGTATGGCAACAAAGATACTTGAGGAGAGCCATCTCTTTGTGCAGCCCCAGTTACTGCCAGAGCTGCACCATGTGCAACTTCATCATCGAAAGCTGACTTGAAGCTTCTTTTCTTAACTGGGACACGTGGCGTCCTTTTCCCAACTGCACGAGGCTGGCTACCTGAATAATTGAACAAACATAATCAAATGTAGAATGTTAAATATTATAATGTGTTTTTATTATTATTTTCAACATATACCCTTATTAATTAAATTTCCCTCTCTTTGATATCAATAAAATTTAAGAAGTTCACTTCTCCCTCTTCATTAATATTAAGTGTAATTTTAAAAGTATAAGAAAAATAATTGACAAATTTAATACATTTAACTAAATTCAATTCATATATGTGAAGTTTGGTTATTTAATCTTATAAAAAGGATCGGCGGGAGTAACCATTAATTTCTAGTTACAAAGATTTCAAACAAAAATAACTTTCACTTTAATAGTTCATTTTTATTGTTGTTTTTAAGGAAGTCAGTTAGTGGAAAGCTAAGGAAGATTCACTTCATAATTAAGGGGAAAGAGGGACTATGAATAGCAATTCACCATCGAGTTGTATTCTCCTCAATAGAGAGAGGCAACTGTAATTGGAAGCAATTGACTGAGACTGCACAGAATCTTTAGAGACGCTGAGCTGATTTTTTTCATTCTTACGTTTCACAGGTTTTTGAGATCCAGGTACATCATTTCTCCCTCTTTCACTATCACTTTCTTCCTGTAAGTTTACAGTCCAGAAAATTAATTTAGAAACACATAATTGGTGCTAATATAAAAAATATTGGGAAAAAGCACAATATAACGAAGCTAAATGGAGCATTAAAGAAATAAACTTTGCCATGCATCAATAAGTCTTGAATTTTGGCAGGGGCTAATTCATGTGTAAATTGTAATGTCATGATGATAGTTGCTGAAAAAAAAAAAGCAGCAGAAATCTTATGCTATAAGGTACCCCATTGCCAATAAACACACCAGCTTTTAAATTAGTTTTAGGCATAACAGTTCCGTCTTTCTTCCTGCAAGCGGGAAATTTTGCTTCTCCAAAATAACATTCCACACCAAAAATCTGATTTACTCAGATTTTGTCTGGAAAAAAGATAACTCCTATCAGATAGAAAATAACTACATAGCAAACCTTGAAAGGGAATTGGATTTGATACAACAGTAAAAGATAATAGACAACCACAATCATAACAAAGCATCAAATTTGAGCTCAAAAATTAGCTGAACTTGGACCATACCTGCATATTATAGTGATCCGTCATCATTGCAACCAGGCCAACAGCAGAAACTACACCCTCCGGCAGAGAGAGGAATGCCTGTTAAATTACAACTTGTTTAAATGACACTCAAAACAAATGAACTACACAACATTAGTAAGATAGTTCATGATAACTAGAAGAAAGAAATCTGCAAGCATGGACTTAAATATTCAAAATAACTCAAGCCCATAGAGAAATGAGTGGTTTTATGGGTAATCAAGTTGGTCAACCGACAACCAAGGCATGATATTCTATAATGCTAGTTTTGTATAGATCCATTGTTGTTTCTCTTCAGTATGCTACTGCCATGAGGACAGAATTCAGTTATACTTTCAACAAGGTGTGTCAGCTTATGTCTCAACCACTGGACAACCGTTGGAAGGTGGCCAAACACACCCTGTGTTACTTGAAGAGCACCACGATCCATGGTCTCGTCCTTTATCATCAGACCCAGATGATAACCACATTACTTCAGGTTCATGGGCCTAATTGGGTCACCATTGGGTGTCTTGGTGGTCGAACAAGCAACCACAAAGTCCTGAATATAGAAGCTTGGTCAGTACTGCAGGTGAACTGGTTTTCATTTCCGCTGTTGTCAAGTACGGTGATAATTTGGGCAGAGTCTCCCTTTCCCATATTCCAGTCCTACATACTTGTACCAAACATATGGCATTTGACATCATTTTTTTTTCAAGAAAGTCATGAACAAAAACTTAATTGTTTCACTTTCACATGCTCCAGCTCAAGATTGGATAGCTGATGTCCTGAAAGATCTCTCCAGCTCATCATCTATGTTGATGGCAAGAGCTTAATTGTTTCCCATTCTCCAGCTCAATATCAGATAGCTGATGTTCTGGACAAAGATCTCTCCGAATTCAGATTCTGCTGTCTGCGAGACAAATATAGTGTGTTCAATCATTTTCAATTGATGCATCCACCCTGAGTTTGAAGGGTGTGGTTAGTGACAGATATGTTATATATGCACATTACTCATAGCCACTTATATCCTGTTTCTAACAACAGAAATGGTTAGTTGTCTCTAGTTCTGTTCAGTACATAGTCTATTTTAGACTGTTGTAACAGACTTAGGAGTTAATTACACAACCATCTCCAATTGTTCTGACATCTCTTAAATATTAAGACTAATCAAAGTATGTTTAGGACAAAAACTACTCAAATTTACAAAGAATACCATAGGGTCTCTCTTGCTCTCTCTACAAGTTTTTGGGGGGGTATTTTCTCATTAAGCATAGAATCCAATAAGATTTAAGAAGCAACAAGTAGCAGGATGAGAATAAGAGGAGGAAGAACAAAAGTCTGAGAATTCAAAGGTATAAATCAAACACCAATTAACCAGTTTCTGTATAAGAATATCTAAATTTTAGACAAATCAGCCAAGAATAAAAGGTTAATGCATACAAAATAGCACCAAAATTCTGAAACTGAAGACATAGACAGTAGACAACAGTAAGGTTCGTACAAAGCTACCGTACCCGATTCATATTGTAAAGGGCCTCCACCATTTCAGCAGATCTGCTACGTACAACAGAAGCCACCTAGAAGTTAAAATAAATCAACAAGGATGCAGGATGATAAAACTTCTGATGAGTAGGGTGAATTGATGGTTATAACAAATAGGAAGCCAAAACAAGTGCAACTGACAACAGAAGCACACCTTCTCCCAGTCTTTCCCATACTTCCTGTATGCTTCATAAAACCGCTCCAGTTCCTCCTTGTTCCACTGAGATCCCGATTTATCAGGCAACTCTTTCTTCTGCACAATGGATCAATACATAGTATCCAAAATGTCAAGCATTAAACAAGACAGAAAATAATGTCCAGAGCAAAAAAGGGAAAGGAATCAACAGAAGTATGCATAAAAGACAAATTCTAGTCAACTGAAAACTATGAAATACACCTATAATGCCTATATTACTATCATTTTATCTTATATAGCAGCATTTAGAGGATACATTAAAAGCAGAACAGTGAGCGGCATTTCATTTGCCCCTGCCCATTTCCTTACAGTCCCAACATAGAAATGCTACCAAACCAACACTGTAACACATACCTGTCGCTTATTTACACTTCTTGATTTCTTTGTAGGTGCCATAAATCCTTTGTCTACCAGCACAAAAAAAAAAAAACTAGGCTGTAACAAAAGGAGTTGAGAATTTTCTTGAAAAACAGGATGCATTATAGAAAAAATAAACACATAAAATTTTATTGAAAACTATGTAATTAACATTGATGCTAAGGTCAGCTGAGAATTCTCAGCCTTCTTACTTGTTGTCATGATATACACAACTAACATAATTATTGAAAGATAAAACAAATTATGCAGTAGCAAAAGGGGTTGAGAACTTTCTTGAAGCATCAAATTTTCTTGAAAAACAGAATGCACAATAGGAACATAAAACACAAAAATTTCTTGAAAACAAAGATATTAACAAAGATGGTATGGCCAGCTGAGAATTGTGAGCCTTCTTGCTCGTTCTGATGATACATAAAAGTAACTTACATAACTTTTGATGAAAGGTAAAACAAATTATGCAGTAAGAAAAGGAGTTGAGAATTTTCTTGAGAAACAGAATGCATAAACACAATTTTCTTGAAAATGTTAGACTAACATGGATGCTAATGTGAGAGATGGTTGCTCTTTCATTTTAGGCAGAAAAAGGTGTTGTAACAGAGATACACTACATTTAAGAGAAAAAAAAAATTTCAAAGCGTGATATCTTGCATTGACTACAATGACGTGGCAGATTATAATTGACATAATACATAAACCCTGCCGCGCGAGGAGAGAAAGGAATGAAGAATTATTTGAAAAATTAAAATTAAATTTGAAATATAAAAAATTACATTATAAATAATAATCCAAAGGACAGAGAATAGCAGAGCGAGATTGAGGAGAAGAACATTTTGTTTGTGTTTGGAGAAGGAAGATTCTATACTGTCTTTTGTAACGTAAAACCTCATTTCATTCTCTTCTCTTTCTTTCTTTCTTTCTACCCCCGCGCTCAACCAAAATAACTGCTCCTAGTATATAAAAGACTGAATCTTCAATGTTAATATTGTATCAATAGGTAGACTAAAATATACAAATGGTACATACCTTTTTTTTAGGTTTTAATTTTGTCTTATATATATTTTTTAACTTCTAAAAATGTCTGAATTTTTCATCAGTTCTATGATAATTAAATTAAAAAATCAAGCTCCTTAACTAAGTTAATATAAATCATCATTTTAAAACTGTTTCAAAATATAAAGGATGAAATTAAAATAAAAAATATAATTTTAAAAAAATAAGAGCCAAACATATATTTTATCCCATTAAGTATTAACTTTTTGATACAGATTTAATATTTTGAAATATACTTAATATATTAAATAATTAATAATTAACATAAGATAAAGTATACCAACTTTTGGCCTCCTTCAAAATAAACTAAAAATATATGAAAATATGAATGTTTTTTATAAAAAGAACTAAAAAATTAGAATCAAGTTTTTTTTTTCATAAAGGAAACGAAATTGTTCTGCACAGTAACGTTAGCACACAAACATGAGAACCTATTTGTTTTACAGGTTTTTTTTTTTTTGGATGCAACAGGTTTTATATTATAGCCAAATAAATGGTGGGCTTGAAGCCCAATTACAGTGGTCAGCAATACACTTGACTTAGAACTGCAGACCCTCTTTTACCCAAAAAAAAAAAAGAACTACAGACCCTTCAACCCAATCCACATTTGGTATAAAAAAATCAGATTAATTTAGGCCTAACAATTAGAAGTTCAGGTTCGATCCACATAGGATAGCAAACTTTTGTGGATTACTTTTTTAATATATTGTTTAAAAATTCACACACTTAATTTGTTAAAATAAGTTAAAAAGAATTTATGAACCATACGTGAAGGCTTCCTTCAAACACGCACTAAATAAACTCAAATTCAGACTTTAAAATAAAATGCATAATCTTATCTTGAAATTTTGCAGACCTATTCTTACAAAAATTTTGGTAGTACATCGGAAAGGAACTGTTCTAATTATTTGGGTACGAAGAAATAATTTAACTAGTCAAAACAGATTTTCGATCCCAGAGTTGTATGTGAGAATCAAGCTGCCATAACGAAATTGCAACCGATTAAGACGATGAGGAATATTGCCTTCACAACTTTGGCATTCATAATCAAGCTTCACCACTAAAGTGCAACCGTGGGATGACTACAATTGAAGGCATTGCTACTTTAAAATAGCACTGGTTCTTGAGAGATTTTACTAAGAAAGCAATCAGCGGACAAATATTTGGTTAAAAGAAAGACATGGTTATTCACGGCCAATATATTGGATGATCTGTGATTCCAGTATTGCAGCGCAGAACAGCCCATATGGGACTGAAAGACATATGGTTATTCACGGCCAATATGAGACTGAAAAATAACATCAAGGAGGCATAGCTTAGTCACCAAAAGTGTATAGTTTCTACCCAATTCACAGGAACTGTTATCTTTTTTAAATGATTTGGTAGTATATGAATAGTAGAGGGGGTAAATTTCCAAGGTTGAAGCATTCCAGTCGTTTCCATGAAATTTTAACATCAAATGATCTCTTGAATACCTTCAGAGGCTTGTACCACATTTGACTTCAGCAATCTGCAGTGGTTATGTGCAACAACGAATTGAGTAACAAAAATTTGTTCATGGAGCTATGGCTACCTTTCAATCACACGCCTGCTGTTTTTAAATTCACCAAAACCCTTCTCATCCCTACTATATTTATCAAACTGTCCTGTGCCATGCTTCCGGTCTTCAAATCTCAGCAAGTTACGGCCATTTCCTCGAGACCGTCCACTATTCCCATAAGACTGCCGGGATGATCCAAATCGATCATTTCCACGGGACCCTCTGCCATTACCAAAAGATTGCGTAGATGATCCATCAAAATCTTCAAACCACTTGCGATTACGGTCATTTCCTTGAGACCGTCTGCTATTCCCATAAGACTGCTGGGATGATCCAAATCGATCATTTCCCCGGGACCCTCTGCCATTACCAAAAGATTGCCGAGATGATCCATCAAAATCTTCAAACCTCTTGCTATTACGGTCATTTCCCTGAGATCCCCTGCCATTCCTATAAGACTGCCGGGACGATCCATCAAAATCATCTGTGAACGTATTTGCTTTGCGACCACCAAAAGATCCAGACTTCCTGTCTTTAGTAAAGTTCCTTCTCCCAGAATCATGTCTATTCCCTTTATTCTCTCTAGAGGGATAGTGACTGTTCCCTTTATATTTTCTGGATGAATATGCATCATTTAAGTCATCATCCTCATCAGAGTATAAGCCGGCCTCAACATCTTCCTCAGACTCAGAACCAAAGCTTAATTTTTTGTATGGACTCCTGCCTCTTCCTTTTCGGTCAGTAGCAGATACATGGCCAGATTTGAAATTGGAAAGTACGGACCGTTGTTCATCTGTATCAAAATCAAGTTCATCATCACTCGATCCTGAGAAAGATTTACTCTTGTGAAATGTACGAGATCGAACATTTCTTGCAGAAGCTGCTCTGTGGTGTGCATGAAGTTTACCATCTCTGTCCTCAATGTCTTCCAACTCCAGAGAGTCTTCAGCTTCTGAAAAATGCCTTTTAGGTGCTTCTGTTCTGGTATTATTTTGAGCTTGAGTTTCTAGCTCATAACTATCTATATCATCCTCATCCTCAAAATCATCAAACCCTATTCTAGGTCTATGCATCCCAGGAGTAGTATATTCTCCATCATGGGACCCATGCACTCTGTTGTTATCGTCAAAATCATCTTCCAACCCCTTATAATTTACATGTCTAGCATGACTACCTGAAGGGAAATCTTCATCTATAGCATGGGCATCTGCATACTCAAAAGCAGCGACATCAGCGCCATCTGATTCATTGTCATCAAAGTCAAAATTCCAGGCATTGGAAACCTCTTGTCGGTTTCCCATCTTATCAAACTTAGGTTTGGAAGTCTGTTGTTTATCATGCATTTTATTCTCCAGAAATTCATCAGGTGGGCGTTTGCACTCACAATGAAAGCATACCATGTTCCTCCTGTAATTCAAGAAGTTGCACCTGCCATATAAAAGTAAGCAAGTCAAGCTCAAATATTCTAGCAAAAGAAGCTTCTAAAGACATATAAGCCTCACGATCTTTGATGAAATAGTTTGATATTGATCATATCAAAATAGCTTGCATCACACAGATGTCCTAAAGGCATATGATTAGTATAGTTGCAGTGGGTGTATGTGAATGTGAAAGAGATAGGAAGAGAGGGAGGGGTAAGAAAAGGAACAGTGAAAGGTAATCTTAGAAAAGAAGGATTTGAACTTACTCCGGACACTCCCATTCCCCTGGCAGCAACTGCCTCTTAGGACGCTTGGCATCACACTGTAAGCAAACAGTATTCTTTGCAAAATTCATGAATTCGCACCTAAGAAGTGTTCAGCATCTTCAGTTAACAAGAAGAAAAATCATATACTATATGTTTAGGTGGTGTAATTCAATAGCAAGTTATTCATAACCAGATGATTTCCTAATCTAATTCCATATAATATTCAATTACCAAATGTTGGAATTAAGAAAAATAAAAATCCAATGATGATGCCTGTCAGTGGTTAGCCCAAAAATCAAATTCACCTAGTTCAAAGGCAATGCCAAGCATAATATACTGGTAAAAAAGAGTCTTTCAAATGAAAAATTTGCTCAAAACTGACTGCCCAAGTTGTAAAATTGTGACGACAATTGCAAGCAAATCAGACAGGTCCATAGGACATACTTAGGACAAAGCCAGTCCCCTTTTTTCATCTCGACGTCATCCCGTCCAACACGCCTCTTGGGAGGAGGAGGAGGTTGTTTCACTTTTGGTGGAGGCTTTTTAATCACCGGAGGAGGGAGATTTGGATCAATGGGAACTGAACCTAGCTTGACAACCTCATGCAGCAATTTACGAACCACTGTTTTGACAGACTTCTGCTTTAGAAGCGACTTATTGATGACTGATCCATCAACAGGGTCAAAACCAAAAGTCAGCAGGATTCGCATGACATCAATAGTCCGTGCCTCATCCTCCTTGTTCGTTAGCAGATACGCCCTTTCACAATTGTTTCTCAAGCTGCAGGAACTACAGACCTGATATCAATGAATTTTTCATCATAAATATACAAAATCTATTCAAATAACGAGTAAGTGACATGAACGTGAAGCAAGTGATCTAAGTTTCTTGGCCACACAATCACAAATAGACTTGGAGATACTGATTTAAGTACCTTCAGAGTACACTAACGGTGTAGATTGAACGCGTCCCATCTTGAACATCTCAACAAAATTACACCCCTAACACTTGTATCCCATTAAGACAGAATGCAAGTGTATGGGAAGTGGGTATGATATGGTCTATTATGGGTACATCTCATAATTTTAAAGGACGAAACCTAAACTTCGGTGCAGTTCCTTAACTGTAGTTAATGCTGTTCCCCAATCAAAATTAGAGTTTCATATTGGCAACTAGTGAAATAAAAGTCGGCAATAATCGTAAAACTCTAATTTTTATTGGAGAACAATACTAAAAGCGTCTAATGAATTGCACCTGACTTTTCTCTAATTCTAAAATAATTTGTCATTTCACTTAAAGAAATAAAAGTTCTTATTGTTCCCGAAATTAAGCAATAGAGAAAGCAAAGAAAAAGTGTTAAGACTTACATCTCCTTCATCAAGGTGAGTATGCTTCCTCAATAGTTTTGCAGAGAAAACGACCTTTCTATCCACTGTGGGGCATCCATAACCAACCAAAACTTGAATATCCTTCCTCGACAAGGACCTGAAATCAATCTCCAGTTTCAGCAACAACTCTAAAGCATTACTGAACAAATTCAATTCAATTCAACCCCCAAACCTCAATATATCAAAACGGTCTTTCCCAAAATTGAGACACGCCATGTGAACGCTCTTGAAATCCTTAGTGAGATCGAATCCATCAACATCAACATCAGCAACATCGGTAGTATCAAACCCTAAATCGTTGACCATCTTGTTCTCGTCCTTCCTCCGGTGGTCGAAGTAATTCTGGTGCACCAGCGTCTCCATCAATTGGATCCACTCGGGCCAGGGGTGCACCATCTCCACCACCTCCTTCTTCACCGGTTCCACAGGGTTAGGGTTTTCAACGGAGGGTGAAGTGTCGTTTTGAGGGGGTGGTGGTGGCGCGTTTTTGGACTCGCGCCATGCGCGAATGCGTTGAAGCGTTTCGTGCTTCTGAGAGCGTTCTTTCTCGATGGCATCGATTTGGTCGAAGACGAAGCTGAGACGCTCGGAGAGGGAAGAGAGGGGTTTAGTGAGAAGGTGGGAGAAATGGAAGAACGAGGGTTTAGGGTTTAGGGAAAGGCGTCTGGTGAAAAGGAGAGAGAAAGGACCATAAGCCATTTGTGTTAAGTTGGAGGAGAAGAGTGTGTGGGTTTACCATACACTTCATTCAGTTCACTGTGAACTTCAGAACCTCCATCAAACACTCACACTGCCAGAAAGCTCAAAGCCTTAAACCCTACACTTTGCGCAAGCTGCTGAGCCTCAAACTTCACTATAATGCATGCAGAGAGAAATAGAACAAAAAAATGTAACATAAAAACCACAAGGTGTTTAGTGTAATTTAACCAATCTTGAATGTTTATTTTTTTTGGTATGGCATTTGTCTAAATTCTTATTTTTACCATTATTATTTGAGTAACTACATTATTTAATCTCACATATATTAAAAAGTCATATACATGTACCTATAGTTTTTATCTCGTTAATTGTATTTGATATTAACTTTTGTTTATGTGACGTATTCTTTTGACACATGTAACGTTATATGGATGCCCAAAATAAGTAGGAAATTAGGATAAATTTATTTGAAAACCTGAAGTTGTCATTTCCAATCGAAGAATCGAGAGAAGATTGAGAGGCTAGAGGAGACAAAGTTGAAGATGATACAATCGACGTAGGAGACTAGCGGGTTGTTTGGCCTTCCATTTCCCCAACAGAACGGAGGCTGACCCAAAGGAAAAAATATATCCTACGGTCAATGGAATTTTAACTGTCTCAAACGACATAAAAGATAAACATCAACCTTTAGATTTTTCCATTTACCCAACTGTAAACTAAACATCCCCTAAGGTTGAAGACAACTAAAACAAATGGCTCGACCCACGTATTTGATTTCATTATGTTCCATTTTCGAAATTTTATGAATTTGTGGTTTTAGGGTGTTTCAAGATAACTCCCCTTGTTTATTTGGAAGGTATCGGGGTTTTAAGTCGGGTATTGGCATGTGGTGGCTTCTTTTTGGGTAGTGTTGTGTTTGTTTGTTTGTGTTTTTTGGACATATATGCTTAATGCTTTTAGGGTGAACATTTATTATTCATTATTTTATTTTTTTTTGCATTTGAATCTCTATGCAATGGTTCACATAGGTTGGTGAAAGTGAATGCTTTCAAGTAAAGTAGCTCATTTTCACTATTGGATGCATGTATCCTTTTGAGGAATTAAAAAATGTAACAAGTACAAATTAATAAATTAATATTAACATAATTTTATTATACAATGATGTGTTGTTTTTCAATTTGTTAATTAATTGTTGTTATGGTGTAATTTTAGGAGATAAGTATATGACAACTACGATGACTAGTTTGTTTATGGGGAGAAATGTAACACAATGTACAAATAGGGTAACATTGAACACTGAGATAATATTGGTGAGGATTTGATTTTTTTTCGCATTCCCAAAATTTGTTGAAAAAAAAAAGTTATTATAGGATAGTCAACGTGTTTTAACATGGTCTTATGTTCGAGTTAGATGAAGGTTTGAAAAGTTGATGTATTGGCCTTGATTGCCTTTGCCAAGGCTAATGGAAGGGTGGTATTGATGTCTATTACCGGCATATGGTAAATAAGGTTGGAAAAGTTTATGTAAATAGGGGGAATTATGTAGGAAAAGACCTATCAATCCAAAACGATTTAGCTATGGGGGAGGATAATGATAAGTTGGAGAAGAAGAAAAGATGGATACCCCTAACAAATTCAGATAAAGAGCTTGTTGAAGAAAAGTCTGGTTGAAGTCGAATCTTAATAAACCATATTCCATGAGATTTGCTGATAACTAAAATTATGTTCTATAATTTAAATAAAACCATGTGTTATTGTTTGATGTGGGTGTTTAAGTGTTTCATGAAACATAAGGCTTAAGCTACAAAAGAAATGGGAGTCTATGCATCAAAAGTCTGAAAGACTTAATCGCAACATGGACTCTACAATCTAAGACCAAAGAAGAATCAAAGGTCTGGTAATTTGCTTCAAAAGAAATTCTCTTGCATCAGAATAACTCACCAGACCCAGACTTGAAAATATCATTCAAGCTTTAGAATATATGAAAACATCAGACTTTGTCTCCTCATCCTGAATCATTTTATAAGTGGTCTAATACATAAAGCATCAACGGTCATAGGTCATCTCCATTGAAGCTTAAAGAAAAGATTCTCGAAAGAAAGATTGACTAAACAGGCTGGATTCTAATCTAGTATGAAAAACATCTAAGTTTCACCTTGTAACACCCCTATTTTTATTTTTATATTAAAATTTTGAAGGAATTAAATTATGGTTCTTTAGAACTTTTTAATCTACGTATTATTTATGATTTTTTGGATTTTTTTTGGAATTTTGGAATTTTTTTAATAAAAATAATATTTTTTAATAATTTTAAATTCATATAAGTGACTTAAATTAAAAATATTTATAAGAAAGTGAATTTAAATTATAAGAAAATTTTCTAAAATCCGTTTCAAGTAGACTTATCTAAAAATTATCGGTTTGAGAAAAATCTTGATTTTTTCTAATCGTTAAAAAATTAGAAACGTATCAATAAATTTTTATTAACAGAAAATTTTAGATTTTTAAAATTTCAACTTTATATTACTTATTATAAAATTAGTGAGGACTGATATAATATCGCTAAATTTCAAAAAGAACTCATTTTGAATATTTAAAATATACCGAGTGAAAGGTTACTATTTGGCTTAATAATTCTGCCGACAGTTACTATGCAAAACACTGTGCATGTATGAAATTTTCAAAGAATGCATAGTAACCTGGAATAAAAAATTCAAAAATGCATAGTACTTTTATATTAAAATAATGGAATGCATAGTAAATTTTTTTCCTATAAATACCGAAGGATTTCTTCTTTAGAATTCACAATTTCAGATTAAGTTTTCTTAATACAGTAGTGCTAGTGAGATAGTGGTGGAAGTGAGAGAGAGAAGAAAAGTTTTTGGAGAGAAGGTTCTGCCAAAATCCTAAGGTAAGAATACTTCTCTTTTATATTTTTTAGGGTTATTTTTATATCGTTTTTAGAAATCTGTTATTATACTAGAAATAATATTATTTTAAGTTACTATTTTGCATAGTAAAATACTATTTCAACAGTAAATTACTATTTCAATAGTAAATTACTATTTCAATAGTAAATTACTATTCAAATAGTAAATTACTATTTACTGTTACTATTTACCGTTACTATTCACGATTTACTATTTACTGTTACTATTCACGTTTTACTATTTACTATTCACTATTCACTATTCACTATTCACTATTTACTATTCAGAATTTACCATTTCTGTTTTAAGTAGTAATCTCAATCTTCGTCTTATGCTTATACTGAAATAAGATTGGTATTAATATTTTTAGAAATCGGAGGCGCAAAGCAAATCCATTTTGGGTAACAATTCAAGGTAAGGGGGAGTGAGATAAGAAGTATAATACGAAAAGACATAAGAATAATGGGAGGAGTCCCCTACTCCTTTTAAATTTAATAATATTATTATTTTAAAATATTAACTTTTTAACTTAAAATTTTTAATAAATTTTTAATTAAATATCCGGTTTAACTAACTCTAACATACCTATGCAATGACTTGGACCATTATGACCTATATGGACTGGACTATACCTATGCAAGGACTTGGACCATTATGACCCATATGGACCGAACAATACCTATGCAAGGACTGGATTATATGGACTTACATATACCTATGCGAGAAATTGACCAAAAGGACTTAAATTAACTATATTAATAATCATTAAATTATGATATGTATTAATGATATTTAATTTAATTGATTTGATTATGATTGATTATATTTGTGATTGATGATGTTTAACTGTGATTGATTATATCTGATTATTGATATTGTAATGTGGAGTTTGAGCATATAGCGAGCATGACGAAAAGCTAATACTCAGTAAGAATTTCTTACCTTATTCTTTAAATTTTTATTATTTTTCTTTTATTTCTTTTTAGAAATTATTTTTATAAAACATTAGTATTTATCTTAGACAGTAGATATTTTATGAAAATTAATTTATATCTTTAATTAAAATTTTTCAAAAGAAAATTAGTTTATTTTTCCAACTTAATAACTAAAGATATTTGGAAATAATTAAGATTTCTAAATTTGACTTTGTTAAGATTTAATTTGAGAAAGATTATGTAAAGTTTTATATGAGAAAGTTTTTAGATATTTAAGGCTTAAAAACTCAAATTTCAGTGAGATTCAAAAACTGTACCAAATTTATTTCTGTGGGACAGAAATTCAGAGAATCGAGAAAATGTACAGTTTATTGAAATGATATTGTAAACCTTTAAGGGATTTAATAATTGAGTTTTTAAAAGCCTTAACCAACTCAATACGCGAGTAGTTCATGCATCATGAATCATTAAAGTGAAATAAAATGATATTGTCTGGGGACGGATTATAGAAACCGAGGATACATTAGAGGAGGCTTAATTACGAGCCTTGGGATGAGAGGGTGTGAAAGGGTGCTTCAGGGGACCTGGGGTAGCTCCCTAGTGTCGGGTACTTTCACAATAAAAACTTTCTCAATCTGACTAGTCTCTAAGTGTTTCCATGTCAGTTGAGCTGTTCATATTATTATTATCCGGACTTATGGAACAGTGTAAACTCCTGGTTGGCCCAGTGCAAATTAAAATTTAAGGGCCCACATATATAGGTAAGTTATGATGAAGATATTGCATAACATTCATGCATTCATAATTGATTGTGTATGTGATTGTGATTGATATTATTATGTATTGGTTGTGAAAACCCTTTGTTGCTTATGTCTTATTCAGAAATATTATATTCTGTTTCTCACTCCTTTCTCCGTGTTTTTGTTTCATATATTCTAAATTGATGGTTCAGAGGGAAGGATCGAAGAATATCAGCAGTAACTATAGCACGTTCTAGAAAGGGAGCTCGGTATGAATACCGTGGTCCAATGAATAAATAATGTTAATAAGTAACTGCTTCTGGGCCATGGAGTTTCCTCTCTTTCTTATAATGTTTAATATTTATTTCTGTTGGATGAATGTAAAATTACTTTATAAAGTTTTAATAATATTTAGGAGGTATTTCAGAAATAATGTATATAATTTATTCTGATAGTTTCTTTTAATCAATCATATCTAAAAAAAAAAATTACGAATTTTTCTAGAATTTATTAAGGTGTAACAAAGGGTGTTACACACCTCTATCATACGCATTCAGAGATTCCTTGAATCAAAGCTTTCCCTTTTCGTGAAACTTATGTTACATCTACTCCACCTACGACTGCACACAACTCAAAGCTCTCAAATTTATATTGCGTGTACAGAATGTCTCTGTGACAACAAAAACTCTTACCCTTTGTGCAACTCCAACAAGAAAGACCCAAAGTTAACCCTAAATTACAGCTAAATCCATACTTCTTTAAAAATTACACTTTAGCCCTTCTATTAAAGTAAGGAACAAAATATTTCAATGGAATAATAAAAGTGTTTGGTTGAATGTCCTAGCCAACATTTCTCCTTTTTCATTCCTTAAATGGCTTTTTCCCAACCTATTTTTATTTGGCTTCCTCCACCTCCAACAACAAAACCTATCCCCATTCCCTAAACGACGTTAGGTAGAAGAAAAGGTGAGTTGCTTTCAGCCAACTTTGTTCACCAACCAACCCCTTATTTTGGGCTAATCACAAGGATGCCCTTCCACCAACTCTAAAAATTTTTGGTTATTTTAACCATTGCCCATTTTATATTTTTTTACTCAAATTATACTTCCTCAAGCCAATTTTATCAAAACTCTTTTAAACCAAACACAAATGACTACTTTCTCAACCAAATTAAGTCAACTTTTAACCAAACAGACACAATATTCACTTTAAAAATTACACTTAGCCACCCGCATTACCTAAAAGGGAATATTTTGTTTTGGATACTTTAATGAAAGGGGAGAGTGTAATTTTTGGAAGGTCGTTTTATAGTGGACCAAAAGATGCTTTGGATCACCTTTGGTCCAGCATATTTTGGAATATATTTTTTACATACTTTTTATAGCAGACCCTTTTTACTTTTTACACCGGTTTTTTTATGTGGTGTAGATACAGCAGATGTAAAAAAATTACAATCGATGTAAAAAAGTACTTTTACACCGACAAAATTCATGTCCAATGCAAAGTTATTTTTTGCACCGGTTCCACTACAAAATCGGTGTAAAAATGTGTAAATATTTACAAAGTTGTCACTGCGCTCTTTTTGAAATCGTTTTTTCTACACTCGATGTAAAACAGTATTTATACACTGACCGGTATAAAAAATGAGTAGATAATTATAAAATTGTCACCACCACCTTTTTTACATATGTTTTTTATGAAACTGATGTAATATGTGCGGTGTAAAAAGTCAATAGAATCTTTTACCATGAATGGACCACTAGATGTTTAGTCCATCATAAAATACACCATTTTTGGATGATTTTTTAGTGAACCTGCCTACGAAGTAAATTTAAGGTCTAGTTACAAGGGAATAACCATGTGGAATATTCCTTATATGAGACCCTATTATAATTTTGTCATATTTTTCAAGCATGCATAGAAAGAGAAGACCTCACTATGCGGGCAAATTATCTCGTGATCACCGTTGAGAGATTATGGTTAGGGATATGAGTGTCTATGTTGTGTAAGCTTAAACAAGTTGTGTAAAGTTTAATATGATCAAGTTGTGTAAGCTTAAACAAGAATTTTAAAATTATACAAATATAGATATGGATATTCTTTACATTGACCAATTATTACTTTAAACTAATTATGCAAATATATAGATATAAATATTCTTTACATTGACCAATTATTACTTTAAACTAATTATGCAAATATATAGATATAAATATTCTTTATATTGGCCAATTATTACTTTAATTATTAAAACCAAGTTAAACTAACTAATGATATGTTGATGTGAAAAATATGAGAAAGGAAATTTTTTGAGAGAAAGTGAAAAAGTTTTTCATAAATAATTCAAGTTTGGATCCACTAAAATGTGAGAAAATGAGGACTATATGATGTTTGTTAGAAATTCAAATACCATTATTCGCCTCCGCAAGTTATGGCATCTATGGCCAAAAAAACAATAACTGAAGTGACTTTTGTGTAATTTAATAATTTGAGAATTTTTTCCATCCTTAACATGCCAATTAAGAAAAAGGATAAACTTTACATTAATTAACCACAACAGAATAACATACAAATTTGATCTGCCTGTCGCAAAATGGAGATATTTTTACCTTTTAGGGCAGAAAATGTGTATAATGATATTTCTACAACAATTTATCTCTTAATTTCTCCCTCCCTACTTTTTATCTCTTTATTGTACAAATTTTTGTGAAATATTGATGTTGGAATAACATTACTCAAAATATGCTATACTAGCAAGGAAAACAGGTTTTCAGAACCATTCCATCGTGCAACTCGGATATAAACCTTTACTTGCAGCAACATGGGTGGCAGCCAGAAGTTCTTTCTGAACCTTCCGCCTCTCATAGAACACCAAGCATGAAATGGACGTGCACTTCACACCTCTTTCGAGAAGCCTATCTCCGCCTCCACAATGGTGACATATCTACATGATGGTTTCAAAAGAAACATAATTATCACCAGATCAAAAAAGCAAAGATCATAGAGCATCGACTCCAAGGGATTTCCAGCAAGGTAGATGACTGTTGTATAACAGAACTATAAATAAACGACAGTAATGAACAGCCTATCTTATTCAAGCAAATACCCTCATGCATGAAATAACAAACATTAGAAGGAGAAAGAAAGAAGGATTAGAACTACAGAATCTCTAAGGAATCCGACAATTGTTGGCAAAACAGAAATATACTTACAGCAACAAGATGTTGCATCTCTTGCTCTAATTTAGAAGTCTTACTAATCACTGCTGTTGCCGCTGCTACTTCATTTTTAGAACATTGACTGCATAATCGGGCTGATGCCTGGACCAACCCACCACACAGTACACAATGTTTTGAATGATAGTAATAATCAATTCTGGTTCGATGGGAATTTGGACCAGTATGCTTAGCATAAGCTTCCCTTGTTGGACGGGGCATCTCTGAAAACCACTGGTTCAGGTCAGCACCAACAAGCCCAAATACCCGTTGTAAAGATGGTATTATTTGTTTATTGATGTAATATAGGTCATTTATTCTAAATGGGGAATCAATTGCCAAAACTTCCAATGGATCCACAACCAGATCAACCAGGCGGGCTCCAGGCTCTCCATGGATAACAACATAAGGTATTCTTTCAGCATAACGTGGTTCTGCCCTAGGGTCAACCCTCATTGCCTTAGTGGCCACAATTGCGGCTGGAGGAAGTGATGAGATTCTGGCACTGTAGGTACCTAAGCGAACCTCCTTTGCAAAGATAAAATCCTGAAGGGAGAATCTGCCTGAAAGAATCCTCTTCCACTGACGTTGCAAATATTTCTTCACCTGTTGGCAGCAAATAAAAAGTGACAAGCATGACTTAGATTAAACCAATATTGTAATTTTTCAGATGAAGTATCCAGAAAAAAAAAAAGTCGGAATTCTACAGTTTCCTATTGTATCGTATCTTCCTTACAAAGAGATTGCTTGAGCAAGGACGGTAATTAAAAGTACATTAATCAGAGAGAAGAATCCAGTAGATAGACTTTCTACCAAGACAGTTTCCATATTAGAAATTTAAATTTTTGGAAAAATTAAAATAAAATCAGGATGCATGAATACAACATCCAAATAACTTGTTATGCCGAAACTGTATGATGTAGAGAAATACATGGCTGCACCAAATTCACAGTATGTACAACCAAAAAAGTGGAACAATTTAAAATGGAATACAATTCATTCAAACTCCCCTAAAAATTTTGGCCACAAGTCACATAGTTTAGGTATCTAGGGTCCATCATAAGACAATAGAAAATTAAAAGGAAATGTAAATCATATCAGAGAAGAGATATCAATGTGATGTAAACAAGGATGAAATCTGCTAGCATATGTACCTCCAGTAAATCCTGATGCTCAAAGAAGAGTCTCAAAGACTGCTCCATTATCTTCACAACTGCACCGCATGTGTCCCTGCGTACTGTCTCAATACCTTTAGCATCAAAAACTGGTTCAGTTTGATCAGGGCTTTCATAACTGTAGCCAACATATCGTTTCTTAGTGAGCAGGACACATGGGTAATAAACTTTCTCCATCTTCAGGGTGACAGGGCTAGGATTCATAGCAGTGATAGCAGAAGCAATCTCACTCCCAATTTGGAAGGATTCTTTGATATTGCGTCCTTTAAGGAGAACAAACATACTGCAGAAGATACAATCACTTTATTAATTTTTTTCTTCACATCCCTGTAACTTTACCAAACATTACTTGTAACTTTACCAAACATTGATAAAAACAAAAAACAAACTTGCAGGAAGGATATGGTACAATGGTAAAAGTTATACACAATATGGCCATCAGTCAATTGTTAGTTACATAATCTTATCCAGTTGTAAGTAAACACTTAGTTGCAAAATAATTAATATAAAAGGAACAATGTTTTCAAAGAAATGATAGATAAAAAACATTCTATTTTGCAATTACTGACAATCAGCCTTTTACATGTGATGGCAATAAGATGATGTTAGGACATGGATTTTCTTAGTATTGTGTTTATCATAGCTAATATTGTGTTTCTTAATTTTATTTAAAGAACTTAGTTATCCTTGGCCCTAAGAGTTGATTTTAAGACACTAACAAGTGGTAATCTTTTATTGAAAATAAATGCATTTATTTCAGTTTTATTTTTATAAAGGAATCATTGCATTTATTCCAATAAAATATTATCACTTTTAGCGGCTTAAACTTAGCCCTTAGAACTAAGGTTCACAAAGCCCTTATTTAAAATGGCCTATCCTAGTGGACCTGTGGGAAAGAAAATGTTGCATTCACTATGTATAAAACTGTTCAAGGCAAGACATAAGATTATAAATAGGAGATAAGGACAACAGTAGTACACTAATCTTGGCCTAAAAATTAGGGAAAATATTCATAACTGGCTGCAGACTAAAGTTGGAACCCCTGGGAGAGTTTGGGCTACTTTAAGTGCCCAAGGAGAGTTTTCTTCCTTGTTTTTCTTTCTCATACTGTTAAAAGTGCTATGCCCTGGGATCTGGGTCCAGGCCTGATATATAAATAATCAATTCACTGCCAATATTTACTTTCATATTCATTTGATAGCCATCACAAACTGATCACCAACAGGACCTTTAGGCGGTCAAAATATTATCCCAGATCAGAAAGATTCTAAAAACCTAAAAGTATAAAACCCTACTTCTCTTTGAAGTTCAACCCTAATTTACAGAATTCCTCAAACTATTTTTTTAATAGGTCAAAGTTAGCAATTAATTTGTCAGTAAGAGGGTTCACATAGTTACATTTCAACTGACCTTCCCAAGGGTTTGTCTTAAATTACTTTCCTAACGTATTTTGAATTTCTATTTTGAATTACCATACAAACACCTATCCCAGTTAAACTCTTTATAGACATACATAACACCTGTAGGTGCTATGCATTTTTTTGATCTAATGAAAAATTGAAAAGGAAGATCAGTGTACTTTTGAAATAAGAGACCTGAGTATGCTTTAGGCAAATCTCAGGACAGATTGGTGTAGTTTACTCTAACTAGAGATATAGTACAGTGTCACCTATCAGTATCTCCATAAATAACTTTAGCATTCCATTTTTCATGTAGATTAACAAACGATATAGCCTTTTCCAGTGTACTACGGCCACATTGAACAATACTGTCTGCAAGTTCTGCACAAGGCATACGACCACTAAATCCAGCAGCAGTGTAACCATAAGTTACATTTGATATAAGCTTCAATGCAAGCTGTCTTGCATTAAATATCTGAAAAGAAAATTACACTGTTTAGTAAATTCTATTTAAACTAACAAATAAAAGAATCATATCCTACATAGCATACAGAAGATGCAATTAAATTCATCAAATGCTGTAGCCTATGAAGGTACAAGTATTTTAACATGCATTTCATTGGAACTTTTTCATAAAACTTCTCAATTTCTTCTGCTAATTTTCTATATTCTGCAGTTTCTTGAGAAAATCATCCAAACTAAAGAATCATAATTTACTCTCCTTTTCTTTTCTGTATACTCTGAGCAATAAATATTACAAAATAGAAAAAAATGATACTTATAAGAACATAGATTCTGAGCATTTACAATCATATGGACATGGTTTTCAGTTCCTTACTATTATACTAGTAGTATAAGTATTAAACAAACATAACAAACAAACAAACAGTCCAGGTGCCACTAGAGCACGTTCAATTCCACTTCCATACCCGCTGAAGAACTTTCTCTGAAGGAACCAATTTTTTTATTGCTTGTTTTACCATTATTCTAGTTGTTAAGATTTCTTCCAGTAAACGGGGCAGTACACCTCTTCTAACCTGTATGACAGTTCAATAAAGATTTAAGTTAGTTCATCATCTGCACAAGCCACAACAGTCCCCTACAGTAATACATGAAACATTTATCTGTGCCTAAAGATACAAAATGAAATACATAAAAGCTTCACAGCAAAAGATTAGCATAACAGTTTTCTGAACAGAGGAAGGAAAATAACTACTTGCACTAATCTTGATGAAACAGAATGGCGAGTCTTTGGGATTGGGACAGTGCCCAGCTAATCAGAAACTATCCCCATAATTTCAGCTATTTACAATTCTGTAAATATATGTTTCATTCAGCTCCATTAGTATTAGGTTCAAGAATCCTTCATCTTTTGTTAATATATTATCATTCATTCAGCTGCAAATGTTAAGGTCAAGACTTGAGGTTCCGCAACAGAAAACTCAAAAGATTAACTGAATCACAATGATCATTTATCATGAAAGTATCCCCAGAATTTACAACAAAATTTCCAGCAAATCTATGGCATTGATTCAGGTCCATTAATATTAAGTCCAATAATACAAAATATAGAGAAGTTAGAGAGTGGGTTGAGACATCAGTAATTACTACTTAATAGGAAAAAGAAATTAACTGAATCACCTTGGAAGGTACAAACATAACACCGTTTGGAGTGAGCAAGATTTGATCTTTTAAATCCTGCAGAACATTTCGCTCTGCTAAGAATGAACTAACCCCGAGTGTGTTGGCCTTCGGTGGCACAACTTTACCAAGACATGTGCAAAAGCAAAGATTGTATGCAATTATCATGGATGGATATAGAGACTGGAAGTCAAGTACAACAACTGGATCTGAATAGAATCCAGATTCTGGTTCCATTACTAGGGGCAGGCACTCCATTGCAGGTTGAGAAGCTACCTGTACGAAGCACAAAAATGAGTTATAAAGACCCCTTAGGTACAGGTGAAGAAAACAAACATTGAATAGGTCTTGGCCTTAGAAGAAGCTCTAGAATAAAAATAAAAATAAATTAAGAGAAAACTTTATAATTTGAATAATAATACAAACACAGCTTGTTTCCATGGGGAACAAAAAATTGTTCATAGAGGTATAAACTTACTGTGCAAAACAATTTGGCAAGTAATACAGTCCCTGGCAATGCATAGAACACAAAACACACCTAAAAATATGCATAATTGAAGTAATACATTTATCATAACTCAACATTGTCCAGATAAAGAAAAGACCTCCATAATAATATCACCCTATTTATTCTTATCATGCTTAAGGGTGAGGTTTAGCACTTCAGTTAGGTTGCTGTCTTGTGATGTGAAGGTCACATGTTTAAATCCAGAAGAAGCCTCTCCCCACTTGCAAAGGTAAGATTATATACGTTTACTTCCCCATACCCTACCAGGTGGGAGCCTCACTAAATAAATAGCACTTTTATATAATCTCATATGCTTTGTTTATGATAGCATTACAAATATTCATGCTTTAACATCATAATCAGTTATCTACTGATAACAAGGAGGGGATAGGGGAATTTTGACAGAACCTGTTGCTTTCCAGGCGAGATAGCAAGATAGTTTTGTGTATGGGCCAATCTCAAAAACATGGATTCAACACGGTATTGCGAGCCTCGAGACAGAACAGAAAAAAAGTCAATGCCAAAGACACGAGCAAGTTCTGACGTTCGATTCACCTGCAGAAGAAAAATAAACAGGAAATAAGGAAAACCTACACATTAGTAAACAGGAAAAAAGAAAATGTAAATGTTACTTATTTTGGACTCCAAGAGCATTATAATAAAGCTAATTAAGGAATCCAAGGAGACATGGATTCACAAAAATCTTTTGCTGTGCCGTCCATTAGCTTTAAGAGGAAGTTTAATATAACTTGAGGGAAAGATAAGTATGTATAAATGATTGCAATTTGCAAATATGTTTTGAAATTTCAAATGCACCCAAACAAGCCTAAAAATTGGTTCTGGTAGTACTATAGCAAAAGAAACACACCCAGTCTATGTTCAATAAATAGTTGTAAAGAAAATCATTGGGCAACAAACTTACAATGCTACTTTACCATATCAAGTTGGTTTAATATCTCAAGGTTCAGCTTTGCTCTCTCTATAACATACTTGATACATTGGTATCTAGCTCGTCCAGGACCACTTAAAAACCATTTTGTAAGCACCTTCTGGTGAAATGAAGGAATTTTCCGCCTCAATACAGCTTCAGCTACAGCTTCAATTGAATATAAGTTCAGCTTAACTTCTCCACGGATTAATCGCCACATGTTAAGGACTATTCTACCACCTACATGAACTCCACTAGCATGTGTTCGTCCCCATTCATCCTCAATTATTGAATTTTCTTGCACACAACTATCTAGACTAGGGGTATCATGGACGTCCAGTTCCAAGATATCTTTTTCAGAAATTTTGGTACCTTCAGAACCAATCCAAGACTCAGATGGGGTGCGAGACAGATTATTAAGTAACGCTAAACCCAGATGTGATGCCCTTTCTGCTAGAAAACCAAGAGAACCCTGTTGAACATCCCAACCCATTAAAATATCTGGGTCGGAGGAAGATACAATCTTAATAAATTCTTTTAACAAGTTCTTCTCATCAGTGAAGACCAATATTTTGCAGCCAGATAAACCATCAACGCTTCTGCAAATCAATGAAGAATAAACAGTAATTTTCTAAATATATGCTTATCCTGTAAGGGATGCAGTGTATACTGGTGTACAGTGTTGGTTAACAACAGAAAACCAATCAAGAAAGAGAAATGCCCATACCTTCGACAATTAGAATGCAAAAGAACCATAACTTCAACAATAGAATCACTGTCATTCTGAAAACCAAGAACTACAATGTTGATGCTGTCAAACTGAGGATCAGGTAAAAGGTCTGCTCTAGAATCTGCAAGAACCTACCAGTGTCGCGATCAAGTTAGATCTATACCACACTATAGAGATGTTCATTTAAAAAAGACAACTAACAAAAAAGCTAACCAAAATTCAAAAATATAGTTCAAACATCAAAGATAATATTGAAAGCATATGAGGGGTGCCCATAATGACAGGGAGGTATCGAGTAGAGTAAGCCCACAAGTGCTGGACACCACAATACAACCTAAAACCAAAATGTTAAGTGTATGGGCCCTAACACTTAGGAACCGCTCTCAACTCGCTCACATCTATTCGATGTAAGACTAGGTAACACTTGAATTATTCAACAATAATAAAAGTCAAATACATCCACCCATTCCTATTATATAAAGATTATGATCAGTTGTTAAAGTATTTACTATTATTTTTATTAGGCCAAAAATAATAATTAATTTGTTAGTTTTGTAGGGGGGGTAGGGGGGGGGATCAAATCCAAAACCTTCTCACTCTCACAAATCATTTATCACTCCATAGTTGTTACATTAGTCTCTGCACGTATCAATGACTGCTGCCCTTAGGTTTTGTAATACAATTAGTAAATCTTAAATTTGGCTATTGGGCTTAACTCAATCCTAAAAGTTAGCTCATAGGATGAGGATTACCCTCCACCTTATATACTTTTATTGGTCATACCTCTAGTCAATGTAGGACTTTAAACACACCTCCTCACGCTCAGAAATGGAGTGTGGATGAATACGGGTGGCCCACGGGACTTATTAACACACCCTTTCGCCCTCAGGAATGGAGCGTGGATGAATACGGGTGACCCACAGGACTTATTAACACACCCCTTCGCGCTCAGGAATGGAGTGTGGATGAATACGGATGGCCCGTGAGACTTATAGAACACCCCCACACTCAGGAATGGAGCGTGGACAACATGGGTGACCCAACAACGGATCTAGGATAGGCTCTGATACCATCTTAAATTTGGTTATTGGGCCTAACTCAATCCTAAAAACTAGCTGATAGGATGAGGATTACTCTCCACCTTTTTTAACAATAAAAATTAATGGAACACTTTGGGAAATAGAGAACTATAATATAACTATACCAAGCTGATTTTATAACATATGCAACATGATCACCATAAATCATTTGATAAAAATAACCGGTAATTAAAGTATCATCAGCCAAAAAGAAGTGAGTGAGATGGTTGTTTTAGTTATCAACATTATCACTTTTAAGCTTGATCAATAGCATGGATTGATGACTTGATGCTTATGTGTGCATGCCTCTGAATGTGTGATTGTCACCTGTTAAGATGTTCTACATCAACTAGGAATATGGTCAATATACTCTAATATGGTATTAGAATTAACTTTTAGGTTGAGTTAAACTCGTCTTGAATGTTGGGTTATCCACAGATATCCAGTCCTACGCATAAAAGGGGTATGTTAAGATGTCCCACATTGGCTAGGAATATAGAAAGTATACTCTAAAATGGTATCAAAGCTAGCTTTTGGGTTAAATTAAGTCCTCCATTTTCTAATATCACCAACATTGAGAATCTAGTTCTTGAAAAATTTATGAAAAACATTGTTTTACACACAATATACTAAGAATAAGGTATTCAAATCAGAACCCAAATTGAAACTATGAGAGACATTAAAGAACTTCACATATTATTCACAAATATGATGAAAAAAAAGAGTTAGGGGCATACTATTTCCAGTACCTCTATACTAAGTAATGTCAGTTGCTGTCCAGAGCCAACACTTGCAGGATCTCGAAATCCAATTTGACTTAGAGGGGTACAAGTTGATTTTCCAACTGGGCCTGATATCTGAGACAAATCCTGTGAGCCATCACAGCATGCTTTCACTCTTTGTCCTTCAGCAATGCATGGAAGCTTCTTTTCTGTATCAGCATCTTCATACAGCTTAGGTCCAAGAGGAGGTTCAGAAGCACATTTAGGTACATCCTTCTCATCTGCAACAGTTTCTTGATGCATTTGATCAGGAATATGCCCTGATGAGAGAAGATTAGTATAACCAGTTTCTACCTTGTCATAATTGTCAGGTGTGTAAGGAAGTTTATGTTGGTCTTAGCTGTACGTTTTAGTTCTGTACCTTTACTTCAGCATTGTGTTATTATATAACTCCCTCTAGTCCTACCTATAAGAAAATGTAGTGAGTCGGACTATTATCTTGGTCCTAATTATAAAAAAGAGTTTTCAAATGTATTAATTGCTAAATTCCTTTTATGCCATTATTTTATTGTGAGATTTTTCTTAAATTCTTAATGAGACATTCACCCCCCATGCAAGTAGATTTATTCAGATTTAAATTTAAATTCCCACCAATTCAACCATTTAAACTATAGATAATTTTGAGATAAAATTTAAATTACAACATTTTTATCAAACTTAATTGATTTAACTCTTTCTATTGGTCTAGATGAATTAGTTATTTGTTTCATACAAAAAGGAAATTAGGTAATATTTTCTAAGGAAAATGTTAACTAAGGACATTGGTTAGTAATAAAAAATCAGAAGTTTCTATTAAAAGTTTCCATAAATGCACCCCCATGATTTCCAAAGCATCCCAACTTAATTTCCTATGAAAACTAGTTTTTATTCCACTCATTTTATCCCCCCTGGTTAACAGGACCCATTTTCTAAAGCTGTAGAAAATTTTTTACTTTGTAAAACAAGCTCTTTTAATTACTAAACTTCAGAGCAGTGTTAAGTGATTAGCTCCATTCTTCACCTTTAGATCTATCTCCTCCTGGTAACAATAATCAACTCGCTGGAGAAAAACCAGCATTTGGCCAGAAGAGTTGCAATGAATAGCTTATATTTTGATTTGAAATTTCAAACTATCTTTTTCCCAAAAAAAAAAAAAAAAAAACTTGTACCCTTCAGATATGAAGGCTATTTTTTTCTTTAGTGAATTTCCTGGAACAAATAATATGAGTAAAACGTAGAAAATCATCACCCAGGTATGAAATGCACATATGTTTTAGTAGATACCTCTCTCATCACAAAATAGCCATCTATGCACAGTACCCACAGAAGGAGGCAAAATATTAGGTGTTAAAAGGTATAGGTGAGAGCCATCATTTTGATAGTGAGTGGCGATGCCCTTTGTCCCATTCGATGTTAGGGTTTCAATTTTAACACATTTATTGCAGGTTTTCATATCTTTCTGTGAATCCCTTGCAGAGATGGGAAGAAAGACATCCAGAGCATTCCCTTCAAGAAATAAACACAAGCCAGGGTGAAGTTTCATCAAACACTCAGTAAGATTATACCAGAGAAAATAGAAGACCAAAAAATACTAAAATTAACAACTACCACCAAGCCTCGTCCCACTAAGTGCAGGCCAGCTACATAACAGACTAAAATGAAGTGTGGAAATTTCATAAAATGCCTTTCTTCCTAGGTCAGTTAAGTCACCAAAATTTATTAGGATGATAGTACATCCAAATGTGTAATTAATCAAGATGAACATTGAAAATTCAAGTCTTCATTGCTATGAAGGGGGAGATCATGAATAAAATGATAGCAGTTTGTAAAATTTTGTTAGCCTCATGAATTTCTACCAGATATTAACATACATTCATAATTCTATTTCCATTGACAAGGAGGCTGCCTCCACATAACCCTTTCATGACAGACCCATGTATTTTCCAGCAAAAACAATGCCAAAAAGCAGCCATCTAGCAGTGAAAAGAAAAACTGTCATCTAAGTTCATTTAAAAACTCAAACCAAATTATTGACAACAAAGTAATATCATATTGTTGAAAACAAGGAAACCAAGAGACATTGGATGAATTCCGTGCGTTTGAATACACATCGGAGTAGCCTTTTTATAATAGTAATGTAATAAATACAGAATCAAAATACAATCATATACAATCAATCCTAATTACATATTTCTATATTTACAATATTCTAACACATATAAATTAGCATTCAATCCAAACAATAAAGAGTGAGAATTGAGAAGTCAATATACAAAAGGATATCCCACTATAAACTTCTCTTAAATAATTGGGCCTCTAGACAGGTATGTAACATTCGAGTACTATCTCAGTTTCCTTAGTAAGTGCCATAGTGTGTAGTACTGGCCTGCCTTTCCAGAGAATGGCGCGTTATGTTCACACAATGTGTGTGTGTGTATAAAGGCAGAGTGACAGCTAATATTAATGAATATCCTAGCACAAGAGGCTCTATTGGTTGACAAGGCATGAAAGCAAATCACATGCTCACCAAAATGCCTCCAGAGAAAAAGGACCAAAAACCCATCCATCGTATATAACAAAAATAAGAGACAAATTAAAAAAAGAATCAGGAAAATTGAGAATTTGAGATAAAGGAGGTAAAGTTAAAACCTGATATTTCATCACAGCTGTCCTCATCCAAATGTATATGGTTATTAGATTTAGAGGTGGTTGGCAAGGAAAAAGCACTTTCAACATTCTGACCGGCTAAGGGGTTCTTGCCCATGGATATTTCAGTTAATTTATCATGATTACCTTTCAGATCAGTGGGTTTGGAGCCAGTAGTCTGACACAACAAATTTCCACTCGGCTTTTGATTATTCATTTTTTCACTTGATACTTTCATATCATTTGCAACACTCTTCCTCATGGAATTCTCACAAAACTTCTTCTGATCATGTTGCACAAAAGACACGCTTCCATAAGGATGGTGACCCATGCAATTACATTTTCCAGACACTTTATCAGTGATAAATGAGTCATGCACACTGCTTGAAGCAGAACAATCAGTTTGCTGACTCCTCTCAGGAGCTATGTCTTTATTATCAACATCTGTTCTCAACTGAGCATCTAAAAAGGTATTTGGGAAATCAGCATCAGAAGCTACAAGTTTGCCAAAAGCCATTCCAACCTTAAGGTTTTCATCATCAGTTTCCGTGGTTTTCAAATTCAGTTGTTTCTTCTGAAAGCATGTATTTGGTTCCTTGTGCATATCTAAAAAGAGCTTTTTAGCAGTTCTAGACTCGCATTCAGCTTGCTCAACTCGATAAGATCGCTTTCGTCTCATCAGGTCACGCAAAGAGCAGTCAACTAATCTGTGTACTGCTTTTGAATCTGAAACATCTCTGCCTATATGTCTTGTAGCACAAGCATTATTTCTAACCTCATTTCTGTTTAAGTAATGTGAGTGAGCAGAATCTCCTGTTTCACATTCAAATGGATTAGTCGTGGGTAAAGGGGTATATTCTCCATTGTTATTAGCTGTAGCAGTCATGGGAAAAGGCAAAGATCCCCACTGTTTATTCTCTTTATCTTTACTAACAGTTCTTGTGTCAGTATTGTGCAGTACATGGTACTGAGAAGCCCTTTTGTATTCACCATTTATCTCTTCTGGAGAAGAGGTTTCAGCCAAATTAGCACATGGACTATGGGATTCATCATCATTGGAACCATCAACTTGGGGTAACATACTGTTTGGTGAAGCCTCAATAGGATGACTATGATCAGAGGAACAAGGCCTTTCCCTCGGCAACTCCAATTCAAGCATATTATCAATTGAATCTAGAATATCCTGACACTCCTTCTGGGACTCGCTCTCATAAGCCATATTAGCTTCCTCCAGCACCTTATCAATTGTTGCAGCAGGTAACAAAGGAGTCAAGATCGTTTCATAAACAAGTTCATCATCAGAATTTATATCCTCTGCAGCTTGAGAAGTTGCAAGCCACTTAAGAAGACTTTGTGCTTCCTTATCTGCAGCCTAAAAGGCAGAAAATATCGAAATGCATGGAAAAATTTAATAGACCAGATTGTGTAGAAGAAAATCAAAAGTCAAATAGTACCAAGATAAATCTAACACCCCTCTGGCTCCAAATCCTATAGATATTATTGCTTGATTACTTTCAAGAAAAACCAGAAATAATCGTAAGTGAGCACAATGTTTCTTATTCTTTCTTTAACAGTTTCTTCTGAAATTTTCAATAAATCACTCCAAAATATTCATATACAATTTTATAAAACAAAAACTAAAATGCAAAAAAAAAAAATGAATCTGTTAGTAAAAACCTAAGGAAAATATTTCCTGCATTAAGTAATAAAAAGTTCAATCAAATCTCATTAAGAAGGGTAAGCATTTTAACATTAACAGATATATTAATGCGTGTGAATGTGCACCAGCTGAATAGCAAGCTCTAGTTAAAATTTACACAATTTTAGTAGACAACCATATATATATATATATATATATATATAAAAACTATTTGAGGGTTTTTAATAATCAGGTCCTGAACTTTTGAATCAAATTTCTATTGTGATTGGGTCCCTCACAAGTCCAACATTTCCATTAGGGTTCCATTAAGTGCAGGGAGCCAGGGACATTATTACAAAATTTGAAATTGTTTTGGGAGCAAGTCAAATTTTTAATTTTAAGTAGGTCCCTAAACTGTTGGAAATCTCATATCGTCTCTCTCATAATATTTCGCATAATTTAAATACCTGTTGGGCCACTCTAACCATTGCCAATTGGTTTTGAGATGAAACTTTTAACATGGTATCAGAGATAGAGCATTCTTTCCGGTTGTTATAGGCTAAAAGTTGTCCTTTCATTATGGGTCAAAAGCTACCCCTTGCTTGGTCCGGCAGTGAACCACTCTAACCATTGTCAATTGGTTTTGGGATGGAACCTTTAACATAAACTATTTCAAAATTTTAAATATTATAATTACAAATAATATTACCCTAACAGAAAGTTTGAGTGACCTAATTACAAATGATTCAAAAGTTCAAGAACTTGATATAAACTTTTGCACATGGTTTAAAGGCTTGTAGATTAATTTAAACTATATACATCTCTCTCTCTCTCTTTCTCTCTCTCTATCTTAATCTCTCTCTCTCTCTCTCTCTCTCTCTCTCTCTTAATTCCTATAAGATCTCTTAAATTTGGGTATTGGGCCTAACTTAATCCTAAATACTAGCTCATAGAATGAGCATTACCCTCCACCTTATATACTTTTGATTGACCATATCTTTAGTCAATGTGGGACTTTTAACACACCCCCTCACGCTAAGGAATGGAGCGTGGATGAATATGGATGGCCCATGGGACTTATTAACACACCCCTTCACACTCAAGAATGGAACACGGATAAATACAGGTGGCCAGTGGGACTTATTAACACTCCTTCGTGCTTGGGAATGGAGTGTGGATGAATACGGGTGGCCCGTGGGACTTATAGAACACCCCCACACTCAGGAATGGAGCGTGGACAACATAGGTGACCCAACAACGGATCTAGGATAGACTCTGATACCATCTTAAATTTGGGTATAAGGCATAACTCAATCCTAAAAGCTAGCTCATAGGATAAGAATTACCCTCCACCTTATATATTTTTGATTGACCATATCTATAGTCAATGTGGAACTTTTAACAAGATCTATTGAGAGAGAAGAGAGAATTCTGAAAAGTATTTTTAGTATTGAATATTCTGAACTTTACACTGAGAGCTCACAGCATTTATAAGATTAGACTAGCTTCTTACAGAAGCTAGGTAGTTATGACAGCTGGACGTACAGCTGGCAACTACCAGGGAACTATATGGTGTGGGCTAGCCCACAGATACATCATATGGCAGATATAATGCTATATCTCCAATACCACCTCACAAGCTCAGGTGGGGCGTGAAAGGCAGCTGCATTACCCACCCTGAGCTTGGACCTAAGTTCCTGAAATCTGGTAGGAGATACAGCTTTTGTTAGAGTATCAGCAATCTGATCAACAGCTGGGATACGAAGAACCTTGAGATGGTCAGAGAGCACCTTTTCCCTGAGAAACAGCAGGTCAAGCTCTAAGTGCTTGGTGCGAGCATGAAACACAGGGTCATGACTCATGAGAAAGTACTACAGCATTTTGATTGTCACATAAAACAGTTGGCACAGTGATAGGGACTCTAAGTTCAGAGAGCAGTGATTGAAGCCAGAGAATTTCCTGAGTGATTAGTGCCATACTTCTGTACTCAGCTTCAGTGGTAGATCTTGCTACCACTGTTTGCTTCCTTGCCCGAAAAGAAATTAAATTTGAGCCAAGATAGATGCAGGCCCCTGATGTGGATCTCCTATCATCTGGATCTGCAGCCCAATCTGCATCACAATGATAAGAGGTCCTGTTGTAGGAGCTGGAAGTAGATGGAAGCTAAGGGATGAGGTGCCTGTGAGGTATCGAAGTATCCCTTGACTGCTGTCCAATGGGAATCAAGGGGTCCTGACATGAATTGACACACCTTGTTGACTGAGAAACTTAGCTCAGGTCTAGTGATAGTAAGATACTGCAGGGCCATACTACTGATCTGCATACAGAGGGATCAGTGAAGGGAGCTGAGCCAGCTCTGGAAAGCTTGCAGCCACTGATCATAGGAGATGAAATGGACCTGGCTTCAGTCATGTCAATTTTGGTGAGGAGGTACCAGATATACTTGGTCTGAGTTAGGAGAAGGGGGCCATTAGGAAGAGCCTTGACCTCAATTCCTAAAAAATAATCCAGGGTTCCAAGCTGTTTGAGAGCAAAAACAGAGTGAAGCTGTCAACTAGGTGCTGAATGAAGTTGAGAGAGTTTCCCGTGACTATTATATCATCTACATACACTAAGAGATGGACCACATTAGTGTTGTGTTGTGAGAGTAAACGAACAGGGATGGATCACATTTGCTATCCTTGAAGCCAAAGGTGATAGAGTTGCCCTGACTTAAGTCTCTCAAACCAAGCCCCAGGTGCTTGTTTGAGACCATAAATTGCCTTGTGCAGTCTACAAACAACGGACCTGTCAGTATTTTCAAAACCTGGAGGTTGGGGCATATAGACCTCCTCTTGAAGAATGCCATTAAGGAAGGCAGTGTTGACATCCAACTGCCTAAAAACCCAGCCATTAGTGAGGGTAAGAGACAGAATGAGCCGAATTGTAACTGGTTTTACCACAGAAGAAAAGGTTTCATTGAAGTTAAAACCTTGTTGATTGCCTTTGGCCACTAACCAGGCCTTGTATTTGTTAATGGAACTGTTAGAAGTCTCACATTGTCTGTCTCATAATATGTGGTATGGGTTTAAATCCTATTAGGTTACTCATCTCATTGTCAATTGGTTGAGACGAAACCTTAACATGGTATCAAAGCCAAAATCTAACTTCTTTCCAATTGTCATGGATCAAGAGTCGCCCTTTTGTTATGGGTCAAAAATTACATTTTGCTTGGTCCGGCAGGCTTCATTAGAGAGAGCATGTTGAAAGTCTGACATCGTCTGCCTTATAATATGTGGTATGGTTTAAATACCTGTTAGGTTACTCCTCTCATTGCCAATTGGTTTTGAGATGGAACCTTAACAGGAACCATCTGAGTTCTCTTTTATTCTAAACACCCATATACATCCCACTGTAGTTCTGTTAGGGGGCAGAGGATCTAGGGACCAAGTGCCTCGTATTCATCATTCATGGCAGATAGCCATTTAGGATTGGTCAAAGCTTACTTTAGTCGTCGGTTCAGTGTGAGTGAGTAAAACAGAAGGAAAGAGTATAGGTTGAAAGATCCCATCCTTGGACCTAGTAACCATAGGATGAGTTTTGGCAGATCTAGTATGAATAGGTGCAGATGCAGGATAAGAATGAGATAGGAATGGTAGAGGAGTGGCTGGGAGGAGAAAGAGACTCAAGAATAGAGTGGATAGGAGGACTTGAAGATGTAGGTGATGAAAGAACACTTGAAGGGGAGACACTATGAGGTGGGAGTGAGCTAGTTGGAGTGATTTGTGGAGACATTGAGGGATGAGAGGTATAGAGGAAGTAGTGCAGGGAGAAGAGGACATAGAAGAGGAAAACAGGTCAGGGTAAGGAAATCCAGATTCATTGAACAAGACATCCTTAGAGATGCACATCCTACCATCGAGAAAGGCATTTGTAACCTTTATGAGCAGTAGAATACCCTAAGAAAAGACATTCCTAAGAACTGTACTGGAACTTATGTTTATTATGAGGTCTTAACAAGGGAAAACAGGCACAGCCAAAAATCCAGAGGAAGAGATAATCAGGAGTTTGGTTAAATAGAACCTAGAAAGGAATTGCAAAAGTCAAGAGAGGAAGTAGGTAACCTGTTTATCAGGTATACAGAGGTAAGGAAAGCATGGTCCCAATATTTGTAAGGGAGAGAGGCTGGTGCTAAAAGAGTGAGGCCTAGATCTGCTATGTGCCTGTATTTTCTCTCTATGAGCCCATTTTGACGATGGGTATGAGGGGAAATGACCCATTTTCTTGAAGAAATTGAGTGAAAGGCCTAAACTCTCCTCCCCAGTCAGTTTGTTGATGGTCTTTGATCACTGGCTCTATCTGCTGTTTCCAGAGAAGGAAATTCCAATCAGTTAATTTCTCTATGATTGCATGAGAAAAGGCCACTGGTCCTGTTACAAAGGACACTTGAGGAGTAGGAGTTCCCAGAGGATACGTGTTGATCAGCTGAGGACCAACGTGCAATGGTGGAGGAGGTGGAGGGTTTGCATGTGAGTCCATCGATCACCAAGTTCTAAGATACCATATTAGAATTCCTATAAGATCTATTGAGAGAGAAGAGAAATTTCTGAAAAGTATTTTTAGTATTGAATATTCTGAACTTCACAATGAGAGCTTACAGTATTTATATGATTAGACTAGCTTCTAACAGAAGTTAGGTAGTTATGACAGGTGGACATACAGCTTGCAACTACCAGGGAACTATATGGTGTGGGCTAGCCCATGGGTACATCATATGGCAGATAGAATACTCTCTTTCTCTCATAATTTAAAGGCTTGTAGATTAATTTAAACTATATACGTCTCTCTCTCTCTCTCTCAGCATAAAACAATTCTTCTGAACTGAATAGATCTTTCATGGGGTCCTGGCTACATGCAGAGCAGCTGGTCATGGCAAGATATATCACATGACAATACCTAACCCTTGAAGAAGGTTATATTGATATGAGAAATGTTAAGCATAATTATGAAAAATATCTAGTCCATTATACATTGACGAAAAAATATGGAAAAAGTTAATGCCTGTATGTCCAACATTCCAATCATTTCAGATGATTGGATTTCATCCATAGTCAACAAATTGAGACTTGTCTCCGTCCCTTCCTCGTGCAATTTGGCATTTTCACACAATGAAGCTGGTGGTGATGCGGAGCCTATTATATCTGTTTCTCTGCAGCAATTCAAGGGTTGTTACTTCACATGCAAGATTTACTATTACAAAATATTCATTCATGTATTAATGACGGCATACAAACCTCAATTCCTTCTCAGAAGCAGTACAAAATGAAGAGATTTCAGCTTCACCACACAACTCAACAAGTTTTTTCTTGAAGTCAAGACCAACAGAAAGAAGTTTCATAACATCTTCTGGAAGTGGTTTGTCAGGATCAGAAATCATAGTAGACACATGAATCCCAGTTTGTTTGTGCTGTTCCTGAAACATACAAGGTAATTTATTTAGAAAAGGTCCAGACACCATAAAATGTAAAATAGACATATAGAAAGGCAGATAAATAATAAATTTACAAGTTACCTCCCATATTGGTACAAGTGATTGAACCATGTTGACATCTGAGCATGTTTGTGAGAGAGTTGAATACATTTTAAGCTGCTGATTAATAATCTCTGCCAGAACAGATATGTTTTCATAATCAGGAAAATAACAATAATAGACACCATCACATATTTACACATGCACATTTGTGTTTGTGTCAGTATGAACACAAAACCAGACAAACCATCTATAGAAGTGTCTCCTTCAAGCTCACAGATGCTTTGGCGTTTAGGAATGTGAGCCTTATCATTTGATGAAGGACTAACTTCACTTGGGACGGGGAGTGACCACATCCAATCAGAAGGGATCGTGGAAGACATCCACAATTTTGACTGTAAACATGCCTCAGCACCTGGATCTGCCTAATCAGAAAGATTGTGAGTGTATAATTATATAAGATCTATATCATCAAAACAGTCAACAATTTAACAGTTAAATAAGAAAAATAAAATAGGCTGACTTTGCAAGGTGAAAACATGCAAGTAAACACACCTTTCTCTGCTGGCTACCAGTATTTAACTTCTTGCAAGTGTCTAACATGGGATGGCGAAACTTCATCTTTGATAAGTGCAAATGACCCATGCCGTACAAGTTGTAATCAACCTAACACAAAAATACAAGGCTAACATATCTACAAACTTAAAGCAAAACTGAACAAACAGGAGAACATTAATGAACACATTCAGTTGACCAGCTCACATAACTCAAGCAGCCATAGGAGTGGCACAAAACCAATTGAACATTGCCAGAAAAAATGTCACTTAACATGAACCATTAAACAATTTAATTATCAAAATCAAAAGGCAGAGAGAGAAATGAGCAAATCTCGTAGAAACCTGGTACAAACTAACTAATGAGCAACTATCAAAATCATAACATAATAACATATCATCCAAGAGCAAGACAGTAGTTGGATTCTCCAAGCTAACCCAAACCATATAAATAATAAGAATAGAAAACCTAAAATTAGATTTCTTAAATTTGGGTATTGGGCCTAACTCAATCCTAAAAGCTAGCTCATAGGATGAGATTTACCCTCCATCTTATATACTTTTGATTGGTCATATCTCTAGTCAATGTGGGACTCTTAACACACCCCCTCACGCTCAGGAATGGAGCGTGGATGAATACGGGTGGCCCACGGGACTTATTAACACGCCCCTTCACTTTCAGGAAGGGAACGCGAATGACTACGGGTGGCCAACACACTTCTTCGCGCTCAGGAATGGAGTGTGGATGAATACGGGTGGCCCATGGGTCTTATAGAACACCCCCACACTCAGGAATGGAGCGTGGACAACATGGGTGACCCAACAACGGATCTAGGATAGGCTCTGATACCACGCTCATTTCCATGCCTCAAAATCTCAACAAGTTCCCCGTTGTAATTATGTTGTGCAACTTCTTTCATCCATTCTTTACCATAAGAAACCCTATTCAACCTAATATTAAGCTCATACTTGAAGCTGTTAAAATATGACCTTTCATTAACCAAATTCCAAAATTTAGATCTAAACAATAGTCTTTTCTCTAAACTTTTCAAACATGGGTGATTTTTTTAAAAATGAAGTGGGGTAACCTAATCTTGTGCTAGTCATATAGTCTAAGACCCGGTTGAAAGAACTTATCCCCTTAAAATTTGCTTTTTTGAGATAGAGCAAAAGTTTCCCTTTAAGTCTTGATAGGTCTGATTTTGAGTCACCATATCCTTGGGCTCCAGCAATTTTTCCTCTTCCATCTGCTGTGATTACAAGTGAATCCTCACTATACCACCCTTGAAACATATCACAATCAAGATGGAGTTCCCGAAGGCCAGAGTAAAACCCCCTTATGTATTTTAGGAATTGTGTATCAATTTCTTTGTTCTTATCCACAATTACAAGTCTTCCAGATGTAATTTGTGAATGCAACGTGGTTGCATATTCATAGAACAGTATATGTTCTCCACCTGAAAGAGCATGGAATTGTCCTTGAAGAATATTTAGGTGATCCTTTGATTGAGATTTTTCAAATCCCAATGATATGCCATTGATGTGAGGATGTAACAATGGAACCTTCTTTACGTGATATACTTTATCACGATTTAATTCCAATTTGATATACTTTACGTGATATACTTTATCACCCTTGAAACATAACACTTTTGGTATCCGAAGATTCAGCCAAATTGGAATTAAATCGTAATAAAGTATATCACGTAAAGAAGGTTCCATTGTTACATCCTCACATCGATGGCATATCATTGGGATTTGAAAAATCTCAATCAAAGGATCACCTAAATATTCTTCAAGGACAATTCCGTGCTCTTTCAGGTGGAGAACATATACTGTTCTATGAATATGCAACCACGTTGCATTCACAAATTACATCTGGAAGACTTGTAATTGTGGATAAGAACAAAGAAATTGATACACAATTCCTAAAATACATAAGGGGGTTTTAATCTGGCCTCCGGGAACTCCATCTTGATTGTGATATGTTTCAAGGGTGGTATAGTGAGGATTCACTTGTAATCACAGCAGATGGAAGAGGAAAAATTGCTGGAGCCCAAGGATATGGTGACTCAAAATCAGACCTATCAAGACTTAAAGGGAAACTTTTGCTCTATCTCATAAAAGCAAATTTTAAGGGGATAAGTTCTTTCAACCGGGTCTTAGACTATATGACTAGCACAAGATTAGGTTACCCCACTTCATTTTTAAAAAATCACCCATGTTTGAAAAGTTTAGAGAAAATACTATTTTTTAGATCTAAATTTTGGAATTTGGTTAATAAAAGGTCATATTTTAACAGCTTCAAGTATGAGCTTAATATTAGGTTGAATGGGGTTTCTTATGGTAAAGAATGGATGAAAGAAGTTGCACAACATGATTACAACGGTGAACTTGTTGAGATTTTGAGGCATGGAAATGAGCGTGGTATCAGAGCCTATCCTAGATCCGTTGTTGGGTCACCCATGTTGTCCACGCTCCATTTCCGTATTCATACACGCTCCATTCTTGAGTTTGGGTATTAGGCCTAACTCAATCCTAAAAGCTAGCTCATAGGATGAGGTTTACCCTCCACCTTATATACTTTTGATTGGCCATATCTCTAGTCAATGAGAGACTTTTAACATACCATGTTAAAGGTTCCATCCTAAAACCAATTGGCAATGGTTGGAGTTGCCCAACAGGTATTTAAACCATGCGAAATATGATGAGGCAGGCAATGTGGGACTTCCAACACACCCCCTCCATTCTTGAGTTTGGGTATTAGGCTTAACTCAATCCTAAAAGCTAGCTCATAGGATGAGGTTTACCCTCCACCTTATATACTTTTGATTGGCCATATCTCTAGTCAATGAGAGACTTTTAACATACCATGTTAAAGGTTCCATCCTAAAACCAATTGGCAATGGTTGGAGTTGCCCAACAGGTATTTAAACCATGCGAAATATGATGAGGCAGGCAATGTGGGACTTCCAACACACCCCCTCCATTCTTGAGTTTGGGTATTAGGCCTAACTCAATCCTAAAAGCTAGCTCATAGGATGAGGTTTACCCTCCACCTTATATACTTTTGATTGGCCATATCTCTAGTCAATGAGAGACTTTTAACATACCATGTTAAAGGTTCCATCCTAAAACCAATTGGCAATGGTTGAAGTTGCCCAACAGGTATTTAAACCATGACGAAAGGGTAACTCTTGGCCCATAAGAACCGGAAAGAAATGTTCTGGCTCTGATACCATCTTAAATTTGGGTATTGGGCCTAACTCAATCCTAAAAGCTAGCTCATAGGATGAGATTTACCCTCCGTCTTATATACTTTTGATTGGTCATATCTCCAGTCAATGTGGGACTCTTAACAAGATTGATCGAGTTCAGCAGGTGCATGCAGCCAGGTAAATAAAGGTGTATATGATGCCAAGTAAGGAACAGTCTTTCAAACAGAGTCATCTTATCATGTTTAGTTACATTTAAACTACAAAAAATTTCAAATATGACAAATCTAACGAAAGTACATTACCAGAAACTGAAGAATAAAGGGGATATGTGATTCATAAGGTTGTAAACTTTTATCAAGAACAGCACCAGCCTGAAAATGAAATGTCCAGATGAAAGCTTATTCTGTGCAAACATCATACTAAGATGTACTGATTTCAATGAAGACTTTCCACCAGTCAACAAAAAAAAATCACATTCTGTGCAGAATAAAGTGATAAATGAGGAACAAGCAGCAAACAAAGTATAACTAATGTCCAGAAATTATACCAAGAGAAGATTAGCTGCACGAGAGACATCTTGAGGATAATATCTTAGCACCAGTTAAGGCTTGCCCAATTTTTGGATAACAAGGCTTCCATAATTTAAGTATGCTACTATGCTATCATCATAGCTTGTACATACATAAGGTGTATGAATAGTGTACAACTGTGCATGTGGAAGCATATTGCATATAATAAGATGTCTGGTTAGTGGATACAGGTATATCTTTACAAATAACTCCTCAAATGAATGATAGCCATAAAATTTCCTCGCTCTGACAAGGCTGCATCCATGTACATGTTGTCTCGGTGATCCAGCACTGCCCTTAAGCTGTAGAAGTTGAATGAAAATTTGATGCAACGTCTTTAAAATAAGAAACTACATCCATAAACACACCACAAAAAAACATAAAATAAAACATTTTAACACATGCAAGGATACCTTTAAGGCTTTCTCGAGAGAAGCAGCTACCTTGTAGGTGTATGCATTACCTGTAATATCAAGGAAATGTATCCAAAGTGCTAAGGGCCCATTTGTTTAAGTTTTTAAATAAATTGATTCAGGAATGTATAAAAAAAATTATGTTTTAGAGATTTTACTAAAAAACAAAAGTTGTAATTTGTTTGGTTACAAATATAACAATCACTTGAAAGATAATTAAACATCGGTTTTTTCTGGAAGCACTTCAAAACTGCTACTCAAAATAATCAGAAATATGATTTTTCAAGATTGAGATATTTTTTTTAAGCTCAAACAAACACATTTTAAAAAGTTATAAAAGTGATTGTATTCAAAATAAAGGAAATTTTCTGTGGGAAAGAAAAACTGAAACAAATGAAACCCAAGTCAATAAATAAAAAATGCAAGATCTAGTTGAGCCATAAGTACTGGAGAAAGTTAGATAATCAATTTAAAATTGGCCTACAAAGTTAAGGAAAAAATAAATCCAGTCAATAAGACTTGCTATTACCTTGGTGTGGTTCAAGTGGTATATCCGAACACGGCACGTACAAATAGGGAAAAGCCTACAGAGAACAATTTGAGTTTTACCATAAGTACAATTTGAAAAATAAACAGTAACAACTTCGCAAATCACAAAAAGCTTAATAAAAAAAAAAACCTCGGTATTGCATTCATGATAATAACACAAGTGCTTAGCACCTCAACTCAGTGATAAATAAAACGTAAGTAAACATTAAGCATAAATAATTACGCATTTTGTTTCTTAAGCAAACATGGTTTAAAAGCCAAACAAATCAAATTTCAAATGTGATTCTTACTCGGTGTATGTGCAAGCAAGTCTTCTGGCCAGCAGGAGTAGAACCATAAACTCTTATTACAGGAACCTCGTTAACTTTCGCACCTTAAGACAAAAAACGGAAAACAGTGAAACGCAAAAACTTCATCGAGACAAGGAAAATTAGTGCACGATGATCGGATAAGCACTGAAACATTGAAACGCATAATGAACCCTAAATCGTTGTAATTTGTTCTTCAGCAATTCGAATTTACAAAGAGAATGAGATCACTTAGGGTTTGAGTCGTACCGTGGAAGCTACTGTAACAGATATCAGAGCCTGGGATTGGCGGTGACATGTAGTAGTCGATGGAGACAATCCGAACACTGAAAATCTCAGAATTCGACTGTGAATCTGACATTTTGTTTTTCCCTCCCTTTTGCTGAGGAGTGAGTGAGTGGGGAAGAAGAGAAATTGAAAGCGGTGGAAACTTTGGTTTATTTATTTAATTTTGGCGCTAGATGGTTAGTTACAACTTACAAGTTATAAGGCTTCTCCTTCAATCTTTGTTTTCCTGTTTCTTTTTTTTCTTCAACTATATGGATGAAGGTAGCAGGCCTGATTTCGTTGATTTTTACATTTTCACGCCATTTTATTTTATGTTTGTTTTTATAAAAATTGAAACTTTTTAGAAATTAATTCCTAAAAACTACATTCTGTTAAATTTTCAAAAATTAAATTTTTAAAAGTTCAATTTTCACAAAAAAGTCAAAAAATCTAAAGATGGTATGAAAATTTAAAATGTGTGATGTTAAAAGCAATTTTCCGAATCACGTGAGTTTGTTGAAAAAAAAAATGTGTTTTGTATATTTATATATATATATATATATATATATATATATATATATATGTATAACTTTTTCTTTTGTTATTATGTTCTTTTGTTAATTTTTCAAATTAATGAAAAATGATCATTCACATCTCTATTACACTCTTGTTAATTGACTGATGATAATTTCTGTAATATCTTTTTTTTTTTGTCATGCTTATAATTAACATAGGTGCATTATTAATAATTTTTTAAGCTGTCGGCTAAGTTGTTTCTTAAAATTTTTTAATAGTAACGAGATATTATTCGTATTAGAGTAATTAATCATTATTGTAATTGTGATCTTAATTCTGAAGTTGCTATTTTATCATTTAAATGCTAATTAAATTATTTTTAATTTACTAGTTTAATTAGAAATTACTTTGTTACTTAGAAATATTATTTTGATTTAAGAGAAGGGAAAAAATGTTGTTATTAATATAAAATTGATTAGTTTAGTTTTTATATGTTTACTTATTCTTTAAATACTAAATAGGTCAACTCATTTAACATTGATGTTAGATCTCAGTTTTTTTATAAAAATAAAAAAAAATTAATGTTTAATATTGATTTTAGGTCGTGTTCAAGTTTCTGTTGAATCAATAATTTTTTTTATTGACACGTCGAACCACCGAAAAAACATTTCATCTTTATCCTTCATTTCTCTTAATTAAGGAAAGGCATAGGCAAATTTCTCTTTCCCTCCATGGCCGAGGACCACCCACCCTCCATCTCTTGTTAAAATTCACATGCAAGCCTTAGATCCTCATTTCCCTCAATAACTATACAATTTTTTTTATCAAATAAGGATTCTTTAGTTTCCATCACACCAGTAAACCCATTTGGAAGTTTAGTGGCTTGTCTTTCTTTTTCTTTTGTTAATGAAAAGGCAATCTCTAGATCGTGGGAGAAGAAAAGGAAAACACTGCGTTGGACCTCTTCTTTGTGTTATTCAAAAAAGTGTAAGGGAGAAGATTTCATTATATGTACATTAATGGAAATGGCTTCGGGAAACCTTATCCCCAAATTGTGTGTTGCTGAATTTTTTTTGTTATGTGTGTGAGCCATTTAATTGGCATTCTTGTGATTGAATTAATTCTGGAACTTTTATGATTAAGGTGCATTTGAGTTATGAATTATGTTTGTGATGATTTGAAAATAGTGAGAGTGATTGTAATTAGTTAAAAGTTGAGAAGTCATTAGTGTTAGTTGTCAATTTTATAATATTTTTACAATAAATTTTACCTTCAATTTAATACTAAGATATTAAAATGATGCATTTTAAATATTTTCATTTTGATTATTTTGAAGCAACACTTAAATTGTCAAGTAGATGATGATTTGGGTTTGTTTTGATGGGTTTTGAATATCAAAAAGGGAGTTGCAAATGAAGAACAGATGATCAACTCCTAAAGGTCATCTGCTCTAGCCCACAAATGATACAAATTCATATACTTTTATAGTGATTTTATAAGTATAAATTATTATTTTGTTGATTGTCATACAAGTATCTGTAGATACAATACCTTACCCCTAAATTGAAACTAGAACGAGTATTTGATACATTTATCAAAATCTCAACCATCAACAATTACCCATTCTAAGCATGAAATTGTGTGGTGAATTATAGCTAGTAATTGTTGGAATTTTTGGATGAAATTTGGTAGAATTGCTACTATGTGTCTAGATTATGCATATAAAATTTTTTAATTTTATCAATTTTGTGATTTTATACGATTTTTCACGTGGATGTTGTACAAAATTAATTCTATTAGAAAATGTCCTTATAAATTGATGTTGTTGACAGAATTTTGACCGGGAAATATTATGCCTATGTTGTCCTAACATAGAATTGTGATCTCGAGCTTTAGGATACATTTGGTTAGGCTTTGGTTTGTGAATAAAATAAAACTTGGTAAAGTATGGGTGTATGGTTCCACACTAAAGTTTTTTTATGAAAGGTTTTTTTGGAATGGTTTAGACTTGTTAGGGTTAAGTATTACCCATAAGAAAAAATATGGCAATAGTCCTAGATATGTTGAGGTTTTGTATCTCAAATTTTAGGCTATTTGGCTTATTTCCATTTTAAGAATTTTCTAAGTTGCTCTATTAACTTTGTAACATTTTTGAATAGTTGTCAAAACATAACATAACATTTTAGGCATGTGACCTATTAATATGTTTAATATTGGGGGAGATGGACTTCTAGTATGAATACTGGGTATTTGTGCTCTTATCTCTTATATTGGTAGAGTTGGGATATAGTATTGTATCTTTATGTTCAGTGAGAATCTTAAGGTATTGACACTCTCCGTCTAACACACACTGATATCTCATGTGTGGTGAAATATGGTGTCACATGTCCGACATTAAAGTCAGTTTGATGTACAATATCAAAACTCAAGCATTAGGGTTGTTAAACGTACCTTATGCATGCATGGTATATGAGTAATATTTATAAAATCAGGAGACACTGACACCGACGCAGACGTTCTTGACACCCCTTATAGGTGTTGATCGGTATGCCTCAGCATGTTCCTCAACCTTTACCCAATACCAGATTCTATCGATACCAGTTTTGGAGGGTGCTTTCCGGAATGATACTACATGCATCGTTTGATACCAAATGTGGTTTCCCATGGTACAGGTGCAAGTATGTTCCATGCCAGATATATACTTCTTCATACCGGTATGGGCACTAAGATACCAAGGTCAGTATTAGACCCAGATTACCTATTTTCTAAAAATTTGGAAGATTCATAATATGATGCTGGACATATTTATTTAATCAACGTCAAATTTTAGTACTGTTTTAAAATCGTTGCTTGTTTTATGAGTTTTAAAAAATTAGGGTAGAATTGCCAAAAGTGCAATATATTGCCACTTTTTTGAACCTCTCATTTTTTTTTTGACGAATATTATAAGAGATTCATAGGATCTGGGTTCCGATAATTTCAAGTTGGGAAGCTAACCTGAACAATTCAGAAACTATGATAATTAAATTTTTAGAGAATAAGCTCATGCATATATGATAAAGTGGGAAGAGGAAAAGGATAATTAAGATAAATAATTATTCACTCAAAAAAAGTAACTAAACATATAACAATGATCATTATTTTGTTATGTCACTAGGACATATTATTTATACAATATGCATAAAACAAACGGATTTACCCAACCAAGAGAGAAGATGGAAAATTCACCATCCTTAAGTGTATATTAACAACATAATATGGATTCAAGAGCTAATAAGAAAGATCATCCAAGGCCTTTCAGATTGCAACACTGTTAGGAATTCCCATGCCTGTAAGTCCATTTCTGCTACTAGGATAAAGTAAGGTGTATGGCATGTTAACTGGTCCAACTCGATTTTTGTGTTTCCCGTCATTGTTCATAGCAATGATCCTTTCCTCAACTTCTGCCAACTTGTTTCCAAACTTGTCAAAGGCTTCTAATGCCTCCACATCATGTGTCCAGTTAGGAGTGTCCCTTTGTCCAAGGTACACCTCATCAGAAGAATGCCTAGACAATATTTCTATAAGTGAAACACCAATAAGAGTTTGCAACTGTGCTGTGATTGTTTTCAAAAAAGCCTTATCAGGATTTGCCACAAGTTCATCATACTCTGGAGTTCCTTTCTCTGGCATGAATCTTCGGCTAATAGTTGGACGGTTTGGGAGGAAACCTGCATAAGGATATTGTCCAAAGTTGGTTGATGCATGCAGAGCTGAAGCAATCCATATAATGGTTGTGCAAACTTCAATAAGCTCTTCAAGTGTTTGCATCTTTGGCCACCAGGGCTCATCTTTCTTGTCACCATGACCCTTTTCCCTTAATTCCTTCCACCAAGCTTGTAGTTCTGTATCTTGCTTAACTATGTCATCTTCCTTGTAATAAAAGGAACAATAATCATGTACCCATGTTTTTATAGAAAACCAAATCTCTAGCCCGTCAACAGCATAAGGGTAATCCTCAATCACAAGTTGAAGGCCATGTGGAGAGCTTGAGTCTTCAATAGCTATTCCTCTGAAAAGTGCAAACATGTATTATTTCATTAATATCAAAATTTCTCTTTTTCCTAATACCAAATCAATTAAGTGTATGTTTGACAAAAGACGTTCATTATAGAATTGGGGTTTGAAATTGAAATTGAATCTTGGAATTATAATTTTGATGTTTGGAAACTTTATCAAAATTAGAATTACATTTCTGTTTTCTAATGTCCGATAATATAACTAAAACTTGTTATTCTTAATTCCTAACTTTACCCTTTGGATTATGGATTCCTAACATGACACATTGACATTAAACTATACCAATACCATCATCATTATTGCTGTAGCCATTTAACTTAGAATTATAATTCCACAATCTAAGCATAAAATTATTAATCACAAACAAATTTCAATTCTCTAAGAGATAGAATTGAAATTATAATTCTAAATTACAATTCTAATTTCATACACTAAACTAAACGGATCTTAATAGAGTTTGATATGAATTGGACAAGTTAATCTTGTATGTTGTCATGATTTCAACCTCAGAACAAACCAAACCATTAATGTTTAGCAATTGTCTTGTGCAATGCGGCTTACCTCTTGATAAGATCAGTAGGTAATGCTTGCTCAGGGAAAACCCAATTCTTATAAAGCACAGATGACATTTCCATGGAATACTTGGATGGAAAAACTGTTGACTCTACAATGCCACCTGCATTGATGAGGATTTGTCGCGCAAGCGCATTTATGTTCATGGTGTCACGAAAGTGGGGATGCAATAGTTTATGAATAGGGTGCAGCACACTAAGGTGTCTATTTGCAGCTATGATGAAAGGCTCAATCACTGCATGAGTATGCAACCTGTGACAAAAGGGAAGATATGAGACATTATTTTCAATAAAAAATTAAGTATTTGTTTGTTATTTAGTTTTCTCAACTAAGTTAGCATATCCAACTGCCCAAAATTTATATGCAGAAAGTTCAAAGCATGTTGAATAAATGTCATCCATTTATCGATTCCTATAACGGGTTTTTTAGAACCTGATAAGAAGTCAAAAAGAAATTAAGAGAAAAATTTGCATTTAAAACTAGCATTAACATAGTCATGTATGATTTCCATTGCAAATTCAATACAATTTTCAACTTTTTATTTTTTATAAATTTGCAAAAGAATGTTGGAAATGTTAGAAAAAGTTGTTCCTACAAACTGAGTGGACAACTACTAACATTTAAAGTTTTAAACAAATAGACATTTAACTTGGTTTGAGTTTGCATGTTTAATCTAGTCATTATTTGATAAAGTTATACCAGTGGCTAATAAGTTGGTGATGGCCAGAGTCATTTACTGCTACATAAGCTTTAGCCAACTGCCAAATGGAATTTTCAACACCTTCTTCTGCTGGAGTGTAAACTTTACTAATGACACCATATTGATCTCCTTCTGGCTGTGGTAAACTCAACTCAATGGCTAATGGCTTTAAAGTACCATCACTTTTCAAGAAAAGAATTGTTCTGCTGGCGTAAGTCTTTGTAGAAGTAGAGTTTATCCTCCTCAAGTATGGTATCAATGTGTCATGGTGATCTAATATGAACAACTTCTTTTGTTTGATGGCCTATTCAACCAAATACAAATTACTTCACAGTAAGAATTAAGCATGAAATAAAAATTATTAATTTTACAAATGCTACTAAGTTGTATCAAATCATATGAAATTTTGTTGCCAAAATATATCATATAACAAACTTGAAAATTACCTCATCCACAGTGAGCCCATCTATGTTGCTCTCAATGTGCTCTTTCCTTATTGTACTGGTTTGATCACCATAGACTTTGGGATCCAGCTTACTTGTTGGTGGGAATTTCTGCATTTTATTTTTGGATAATTTTGAGGGAAAGTATATAGTCAATTATCCAGTGAGCTATAGGAAAAGAAAACTTTATAACTATAACAAATTAAATATTTTAAAGTTGATTTCAATTGACTCTAATTAACTATGGCTAAAAAACTTGGACATACTTGGAGGCAACAAATTATAACAGGGTGTACACCAGCTAACATCTCTCTAGCAAATTCTTCATCAGTTCTCCATGCAGACTTATCCTCTGCACCAAATCATCAAGAATGCCATTATTATCATACAATAATGGTCTACAAAATGCATACTTCTGGGCGTGCGACCATATAAATGTGAGTTGTGCAAGAATTATGTAAATGATATTGTTAACCTCAACCCTGAAGGCTAAGTTTAAGTAACTATAAGGAGAATTTCTTTTTTCCTAGAGCATAAATATAATCATAATATTGAAAATAGAAAAATATAATAAATGTAATATATTTAATAAAAGTTACCACCTTTACTTATAGTAGCTTAAACTCAACTCTTTAAGAGTTGAGATTAACAAAGCTCTTATAAAAATACCTTTAATCACTTGGGGCATGGGAAATTTGAGGTATCTTGCATCTTCAGTTGGGATAAGTTCTTTGAGCATTTCTGCAGGGATTTTGTCTCTAATATTCTTAAGTGTACCTTCTGGTAGCTTAATCCCACCTTCATAGAGTTTGAATATATCCTCAAAGCTATCAAACTCATTGGGGGTGCTGTCGAATACAGATTCCAGCTCAGGTTTGAGAACTTGAACTATGGATTTCAATGCATAAGCAAGAAAGTCAGCCAATTTCAAGTGACCAAATCTTTCATCCCTTGGAACATAGATGTCCAAGCTCATGGTAAAATTCAATCTACTTTCCATGTTGGCATCTGACAAGATAACAACATAATAAAGACACCACATCAGAAATTTTAAAACTACAATAGAGAGGATGAAAATTCATTTTTCAAAATATTTAGTCCCTGAAATTATGCAAGTCATTTTAATACTAACTTTGTCACATTCACTTCAGTATTTTATTTTTTAATATAGCATGACAATGAAAAAATAAAGTGAGAAAAATTAAAATAAATGACATTTTATAAAGTCAAGGACTAAAGTGCATGCTTTAAAGAGTCACTGACTAAAGTGATGGAAATACTTACAATTTTTGGGACTAAAATTTCAATAATAAACTTGAATGAATATCCAAGCAACCAAATAACCAACACAAACACAAGATGGCTAACCTGACTTTGCTGGTGGCCTACCAGTTCTTTCCCTGCGAGGGTAGGGATATTCACCAGACCCTCCTAGAACTGGACGTGCATATTGTGGACCCTTATCTGGATCTCCCAGATCATTGTAGTATGCATAGTCATAGACCCTATCCCACTCTTGTAGGGTCCCTTTTCCATTTCCTCTCAAGCTCTCTAGTTCTTCTTCTCTATACTTTAGAAGTGCCACTGGTGTTTCATGTGGAAGGTATGTCTGCAACACAATAGTAATTAATAATTAAACATGCCTAGAGGTCATTAGTTTAATTGGTTGATCCTGTGTTTGAGTCATTATAAGCTATATTAATTGTAATTAAACATGTAAATAGTAATTTACAAGCATGCAATTCAAAATATGGTTAACATGACTTTAAAGTGTTAGCATGACAGTGATAAGTCTATGTTTGCGGTTTTTACCTTGTTGCTAAAGAAAATGCGATCCTTCTCATATCTATGTGCAGGGTATACCCAAGAGTTGCAAATAAAGTGGATGACACCTTGGCCTGGAACATTTTCAAGGGTCAAGGTTTTCAGGTAGAATTCACTATGATGATTGTTTCTTATTAAAAATGCTCCTGGTATTCCTAGATCCTCGTCCCAATCAAATGTAACCCTGAATGCCGATTCACCCGCTGTCAAAGGTGTGATTGTGGTGATCCAATCTTCCAAATATGCAACCTTCCCAAGCTTTCCTTTCATGTCATTCCCTTCACCATCTGTGATCATAATAACATTCAGGTTCCATAGTGTAATAAAAAATCATGCAAATATGAAATACTTTTTCTTAAACTATAAGAATCGGAAAAAATATTTTAGTTTTAATATTATATTAAAGGTTTTATCCCAAAATTAATTCATAACTATTGGATTAGCCTAAAAAGTTAAATCATACGAAATATTATAAGGTAAATGATATGAGTCTTTCAACACCTTCAGCTACACTCAATGACAAAAAATTTAAATTTTGAACACTTATTATAAAATTTGTCTAACTTTTTTAAAAATATCCAGAAATTAAAACGGTTAGCATGATTAACAATAGAAGACTTATTAATTTTTTTATTCTCACATTAAAGAATTCTTTCTTATATTATATTCACAAAAATTTCCAATCCGGAAATATTTGTGCATTATTTATAGTAACTATAATTTTCAGTTAATATATCCGACTTTGATCACTGCCCTATTATTTATTTTTATATATTTCCCTATTTGACATTTTTTTACACGTGTAAGCATATGTATTTTGTCAAACGAATTTTACCAAAACAAAACAAAAAATTACGAACATTCATGTTTTATTTTTTTATCTTCTGTAAAATCATTTATAGCTTTTTTTTTACAAGAAGTTTAGTCGAGTTGATTTACAAATTAACTTCGGAAAACTATTTTTTTAAATGAAAAAATATGTTTGATAAAATGATTTTAGAAAAAAGTTTCAAAAGAAAGAACATGGAAAAGTTGGGATAACTATTTACCAAATTGTCATGAAAAAAACAACAAAAATCATCTTTAAAATATATTTAAACTGTTCCAATTCTTTTAATTTCTGAAAACACCATTTAGAATTTTAAAATTTCAAAACTTCTATGAAACGTAATATTTTTGTTATTTATTAAAAAAACAATAAAAAACTGTTTTTACATAGAGATACTTCTTCTTTCATTACTTTTGCAAGTAAATTACTTTACAACATGCTTAACTTGTTTGTTAATTTTCAAAAGATAAATGTTTGGTAAGAGTGTTTACATCATGAGATAATTAATACAACTAAAAGAAATATTTACATAGGTAATTAATCAATGATAAATAAAGAGAGAAATAAATATAAGTCGTGTTAAAATCAATAGCTCGTTTCACACGGTTTAAAAGAGCCAAAACTCTATCGAATAATAGGATTAACTTTTTCCTTTCCAAGACACTTCGTTGGATTTAATGCAACTCCTCTACCAAACAGGCTATAATTAACCAAAATAAAGTTATTTGTATGGACAAGAAATATAGATATATATATATATATATTAAGAACTTGTTATTGTTTGAAGAAGAGAAATATATCAGAGGCAGAGAATGCAGCAGGGAAAGAAGATACTAACTGGGGTGAAATTGATCTGCACTTATGAGTTGAAGAGAAACTCGTTTGCCAACGAACTCATGAAGACGATCAAGAAATGAAGCACTTAAGTTGTTGAAGTCCAACACATTCTTCTTCATCAACACCACTCTCCCTATCATCTTCTTCTCCTCAAACATCTTTCTCTTCCCACTTAATTGATTACCAAATACTCAGCAAATATATTGCTTCTGTTCTGCCTTCTGAGACACGTGAACTGTCAAATAACTTGCCTATTTATAGAGGCACGTATTCTGACTTACATTAATTGTGTTTCAGATAATGAATTAAAAAAAAAACTAATTAGGTGCGTATTTTTGTCAATTAAATGTTTTTTTGTTTTCTTTTTACATCGGTTTCTGCGACTTACAGATATACTATATTATTATACTAAAAGGAAATTTGCATGTGTTCGTTGATTGTTGAATTATAAATCATATCTTCATAATTGGCCCGAAGTAGGTAAATATAATAACCAAATTAATATATATTACAGTAACATCTCCCGTGATAATTAGCGTAATTAATATAATATAATATAATAGTGTTTGAACAATATCAGCCTAAGGCTTTTTAATGATATTTAATTTGTCCATGTTACCAACGTGTCATCATATATATATATATATATATATATATATATATATATATATTTGTATGTAATTAATTTTCCAAATATTTTACGTGAAAACGATATTTCCTATTATTAATTAACTGGTTTAAATTTAAACCTCACATTGTAACATGGGTTGAAGATATTAAAATTTATAAGTTTAAATTTGGATAAATGGTCTATTATATATGTGTGTATATATGTGTAGTATTGAGAGGTTGGTTATAATTAGCTAAATCTCAATAGCTAAGGCGTTTGGTATTTTTGTTTATTAATATTATTTTTTGCTTTCAATTTTAAACCTTAAAAGATGAAATAAGGAAACATAAAAAAAATTTAGTATTTTCTGTATAAATTTTTTAAAACAAAAAACATAGTAACAATTTTTTTATTGAAAATAAAAACAGTAAATGAAAATATGAGATGAAACTAAACAAACTTAAAATGAGGAAGAGATCGGAAATATTTGAAGTTATATCAATATATATTTTTTAGTACACACTATTTTTTTGAAAAAATAAATGTAAAATAACCCCTTTCATGGTTCTTGTGATATATTTATAAAATCTAACTTCTTAGAAATTAATGTAATTTTATCCATATTTATATCATTATAGTAAAATATGTAAGCACATTTTTTAAATTAAAATAAAATTTATAAATATCTTTGTTAACAAATTTAAGGTGTGTCAAAAGGGATCAACTCAACTATATGAAAAGAATATATAAATTGTTAGAAGTTTCATTGACATAAATTCAACTTTCAATAAAAAAAAGGGGGTCATACACCCTCTAAAATCCCTTAATATTATTACATAACCCAATTATCAAATTAATAAAATTTATTTTAGATGAAAGACTAGCACGTGCCAATATTCTAAAAATTTTTATACTTGATTATGTCAACTGATGTTGACATATGCGTGTGCGATCATCACTGTAATATCACATGATTCAGCTGTTAAATTAATGTATGCTACTTAACATAGCTATTAAATTAATTATAATACATTAGTAAAAAAAAATTATACAGAGTTATTAAATGTGCCATTCACTTATTTAACGCTTTGTATTACTTGACGATGCCCTATTTTTAATTTTACCAATTCTATCAGCCATGACTTTATTTTCTCTATTATCATGTATATTACTAAATTTTAAATGATTAACCCACAAAGTTCAAAAAAATCAAAGTTGAGTGATGGCTTGATCTTTTTTAATAAACATGTTCTTATGATCGATTCAAACTCTCACGGTATATATAGAAAGGAGTTTCTTAAAAAGACAACTTTTACTTTCAATGATTTGTATATCTTTGAATAGATTACCTTTTGACTGTGTCTAGGGAGATATCCTTAGTTTCAACCTAAAATTTCAAATAATTCATACAATTGTAATTATGCAATAAAAATATATACTTTGTATTAATCAAATGTATATTAGATAAAATAATGTGATAAAGTATTAATTGATTGTTTAATTATATAAAATTTGTAACATCTCAAGTGATTAAATTAATTAATGTGTGTTGTGTGGTTAAATTATAAATTATTGACGGGTCAATAAAAATTAAACAAAATAATTGTGAGATTTAGTATAAATAAAATTTAATTATGAAGGGGGATTATTATTATAAAATAAAATTAATGGTTGGAATTAATTAAATAAGGGGAAAGAGAAAAAAATAAGGAAAATTAAATTGAAAGAAATGAAAAAGGATAGGAATTGGCAAAATTGCCTTTGAAGTAGAATGATTCATTTCCATCTCCCATGGCCTTGTGCAGACGTGAGAAGAGAAAGAAAGAAAAACAGAGAGTGGCCGAAAGTGAGAGCACCATTGACGTGTGACTTGAGCTTCAAATTGGAGGCCAAATTGTTATCGGAATCTTAAATTGGAGGTATTTTTGGAACCCCGAAAACAAAACCTACACACCTTTAATTTTACTTTTTGACATCATTCCACTTCTTATCAACTCTCGGTAATGGGGTTTTTGAGAGGGTTATTGTTGTCCCATTTTCATAATAATTTAAAGCTTGGGAATGGTTCTTGGCAAGTTAGAGGATGACAATTTGCTAACAGGTTATTGTTTCGACATGGTTAGGTATCAAACCAAGCTTCGGGAGAGTTGTAGGTGAACCAGAACGCGGTGGCGATATTTGAAAGTAAAAGAGGTAAGAGTTTGGAACCTTGAATTGAAATATAAATTCGGATTGGTGAAATGGGTTGCGATTTTTGGATGTCGAAATGTTAATTGCTTATGTGAAATGCTTAATTATAGATATTTTGAAGGAATAGTGAGTTGGGGGTTTTGTTTTGGAAGCCGGGGGATGTCGGGGTAAGTTCCTAATATCTTAGAAATACTTTGAAAATATTTCGGTAAATTAAATTCTTGATTTTAGAAGTCGGCGTTTAATTCTAATGTGTAAATTCCTTAAATTTAGATATTTGAAACGGCTGGAGAACTTGGTGATTGATTCAAGGTTGCGAAGATTCAGAGTTGAGGTAAAGGGGTGTACGGATGTATGAATCAATGGAAATATTCATTAACGTTAATGTTGACGAACGACAAAAGGGTAGATTAGCTATATGATCCGGTCTCAATACCGGTATCCGATCTGCTATACATATCTCAACGTCTTTGATAAGACATCTACGTGTAACCGGTGTCATCGGTATACATCCGAACTGTAATTCCGTATCAGGCGTTCTCCCTATACCGGTTGTTCAGGATAACACCATGACATCGGATAATACACACGTCACTGTGCAAAAGACAAGGATTGTTGCTACAGGGATCGATCAATAATTCCCTGCACTACGAGCCAAATTCTGCTCACGGGAATGGTCAACTTGTTCCCTAATCCTAGTCTACATTCTCTATGCTCAATATAAAATAGCCACTTGACCCAATCATGCAGGTAAGTGCGCAATATAATAATGCTAATGGGAGTTGGTGGTTCCCCACCAACGAGTCCTCGTTAATCGAGCCAATCAGGTATATGAACTAACTTCATGATTGAAGTTAGGGATCTTCTTCTTCAGTACTTTTACGACTGATTCCTCTCTGAATACATTCCTTACTTGGAATATAATCACTGACTTGAGCGTCGGAGAATCTTTGCAGGTGACACCACCATTCGCCCACTTCAACGCGTTAGGTTGGTGTGAAGGATCTCCAGAACGCCCAATCCGCTCTCCTCATTCAAGGACAACGGATACCTACATCGGATACACATACATCCGGTCTACTAGACGGTATTGACATACTATTCGTGACTGGCTTGAGATCGGATCTCTTGACCCCGGTCCAGGACAAATCACTATATAATTGTTTAAATAAAATAGGAATAATGCCAGGATATGAATATAACTTATAATTAACTTGTGAAACATGTAGATATAATGTTAGAAAAAATAATTGATGATGTTATGATTGAAAATGTAGTTGTATGATAAGCAATGTGTTAAAATTGAGAATGGTATATATATGTGTATGAAATGAATGTATGTGTAGAGATTGTGAAATTATAATGAGTTGTTAAATGATGATAATATAATGAGATGTAGATAATTATGATGTTGAGAAATGGTAGTGTATGATAATTGATATTGTTGTTATTTTGAATATGATGAGAGTTGCGGAGAATTGTGATATTTGAAAAATGAAAGAGATGCTAGTGTGGCAGAAAAAATAGGAGCATGTGTGAGCCTATACTTAAGTTCATTAAAAGCTTTTTCTTGCTTTGACCTCCAAGTAAAAGGTACATTTTTCTTCAACAATTCATTTAGGGGAGAAGCCAAAGTAGAAAAGTCTTTCACAAACATCTTATGGAAGCTTGGAAAGCCATGGAAGCTCCTAATATCTTGCATGGTTTGGGGGGTTGGTCAAGCATTAATTGCTTTGTCTTTCTCTTAGTCAACTTGGACCCCTTTAGCACTAATTACAAAACCAATGAAAACTATGTTATCTATGCTAAATGAACATTTATCAACGTTTGTATAAAGTTTGTTTATTCTTAAAGCAAACATAACGTGTCTTAAATGAATTAAAATAAGAGTCCATGGTCTTGAAGTATACCAATATATCATCAAAATAGACCACAATAAAGTGTTTAATAAAGTCTCTGAGGACATGGTTCATAAGCCTCATAAAAGTGCTAGGTGCATTGGTTAAGCCAACAAACATTACCAACCACTCATATAGTCCAAGTTTGGTTTTAAAAACGGCTTTCCATTCATCTTCTTTCTTAATCCTTATGATAATAGTCACTTTTAAGATCAATCTTGGAAAATATGGTAAAGCCACAAAGTTCATCCAACATATCATAAAGTCTATGTATTGGATGCCTATACTTGATGGTTATGTTGTTGATTGCCTTACAATCAGTACACATGCTCCATGAACCACCTTTCTTAGGTACTAACAAAATATGTATAACACATGGACTTAGACTCTCTTTAATCCGACCCTTGGAAAGTAGATCATTAATTTGCTTTTCAATTTCTAAACTTTCTTTAGGGTTGCACTTATAAGCGGACCTATTAAAAAGACTAGCCCCAAGAATAAGGTCAATTTGATGTTCCATCCTCCTAATAGGTCGCAACCCTTAAGAAATGTATTTGTGTTATAATGAGAAGTAATTATGTTTGAGTTAAAAATATTTACATCATTACATGACTAACTCTTGTAACATGAATTTTTTCCCTATCGTAAGATGATAGGGTTCAAAAGCTCCTATTAGGAATAACTATAAAAACGATACTATAAGCAATACTATAAATTTAACTTCATATTTTTTTTCTCTATTCATTAATAATATATAAAATAAAAGTAGAACATTCTAAAAAAAATAAAATAACCTAATTTCTAATGGGTCTCTTAATATTCACTTCCTACTATAAGGCTTCAACACAATAATATATCTATATTTAAAATTTAATTAAATTTAAATAACGGAATTCAAAAGAAATTTGTGTGACCTAAGATCCTATATATTGAGCTAAATAAGCCAAAATTAAATTAATAGATAAGTTAACTATTACGTTTGATGTAATTTATTTTACATCAATTAACGGAATCAAATTATGTGATATCTCCCTTTATAAAATGATAAAGTGCGTTTGCGTAAGAAATTATAAGTCAAGTCACCATTCACACCCAACAATTAAGAAAGTTATAATGGTTAGAAAATTATATCTATTTCCTTTAAAGAATTTTTCTTAAAGCAAAATAAAATAGCACAATCAATATATAACTTTAATGTAAAAAACTTTAAATTTGGTGAAAAATCACGGAACAAACTTCGAAAAATATTCCCCTATAACAATAATAAATTATAATATCCTCCCCACACTATTTGCACAAGATACAAAATAGTATAATATCTCCCAGTGAGTTATAGATGTGATATCCAAACTTGATGACTATTAATTTAATATAAATAAGTTATAGAGGTGATACTCACAAAATTTATTCAATAATACTTTATTTTTTTCCTCACTCTCGTGTGCTTCTGTCTTCAGAAATTATAAATTTTCTTACTTCTGAACTTATACTTATTAGAAAATCTCACGTGTTTTACTTCATAAAAGTTTAACATACACACAAGCAAAACACATATATATTACTGTGTATATATACAAATTTTTAAATATGCACAGTAAAATCACTATACATACTATTTTCCCAAATACTGGATCCTACAATAAATAATTCTCACATCTCTCTTAAGTCCTCAATATAAACCAATAAGCATCATAGTCCTTTCTCATGTACTTTGTTTTTCTGGGTTTGGAGGGTACCTTATGGGATTAAACACATTCTATTGTGATGTTGGGTCGAGCCTTACTAGTCCATTTTATGATAAAATAAATTTGATGGTTTTTGATTTTGATTACTTTACATCAGTAATAATTAATTAATTTCTCAGGGGAGAAAGTTCAAAGTTTTGTAATGAATCATTGGATTTATTCAAGGTTCAAAGATTGAGTTGATCTGATCGCGACGGTAATACATTCAATAATGTTTGATATAAACTGTATAATTGAATTGAATAAATTAAAAAATGAATTTACTGAAAGTTAAACAAAATATATTATTAGACCAGGTTAGATACCGAGTTTATATTTAAAAACTAGTCTAATCGTATCTATACCAATTTTATATTCACGTTTAAATATAAAATTTTCTTGTTAAAAAAAAGTTTAAAATCAACGTCAAATCCCCTATTCTATATATTGTTTAAATTTAGCCTATCGAATTTTTATGTTGTGATAAATAGCTAACGGTTTACTACTCAGCATATAATAATGTTTCTTTTTTAAATATAAAATTAGTCCAAAAAAATAAAAATCAGGATGAACCCACTAATATATTTTTTTGAAATTTAGTACTTCATTTTATTATGTTTAAGATATGTCATTAACTTTTCACATCAAACACGATTTTAAACTTGATAGTCTTATCAAGATAGAAATATATGTTTCATTTCTCTTTATATCCTGAATCTTAAATCTTGTTTGATGTGAACATGATGAAATTTGATGCGACCACACCATGAAATCATGTATTTGATCAAGTTTTATATTGAGTTTTCGTTCTATCGAACAACATTAAGACCAGTCACATATGCATCATGTTGTTCTTCTTTGGCAAGTAACAAACATGCATTTGCATTACCTATGTTGCATCAACACCATCAAACAAATCATGAGGCAAAGGGAAGGCGAGTGAGGGAATAAGAAAAAGAAGGAGAATAAAGCGAAGAGAGACATAAGAAGAATAAGGGTAATAGAAATAGAAATAGAATAGAGCTTAAGTGACAATTGTTTTTAAATTAAATAAATTCATATGTGAATGTTAAGTCAATAATTAACCAATCAAAAGTTACAAAGATTATATGATCGATCATATTTTTTTGACTTTTTTAACGACTAATTTTATATTTAAACCTAAAACATTACATATGTAAGTTTTGAGGTGGCTAACTGTTAGTCATCTCAACAATTAATTAACAAAATTAATAATAAAACTTAATCGTAACAAAAAATATTTAAATGACTAAGTCTTAAAAAGAAATTTTTAGGGAGATGATCCTGATTTAAGACTTTTTTATGGGTTAATTTTATATTTAAGTCTTATAGTTTTATTTATTAAACAAACTTTTTACTTGTATTTAGACAATTCTATACTTATTTATACTACTTAACTTTTTTTTTAAAAAATTATATATTATTATTTTTATGAGAAATTTATTTTAATATTTTGATGTATTTACAAATTTATTAGTTTTAGCATAAATTAAAATTGAATTTTCTGTCTTGCAGTATTATTTATTGTTTAATTAAATTTTACCAGTGAAATAAAAATTTGATTTTACTAAAGTAAAATTTATTTATTTACTAATAATTAAATATCAAATAAAAAATCAATCATGTAATTCAATCCAGATCATATCTGGTTAATTAATTGTGAACGGATGTTGTAATCCAATTAGATAAAAAAAAATTCCACAGAATCACTCAATTCAATATTTAAACGCCCTCAAGTTAAGTTGATGTTTGGTGCATACTCAGCGGTTTGTTTAAACTTATTTTAAGAGATAAATATTTTTTAATTAAAAAAGTATTTATTTTAAATCTTTACGTGTTTGTTTAAAATTTTAAAATAAACAAAAACAAAATATAAATAGATTTATATTTATTTTTAAAAGCAATTCTGATATGCTTATTTTAAAATAATACTTATAAAAAATGTTTTTCAAAAATACTTAAAATAAGCTTAAACATACAAACCCAATATCCATCATTTAATGGGTTAAATAAGACTATTTGCCCCGGTTGCCCTTATGAATATAAATACAAGTTTGGTTAATCAGGACATATCGTATAAGGAAATAAAAATAAAATTTTTGTATATTTTAAAATTTGAATGTGTGTATTTTAATAATATTTTTTAAATAAAAAATTTTCACTCTTATTTTTATAACTGATATCTTAATATATTGATTAGCATTTTGCTATAATAGTATAAATATGAGGATTGCAACAGTGGGTTAAGTCTTGATTGCCCAATTTAGGAAGGCAATATTAATAGGTTAATAATGACTCTACGTACCTTCTACAAAGTTGCTGTAGGAAAAAGGGGTCCGCAGAGACTTTTCAGCCTCAACAACACGGAGTTATGGGGAAACCTAACAAAGCTTGTCCAGTGGTAATGATTCACCAATTTTTTAGAGACGTGGATTCGTCAAATTGTATGGATTTGAGGAACTCATTTAGGGTGTTTAGTTTATATAGAAATGAGATTAAGTTGAAGTGAAAAATTTAAAAATTGATATTAATTTTTTACGTCGTTTGAGGCAATTAAAACTTCGTTGAATTGTAAGATCAAAATCCTCCCTTCACTTAATGGAGAAAACTCCATTTGAGCACAATCCCCAAACTTGCTCTTATACGTAATATTTTCAGAACTGAATCAGTCATTGGTAAAGATATCAGTTCAAATAAATCATGATTAATTCGAGGTTTAATCGTAGTTGAACCGGTAATATTAAAAATTTGTCTCGAATCGATCACTTAACCGGTTCACAGTTCATCGGTCGGACTGGCCGGACCGGTTCGATTTAATAACAATGTTTATTAGTAGTAGATAATTAATTTTAGGGTGTTTGTAATTTATATAATCTTATATTTAAAATTAATATTAAGGTAGTTTACCTTTAATATAATTTATTGATCAGCAGAAAAATACTTCAATATAATTTTCAGTAAAAAATCATTTTTTAATTTCTTATTAAATATAAAATTACACAAGCTAAATACATTTTTCTAATGAATAAAAGGAGCAGAAATTCAAACAAACAACTAACAACACTCCCTCATCACAATTGAAAATGTTTTAAAAAATAATTTATTTTACTTAAACTGTATGCATAGTTAGTTATTTGGGACCTCCAGATTGTTTATACAGTGAGTCAAACAAAGTTAATGAAAATTAATTAGTTAACAATCAATAACTGTACGTAAGCTAAAAAATTATTTGAAGACGTACGTAAACAGCTTTGGTTGTTCTTTTGGGGTTGCAAACTTGCAATTTGCAAAGCAAACCAAAATACCAAATGCCAAGTTATTAACAAATATTTGAACACGTACGTAAACAGCTTTGGTGACATGTGGAAGTTCGTCTTTTGAAAAATGTCACACCATTAATTGAAAAGTCACATCCACTAATTAAAACTGCAGCCAAATCGATTTGAAGTTCAACTCATGAGCTGTTTTGAGAATTGTTTGGTGAAATTGGTGTCAACCTTTATAAATGATAAATCACACGGTAGATCAAATTACCGAATCAGAAAAATTAGGTACTATTATATAGTTTTGTATCTATTAAGTTTACAAATTGGAGATAAGCGAATTTAAATTGTTGACATTTATCACAAGTAAACCACGTCTCTCAAGCCTCAACTGATTATATCATAGAGGCCAACGATAGACAATAACTCCCCCAAACACAACTTACAACTTTCATCGTACTTTGATCTCTAAAGGGCAACTCTTATCAAAATCTGAAAAGTTGCTGAGTTTGAATCACATTCTAACTAAGGATTCTTGTGGTTCCCGAAGATCCAGCTATAAGAGAACTTGTAACGGAAAGTTTTATTCCCCTATTGAATAGAGATGAACAAACAAAGTAGTTTATAAGTAGATGAACTCATAGATTTAATATTGATTAGTTTTGTAAGACGGTGTCTTGTATAAAATTTAAATCATTCATTAATAGTATTTAGTTTTGCTTTGACACAAATAAATTTTATTTGAAATTACTTTTAAAATTTATGCGGTTAGGTTTCAACGTGATGTGGTTTTAACATGGGAAGGTCACAAGTTCATCTATGAGTATGCCCAACTCTCTTAATTTATGAAAAAAATATTAAAATGAATATAAACAATAATTTGTAATTCTAAGTAAAAGAAATGTATTTTAATCTTTCTTTACGTTAAGATCTTCTCTTTCTCTTGCCTATATTTTTATATTATTGACCATATTATTATCTTTTTGTTTATAAATATTAATAGAGGTAAATATTATAGAAAACTAGAACAAAATATCTTAGATTAGCCAGAAATATATTTATTCTTTATTCAAATGTGTCACTTAAATTACAATAGGGCTTTAATACTCTTTATACAATTCCAGATCAAAGGGATGTGAAAATAAGAATTCAATATACTCGGTTGAAATTATAGGATAAAAATAGGCCCCGAATCTCCTATATTTTAGGAGAGAGACGGTAAAGATGTGGACATATGTTCCATTAACAAAGACGCGAGGGAACATTTTTTTTTCCCTCCAAGACCATGCTATGTAAGACCACATTATTATAATTTTTTTGCGTTCCAAGACCATGTTATTATATAGCATATGATTCTAATTTGTTTGATCTAAAAGCATCACAACAAAATTAATAACGAAAACTTCTCTAATCAATTTAGTCTTATGGATGAAAAAAGACACTGTGTTGAAAAAAACAAAAAGAAGCATTGGTTGATTTGATTCAACTATGCACCTTTTAACTTCTCATGTTGGTATGTGTATAAATCATGAGTCATGTAATTTCATGCAATGAATCATTTACATGATAGGTAGATGTAACGAATCGTAAAATGCAATAATGAAAATAATACATAAGCATATGCATTTTTATTAATGTTTTGGAGTGTGTAACAAGAAATTGGTTTTTCTTCTAAACAGCTTGCTAATGCTAATAACGGATAACATCACTATACTGTTCTAATTTGTAAATAAGGATGCTCAGAAGCTGATGGAAAAACAAAAATTCTTCACTAACTACAAAACACATGTTAAACCAATAGAAACCAATAGATACTTCTCTTTTGCATAGACACCCAACCTGATAAAAACAAGTTATGTTAATAAGAATATAAAAAATAAGTAGGTTTAATGGAGCTAATCTAAACTTATCCAGTGTTCCTAACCTAGCTAGTTTAGTGTCCCTAACCTAGCTAGTTTAGATTGACAAATCAGATTAGTAATACCAAATATATGTATATATTTCTAACTAAAATTTAGATAAATTTAATTCTTTGAATTCATAAGAATTAAGACATGTATCAAGACTCACAAATATTTATAAAAATACTTTCAAAGTTCTCAAATTGGTAGAATTTAAATATTTAATTTTATAGTTACAAATTTAATCCTTAACCAGTTAAACAATCTTTGTTGGTAAAAATTTGAATAAGTTTTTTTTACATAAAGAATTGAATATTTTAACAAAGGGAAATCATCTTAAAAATACAGGCTAGAAGTACAATACATTCTCGTATTTCTGCTATGTATGAGATTTTAGTTCATACATCAAACATTAGAGAATCATCTAAATTACTAAAGTATCTCAGGCATATTAATTAATATTTCATCTCACCAAACACCTTCCAAAAATAATTACAAAATACAAATACAAAAAAGGTAGCTCCAATCGAGGGCAACACGTAAATAACTCTTTTGTTAGATCAAGTGTTTCTCCTCATGCATAATGGTTTCTTAATGCATAGTGTTCTCACCCTTCAGCAAATTTGGAAAAGTAAAACAGTTAATAACATACAACATGTAGGCTTTAGCTGGCTAGAACTCTGCATAAGGTACAAGCCTCAGCAATGTATGAGCAACATGAAGCAGAGAGCACCTTCTTCTAGTGTGAACATTAGCCATTGCATTTCTGTGATCACTTTCACCAACCATGATGTTCATGGATGTGAGCATCACCATAATGATCGTGATTGTGATTGTTTGCTTATTCCAGTATCTCAACGAAACTTTTGATCTTACTCCTACTTATACATCAAATTCAATATTATCCTTAAAATTTTTTTTTCTCATAACTCCGCTATCTAACTAAATGTATATGAGACGGATACCTAGTTATTTTCTTAGGCTTCCGTTGAACTGCTCTTTGTTTTGAGCTATATAATATGTTCATTTCATTGATTCAGCTTTTGGCCCCATTTAGGTATCCACAGTTCATAAGTTTTTTTTTTCTTTTCTTTTTGGGTGATATATGTGAAAGATACAACCCATGTTGTGGTTCAACATCAGGAGATTTTGGACTTCTCAATTGCATTATACAGTGAAATAGCTTGTTCTGTTCACCCATAATTTTGGATCTGATTATGCTTCTTTACTAATATATTAGTGGCCACATTTTTCTTTTAGAGGGGATGTGGGACCTACATAGGTCAATTAGGCCACTATCATGGTGGACAGTCTGTTGTGAAATGGTTTTAGTCAATCAAAATTGAAAGTTTGAAACCTTCTAATTTATAGAATATTGATTAAAACACAAGCATAGATAAAATAATAAGTAATTAGAACTATATATTGAATGGTATCAATTATGATAGAAATAAAATGGAGACTCTAGACACCAGCACACTCAAGCATATTGAATTGATGATTATTGTTATGGATCCTAAATCCTAATGATGTCAAAGAAACTTTTGGGATTCAAATTCAATTGCTTTGCTCCTCTACCAATAATAAAAATTCCAATTCATCTCTGGTCTCTGTTGGTGGTATCTGGGCCTTTTTAATAGTTGAAGACTTAAAGTTTTTTATTATCAATAGATGTTTTGTTTTGTCATTATGTATACTTGTATTTTTGGTCAAAAATTGGGTTTCAATCTATAATATTTTTTTTTGTGGTTCATTATATTATCAATAGATTGAATTTTTTTTGGGACACAATAGATTGAATATATTTTTGGTCAAACAATAAATTGAATTTTTTTTTTGGTTAACAATAGATTTAATTTGAAACTCAACTTTTTTGTGTCGGACATTTGTGTAATGGCTATCAGCTCATGGTTCTTTTTGGACTAAAATAAAATTTTATGGACCCCATTACCAACCAAAAACATTGGCCCAACTTGTGTGAATATAATCGCTTTCCTATAAAATCACACATTAAATAGTAAGGTCGATCCGAAATGAATATATAATCTTTAATAAAAAAAAAGTTAGGTCACCATAAATTTATAAGTGAGAATGAGCCAATGAGAGTAATTGGTTTAAAGCCCCCTTAAATTATTATTTTTTGGTCAAAATACCACAAATTGTAAATTGTCTATTTAGAAAGCATGCCTATTTAATACGTAAATAATTCTTTCTCCTTTTTTTTCTATGACACCGACATTGCTAGAGTTGTCATATCAGATCAACCCGGTTTATATGGATTGTTCATTATGGGTTGAAAATTTTTATAACCCAACCCAACCCAATTTGCTTTTTAGAATGAGTTACTTTTCTCAACCTGACTCAACCCACTAGGTGGCTCATAGGTTGACCCATTTTTTTTAAAAAATTTAAAATCAAATAAAAAAGAAAATGATAAAAAATATTTTTAAAATAGAAAAATAGATTTTTTTTTATTTTCCTTACATTCTAATACCAAATTTCATATAAATATTACATCATACAATAATTCAATTATTATGAAAATACAAACATATAACATATTCCATTGTAAATTAAATCCATAATTCATATAATCTATAACCACAAAACAAAATCAAATACATTTCATAGTTCAACTTTAGGATGATACAAATTAAAAACATCAAACTAAATAAAATTCTAAAGTACCCATTGATAAAGTTTAGCTTAAAGTCTTATATATATTGGATAGTTTTGTTTTAATTTACCAACTTGTGAACCAACTTGGCTCAATATGAGTTTGGCCTATTGTGAGCTGGGTTCAATGGGCCGCCAAAGAAAGCTTCGCTTCGAAAATAAGTCTTTTTTTTCAACCCGACTCGCTTAAAACCCATCTCAAACCGGATTGACTCACATGCTAAAACCCATTTTGACGCCGCTACCCACTGTGCATCTATGGTTATTATTTTATGACATTATTTCTTTATCATGTGCAATTTTAATATTCAGTTTTCACAACTTTACTCAAGTGCGTTGTTTAGTTATTTTAAAAGAATTTAATTAAATACAAATATATTAGTTTAAATATTTATTAGAGAAAATAAATTTAATTATGGCATGTATCCATGGGCTCATTGGCCATACGAATATAATAGTCATACACTAGATATTGAACAAATGTACTCAAAATAACAAAATGACGCAATAACTCCTAAAGAACGGCAATTGAAATAAAAAACTTGAAGTGAAGCAGTAAAAATACATAGTCAAGTCAAAAATAATGATGAGTTTGTGGACATGGTGTCTGTAAAAAGGCGTGAAAAGTAAATTAACGAACGAGTACAAAAAAAAAACGGGAGCAATTAACAAAATGGCCCCGTAAACAATTTTTATTATATTCGTAACTCACCCAAAATTTGAAAAGTGATGTTGTTGCCAACCCCTTTCCCTTTTCCCTCTCTCTATTCTCTCCTTCACTCCCTTGTGTGTGTTTGCCGACGCAACGTCTCTCTCTCACATTCTTCGCAATCGCATTTCACTCTCACTCTTCACAGAGAGATAGATAGATAGATAGATAGAGATCGCAAATGCAAGACATTTTCGGATCAGTTCGCCGATCACTCGTATTCCGCGGTTCGCCGGAGAACGAAGAAACCTCCCTCGGAGTCGGAGGAAGCATCGTCGATAAGATCAGTTACTGTATCCGAAATTCCAGAGTCTTCTCCAAACCCTCGCCGCCGTCTCCGTCAATCCCTAAGGACTCCGCGCCTCCGATCCGATGGCGCAAGGGCGAGTTGATCGGTTGCGGAGCCTTTGGTCAAGTTTACGTTGGAATGAATCTTGACTCCGGAGAGCTTCTAGCAGTTAAACAGGTCAATTCCTTTCTTCCTCCTTTGTTTCCGCTTTTCTATTTCTAGAGTCCCGTTCTTACCTTCATTTTCGGCGTTCGCTTTTGTTTCAACTAGTTTAGTGCTTTATTTGATTTTGTTTACTTGTCTTGTTTTCTTTTTAGGTTTTGATCGCGGCAAGTAGTGCTTCCAAGGAGAAGTTACAGGTTTGTTGTTTGATTAAGTTCTATTTGCGTCTACTTCTGTTTGCATCAACTGAATCAAATTGTTGTATCTTGTGGAGTATACACTGTAGATGTTTGTCAATTGTGGAGTATACAGTTCCGAATAATATATATATATATATATATATATATATATATATATATATATAGAATTATTTTAACTAATAGATTATTTATTTTACCTTTTGTATGTTTCAAATTCTTCTTTTAACATTAGGCATTTCACTTCTTTTAGTGTATACACACATACTCCAAGAAGTGGGGAGGTAAATCCTTAATTTATGCTGTAAACATGGGATTGTCCTGAATTGATGAGAAAGTAATTTTGCTTTTCGTATAAATATGTAAATGTTCTTTTTAATTTGTTCTTAAACATGGTCTGATTCAAATTTTGGGCCGTTATTATTATCTTTGAGACCTTAATTGAATTTGCCTGGTCGTTATGCTGTTGTTTGATTAATGTTTTTTATACTACTAACAGGCTCACATAAAAGAGCTTGAGGAAGAAGTTAAGTTGCTGAAAGATCTTTCGCATCCCAATATTGTTGTGAGTATGATATTGTATTGGTGTAAGATACTGTCAAGCCAATTAATGCACATAAACTATTTCTTGACTGAATAGTGTTTGTGCTGTAGAGATATTTGGGTACAGTCAGAGAAGGGGACACCTTAAATATTTTCCTGGAGTTTGTTCCTGGGGGATCCATATCATCACTATTGGGGAAGTTTGGGGCTTTCCCTGAGGCTGTAAGTTCTAGCTACAAAACTGATGTACTTTGGTAATTCTATAGGCCAATTTTTTTGACTAATTAATTCAACAGGTCATAAGAACTTACACGAAGCAGTTACTACTTGGACTTGAGTACTTGCACACTAATGGTATCATGCACAGAGACATTAAGGTGACTTTTTTAACATTGTCATTGATATGCATGTTAGCATGGTTCCTTTTCGGTGGCTGATGTCCAGTTTTAAATTAATTTCAGGGGGCCAATATTCTTGTAGATAATAAAGGGTGCATAAAACTTGCAGATTTTGGGGCATCCAAGCAGGTCGTTGAGCTGGTAATCATTCTCAGTCTTACCTGTTTCTCTACTACTATATATTTTACTTTACCTTTATGAGGGCTTCTGTTTTAATATTTGTTTAAGGGGTTCATTGTTTTGATTTAGGCCACCATTTCCGGTGCCAAGTCCATGAAGGGTACTCCATATTGGATGGCTCCTGAAGTTATTCTCCAGACTGGGCATAGCTTGTAAGGACATTAACCCTCTTCACTTATTTTACAATATGCTGCTCTAAATACTTGTTAACATAATTGGAAGACTGGGAGTTTCTTCTGGTCAGATATCACTTGATGTTGTAGTTGAGACTGCTGTTTATGATTCCAAGTGTTGACCATTCAAGAGTTTTTGTATACAGGTGTATTAGGGCTGCCTTAATTATACGACGGTGGTTTTTCAGAAAATAGAAATCTTTGCTAGGGATATGGAAAAAGTTAGTTGAAGGAATTTTCAGCCAAAAGCATAGGCTAATTATACTTTTAAAGTTTCTTGTCTAAGAAATTTTGAAGCAGAGTTATTATTGCTTGTTACTCAGTTGCTTGTCTAGAAGAAATAGTTGCATGCTTTTATGAATGACATGCACAAATTCATCATGGTCAAGAGTTCTCCTTTAAATTTCTATTAGGAGATTCTTATACACTCTGCTTGGGCCAAGGTGTATTGCTAGAATTTTTTTTCAAGTTATATGTATATGCATGTTTAATTGTTTAATAATATCATTATGTAACAGCATTTCATATGAAGCAAAATAAAGATGTTTTTCATACTTTGATGCCTTTTTAGCTCTGCTGACATATGGAGCGTGGGTTGTACTGTGATTGAGATGGCCACTGGAAAGCCTCCCTGGAGTCAGCAATACCAACAAGAGGTATCGTATATTCTGTCTCCTCAAATTCTGTTCAAGGTTCTCTCTGCACATTTACTAAATGAATGAACTTTCAGGTTGCTGCTCTCTTCCATATAGGGACAACTAAGTCTCATCCGCCAATCCCTGATCATCTCTCTGTTGCTGCTAAAGATTTTTTACTAAAATGTTTGCAGAAGTATGTTACTTTTACTTTGTCCTGCTTTGCATGTATCATGAATTCCTAGTTCCTAGTTTTAGTATTTTTCACCATGTCAATTGATACTTATCTCTTATAATGTATTTTGGGAAATTGACCATGCTAAACATCAGGGAGCTCTTTTTTCTTGGGCGGAGTGAGGATGGGGAAGGGGTTTGAAGGAGAAAGATCTCTAAGCATGTTTGTATAGTGTCATTTATTTTGTCAAAAAAGAGGAGTTTTAAAATTCAATGTGTGTAAAAAAGAGCGCGGGAGAATATATGCTTATATTAGTATGCTTTCCTTTCAAATGTTTTTAATTATTAGATTACAGATGTCACACATAAATTTGTAATCCTTTTGTAGGGAACCAATTTTGAGGTCGTCAGCATCGGAACTGCTGCAGGTGATTCTATGAACATTTGTCATTTGACATGGCTTATGAAAGCTAGAACATTTCTGAATGGCATTTTAATGTTGCTACTGATTACCAGTAGAGTTTACTTTATTATTCTTTTTCTTTTTTATCAGTGTTCTGTGTTCTTCATGAAATATTCAGTTCCCCCTAAAATTAACTTCAAGTTTGTAACTTGCTGCAGCATCCCTTTGTTACTGGTGAACATATGAATTCTCTTCCTCTGTCATCTAATGTCATGGTATGTGTATAATTCAAATGATATTTAAAATACTGTTGTATGCATCATTGTAAACCACTTTTAAGAAAAAACCACTCACCTTTCTGACAGGAAAACTTTGAAGCATCATCACCATCATGTGCCTCAAATGTTGAATCCTTGTAAGTTTTGAAAATTTCTTTCTTGGACTTGTAGTATTTTTTTTTTCTGCAGAACTTATCGACGTGCTGTGCTTTTGATAGTACATAATTTGCTGATGCTAGAGAAATGATAATACAATCTTGGTTAACAAATGTTTGTGATTTATATAGCCTCTGCTGCTCTACAGCGAACCCCGGGGACTCTGGAAATAATCAGTTGTGGGGAATGAGCAATGAGGATGACATGTGTGTGATTGATGACAAAGAAGATTTCTCGCAGAGTGATATCAAATTGAAATCATTGATGTCAACTAATATTGAGGTGATTGCATATGTGTTCTTATTGTTTTATTTGATATGACATCAATGGCATTCTCAGGATTTTCCCCCTTAAATGTAGAGTTTCAACCCTATCTCTGATCCCGATGATTGGGGGTGTAAATTTGATGCAAGTCCAGAACTAGAAAATAGAGGAGTTAATTTTGGCACGGGTGCAAGTTACATATCACCTGATCAGGTGAGCGCTGAGAAGGTACAAAAAGACTTTTCCTTTCCAGGTGTGCCATCTCTGTCGGAGGAAGATGATGAACTCACAGAGTCGAAAATTAAAGCCTTTTTGGATGAGAAGGTATTGGTGTTAGTTGGAATCAAGATAATCATTCTTCTGTAACTTCATAACTTGTATGTCAACCAATCGTTGTTTTATTTATGGCAGGCTCTTGAACTGAAAAAACTACAAACACCTTTATATGAAGAGTTTTACAACAGTTTAAATACATCTTCTCCCAGTGCGATTGATAGCACAAATGATGATGCTGCTGCTAGAAAATACTTGAAATTACCTCCTAAAAGCAGGTCACCTAGTAGGGTGCCAATTAGCACTCCATCTAAAGCTGTTGAAAATGCTGGGAGTCCTGGAAGTAATGGCAGGTCCTCATCAACCGTTGGCCATGTAAACAACCATGGTTCAAAGGATATTCCAGCATCTCCCATTAATGAATGGAAAGGACTGATAGTTGACTCTCAGCAGGAGCCCAGTAGTGCAAGGTTTGTTTGTTTTGCCTTGCTTTGCCCTTCTCAGTTCTCGGTATTATTTTCTAAAATATAAAGTAATTTAAGCACTTGATGTTGTTCTTGCAGTTTAAGCTTTTCTGAGAGACAGAGGAAGTGGAAAGAAGAGCTCGATCAGGAGCTTGAGAGGAAGCGAGGTTAGAATATCTCAAGTAAAATATCAAATGATTGAAGTAGTTTTTAAAATTAACATCTATTGGTCATTCGGCCCCCAACATTTGGGCCTCCCCAGCTTGATTCATGATTTTGCAATTATCATTTATTTTGATCTCCGACTTTAGTGTGCATTAATTAATATTAGACTAAAATTGACTATTTTATGTAAGCAAGAGACACGGGTAGAGACTTCGAAATTGTCCCTGTCTTGGTGCATAATTGAAAAATACTTTAGATGAACAAAACAATTCACCAGCTGCATTTGTTTACACATGCTTGGACAATGTTGCAGAAATGATGCGGCAAGCTGGCATGGGGGGAAAGACATCTTCACCAAAGGATCGAGCTTTACATCGGCAGAGAGACCGGACAAGGTTTGCTTCTCCCGGCAAATAAAGAAACTTGTTAGAGCGTTCATTCCGCCTTCGTGAATGGATCTTGTTAACCGCTGGGATTGCAAACACGTGTTACTTACTGCAGTTTTGTTGGGGTCGTTAATGTTATATATCCAATATGTTATATATCCAATATGGCCCGTTTTTGCCATTTGAGATATCTCAAATGCTTATCTTGTCCGTGTTGTTGTGCCATGTAAAGCTTTCTATACATCTGTTGCTTGAAATTTTTTACTTTCGTTTGGGGTTGACAGGATGCTCGCCTCAAGTTTATGCTCTGTTGTATTATGAAAATAGAAATAATCAGAACTTTGTGGCACAAGATTGCCTACAAAATCTGTTGCCACCTGACTCGGTTTTTATTTTTTTATTTTTTCTTAGTGATGATTTTTCAATGGTAATTTGCACTCTGATCCGGTAATCCTACGGTACAGAATTGATCTACTAATATGATATAATTAGAACTGAAGTTTATAACTGTTAATCTCAATTCATTTCTTTTTACAGAAATAGTTAGTTAAAAATAATATTTTTCTTTTGATAGGTACAAAGTATGAAGTGAATTAAAATTCTATTGGTGAGGGTTAGCAGTGATGGTGGTGGACGCTGAAATTGATGGTGGTAAGAAGATATTTAAGTGAAAATGTTTTTTGTTTTTGATTTTATTTTTTAATTTTAATTACAAAGTTGTTATTTTATTTTGTTTTTAAAATTTTATTTAGGAAACATTGAAAGTAACTTTTTGTGTACTTTCATTTTTGTTTTTATTTTTTAGTATAAATTTTTGAAAATAGAAAATTTGTAATTAAAACTGAAAATAGGAAATGAAATTAGAAAATATTTTTACTAAACAAGGTCTAATTGATTTTAAAATTTGTGATATTCAAAGGATTTTGATATGGTAGATGGTAGAAGTTTATATTAGTTGTTTCAGTTGGCAAATTAAGTATTCATCTGATATCTAGTCGCGGAAATAGAATTGTGAAAATTGATTTTTATGTCATTTAAGATAGTTAAAACTTCTTGAACTAACTGATTTCTTTTCGTTAGTCAAATTAAAGTTTGATTAGCTTAATGACTAACTAAATAACCATTAAATTTAGTTTGATAAAATGGACTTAACTAGAGTGTTTAAATTATAGGAATTGCGCATGAATCTTGTGTTTTACTTTGAATTAGACTTGAGTAACAAATTTTTGACTCGAGTGGAAAAACAACCCCTTCTTTTAGAATTTTTTACTAACAAAATTTAAATACTAATAACTCAAATTGGATTAAATGATTTATTTTAACAAGCTTTATTTCTAAGGCAACGCAAAAAGTGTTTAAGTGGTCTTATTTTTTTAGAAGTCACAATTAACATTAAAATAAAATTTAAAATTTATACAAGTAGAATTAAAATGTATTTTTTTATAAATATATATATATATATATTTATATATTTGATTTGAATTATTTTATAAATGAAAAGAGAGTAGCAATTATGGAATTAACGGTGATATTTGTTAAAGGTTGTTAGTGGCGTTAGTGTCAATAACATTGCGACCATGATTGCCGGAATATGTCTACTAAAACTAGTTTCCAGAATAGAAATGAAGTAGAACAAAACCAGGAAAATTAAAAAGCTATTTCAAGAGTTTGAGTAACCCCCGTTTATTTTAAGAAACAAAATTTTTTGAGAAGTTTTACAATATAATGGCTAATATAAATAGTCGGTGAAAATCACTTTACATTAAAGAATTGTATGAAGATTTGCTACCTCCCAATTTTCGGTTTATGCTCTGTGATATTTTGAAGTGCATCTTTGACATTGGTGGAACTGTAATTTTCTTCTGGTCAAATCATAGGCATCTGGAAAATCTTTTATAATACAAGATTCGAAACATGTTTCCATGACCCAATTATCTATTAACTCTACCGAATTTTATTGACTAGCATGTTTTACTTTTGATTGAAAAATAAAATAAAATCAAGTGTGCGACTGTTATGGAAAAGATGCAGTTGCTGAGCAACGAACAAAAACAAGAACGAGTACACAAAGGATAGTAAATGTAGAACTCATAAAAGAAAGGATAGTACAGTAGATCTTATAAAAGAAAATAATTTCAATTTACAAAAACAACACTAAAATTATCAAAACTCAGCTTGATTTTTTCACTCGTTTGGGATCAGTATAGTTCCTACAAACACGATTTATGCCGCTGTTTGACAAAAGTTTCAATTAGTCAGTTGAAGCAGCAGGAAGTTTGCGGGCAGTCCAACACAGGCAGAATCTCGGATGAGTAGGCATCCAACTGTCCTTGACTGCCACGTAAATCTTTGTTTTGTGATCAGTAAAACAAAGATTACCATACTAGAGATTACTTCACTTGGGATCAGTAAAGAAACTGATTACTTTCTACCACTAATTCTCATGCTTCTCAGATTGAGAGGACTCCACACTAGAGATTTACGTTGCAGTGCAAGGACAGTGGGATGCCTACCCATCCGAGATTCTGCCTGTGTTGGACTGCCCGCAAACTTCCTGCTGCTTCCTGTCAAAGTTGGCTTTGCCTCAACTGATGTTCTTATTTCTGGAATTGGTGCAAACAACCTTGAATACCGAGCTTTCCTTTGGTTCCTTATTGATCTGCTTCCGCTAGGGGATTCAGAGGTAGCCGTAGATAGTGAAGTTATCATGTCGCAAGTTGTGTCAGGACGCAGTGTAGCCACAGAAACGCGCCTTTTGGGCTGAAGGACCCGTGTTGTTGGTGGTGAAGATGGTGGTCTCGCAGCAATGGATACTCTTCTTTTTGGTTTCAAAATGCCTTGGGCATTCTTAGTCAGTGAGGGCCTTCTCTCAGGTGGTGGAGGTAAGAAGTTGGTAATTCTTCTCAATGGCTGTCTGCCTGAAGGATTCAATGGTGGCTTCTTTGCGGCCTTCGGAACTGCTGTCAACGTAGAAGTTGAAGGTTGAGCTGAAACAGCCAATCTGCTTTCTTGCTTAAGTCTGATTTTTCTCTCCTCTGCTACCTTTTAAAATTTAACCACACATTCAATTAGTAATGTTTCCAAAATGACAGTTAATAATAGCACTAACTAAAACTAGCTAGAAAAAAGACGAGCACATCCATAAGGTATAGAGAGTCAGAACCATATATTTGACATCTTTCCAAATTAGTGGCAAGTATATTAGTCATGGTTATACCTTTTCTTGAAGATTTTTGCACATGACTTCTCTTGCAATAAGTCTCGTTTGCACTTTCTGCAAGGTATCTTCTAATTTCATAATCTCCTTCTCATCATGTTTCAGCTTTTCTGCCTGTTTGTGATGAAATTCCCAGTTAGAAAAAACTAAAAAATCTCAAATCTCCATTATTCTTATCAAAAGAACAGTTAGATACCATTTGCTTATACTTCAGCTCAGTTAGGTCAGTTTGCTTGCGGGCTGGGCCACTCTCAATTCTTCGAACACGTGTAGCAAAATTCAGAGAGCAAAGTGTCTCTGTCAAATCTGCTGTACTTGGACTTATCTGGACAAACATTAAAGTTTTGCAATCACCTCCTGCATTTCCATCCCAAATCAACATCATAAACTAATAAAGAAAAGATAAAAAGACCCATTTGAATAATAAAAACAGCCATGGAATTGAAGTTGTCTTTGTTTTTTAATCCAAGAAACAGTATCAGTTTATGATGTGCCAAAGTTTAGATGTCAAAATAAATAAAATCATGCAAGAGTGATATACCCAAAATAGCATAATGCAGTGAAAGGAATCCTCACCTAAAGAGCTTTGGAGTATATGCGTGAGCTTGGAGTTTCTATCTCAAAAGAAAAATGCAGATACTAATTAGATAAATAATAATTATTTAGGATCTGTTTTAGAGATGGCATGAAAGAGAATTACCTATAAGGTATGTGGGCTGATTTGGATGCAAGGGCTGAAATAACATCACCCAGTGCTGATAGAGACTTATTTATGAATTGAGATTCCTTCAGTCTTTCTCCTTCAGCTTCAGTTTTTGCTACACGCTCACTGCCTGCTAAGTCTACTAGCCAAAGGTGACTCCTTGTTCTCTGGCCATTGATCAAATTCTCCCCAATAACAGTTACTCGCAACAAACTGCATGTAACACCCATCTCTTTGTCATCATCAATAACGTACAGGCAATATCAACTTGCTGGCTTGCCCAATACTTTCATTCAATTTATTTAATAGTAAACTGATACAAATAAATTAGTCTTTGCCAATTTTAAATGTGATATTCAAGCACGAAAGTTTGCTAGTTATTTGATTGGAATATTTCAGCATCTGAAAAATAAAAAGTATAAACACAAATCAGTTTATCTGAAAGAAGCAGGACATACCAATGAGAACGACTACTAAGCTCATTAGCGCTGGTGGATCCAACAGATCTGACTCGGTTTCCAGACTTCAGCATTTCCCACACATCCTCTGTTCCATAGACACGAGCTTCAACAAGTCCTGGAACTTCCTGGGTTCCATCTGCAGCTTGTTTTATTTCCAACCTACATTTTAAAACATCAAAGTTCCATGTTTAAGTGGAAATATCATGAAGGGGACGAAAAGATTGAGATTACAACATTACATTAATGGATTTAACTACTATAGGCAAATCCAACTATGCTACCATAGAAGTAGGTGCAAAGATAATTAATTAAAGTCACAGGGACTTTCAGAAAAATAAGTTCCTCAAAAGTCATAAGGTCTGGCACTCTCAAATTTTATTTCATTAACAAAATGCGCAACGGGGAAAGTGGCTATCTAATTTAAAACCTCAAAACGTAGTTACAACGCTTACACAGCTAAAGTAGAATCAAAACTCACTTCTTGGTAGGTTCAGTCGAATTTTCTGCCAAGAGATCTCTGATCTTCTCATTGTAAACCTCCAACATGCTTACAAGCAATTCATATTTTACTATACCGTGTCTCTCTTCACATATCTGAAATAGTTCCTCTAGGGTTCTATAGTTAACTCCCCTGTGCTCTGGTGTTCCCTCCATTGTAAAAGTCTTGCCAGTTCCAGTTTGACCATATGCAAAAATGCAGACATTATACCCATCTAACACTGATGTTACAATAGGTTTTGTTTGTGTGAAAACCTTCTCTGCGCAATAACAATATCCACACAATTAATTGTTAGCCAAAATCTGCAGAAATTTCTTAATGGAAACTAAAACACCAAAAATTTCTAATTCCTCGTCTTACTACCTTGGTTATCTTCAGGTCTGAATACATGATCAAATTTAAACAGCTTTTTAGAAGAATCGGAGCAAATGACTTGGAGCTCATCAGGAGATGAGTCAAAATTGACAACAGATACCGCTGAACCATTTACAATGTCACTCCCATTCAATGGTCTGCATCTGCAGAAAACTCTGATATTCCCCTTGAGTTCAATCACTTCATTGTAAAGCTGCCTACGCTCAGAAGACTCCTTCAGGTACTTTCTTTTCAACACTTCATATTCAGCACCTAGTGAGCGACAGAAAGATCAAAACCTAGTATAAACTAATCTTTAAGAGCCAGAAACTATTATTCAAATTTATGTTAATGTTAGAGCCTTACCAAGAAGCTGAACAGACTTCAAAACATCCTGGCCTGGGAAGGACTCAAATGTTAGCTTCACTTGATCGGACAGGGCCACATGTTCTTTCTTCAAAGTCTGGTACATGAAGCATAGAAACCAACATTAACAAGAGCAATATTTGGAATGATTCTGATTCTTTTATGTGATCATCAAACCATAAAAACTACCTGAACTTTGGCACTCAAGTCAATGATTTTCTTCAATATTGGGAGCGTATGACCCTGATCAGGAGAACTTACACGGGCTCCATCACTGGTCATACTATTCTCAACGATGATGTCAGATGTTTCATCCAATTGCGCTGCATTATGTAACGATATGTAAAAATCAGACAGCAGAAGCAAAATCGAAACCGGTTTCTTGATATAATAATCTTTTTCACTTTCTTTCCTAGTTTTTCAGATAAAAACAAATCTCAATCCCTAATCATGTAGTTTTTCTTTCCTAAAACCACTAAATTACTCATAATATATGCAATCCTGAAACGGTTATTTATTTATTTTTTGAAAAAAAAGATGAGAAAAGGAGAAACCTAAGTTGGAAGGTTTATCTGAGGAGGCGTCGGAATTGCAGTGAATGAAAAATCTATTAAACTTTTTAGTGAGAATGTCAATGATTTGATCTGCAAGAAGCGAGAGATTTGTTAAATTGGTGAAAGAGAAAGCGAAAGAATGAAAGTGGAGGAAAGAGCGAGGAGCGTTACCATCCATAGCCATAGAAGATCTTTGCTGTGAGCTTCGAAGGTTTCTTTGCTTGCTTGTTCAGTGGTTGGTTGGTTGGAGCAGAGAGAGAGAGAGAGATTTGAATTTTGGGATCGGAACGTGTCTGTTTGAAAATTGCAACGGCTAGTTATATTCTCAACGAACAAGTTGGGCCTGGGCCTTCATCTTATGGACAACGACTTAAACGGTTAACCCTCCTTCTACTTATTCTGACCAAAAAAAAACACACTCTTATTTATTTGTTATTTATATTTATATATTAATATTAAAAACCAAAAAGATGATGGATATGATTTACTTACTTGGTTTCATCGAACGAATGAATAATTTAACTATGTACCAATTAATTTTCATTTGTTTAAATTAGTAAGAAAAAATAAATCAAAATTATCTCACGTCAACCATTATCACTAATCTGAAGTGAATATAATTACAGAATAAAATTGAGAAATGTTTAAAAATCAATATCAGCTGTATTTTATAAAAATACTTTGCATTTACACTTTATTATCTTTTGTATTAACTTTCTTTTTTATCTGGACCACAGTATTTTCTACTTAATAATATTTTTTAAATTAGAAACATCCAAAGTAGGACAAAACTTAAACTTGAGACTTTAGTTACTCTCTATTTGGATGACTTAGAAAACTATGAGAAGAAATTATAAAAAAAGTGTGCAAAAAATATTTTTGTTATGGTGTTTGTTTTATCATAAATAGAAGAGAGAGATAGAACAACTTTTAGTTTAACTTATTTGGTTTATGTTAATATTGTAATAGGAAAAAATTACCAATCCTACTAAAAAACTATTATACCCCCTCTCCCTTGAAAGAATTCATAAATAAAGTAATTTCTAGTAAAGTAATAACATATAACTTTTTACACTAATAACATATTGAAATTAAACTCTTAAATCTAGTAAGAAGAATTTTACTGTATATAACAATCTTAATCTTATCCAACTCAAAAAGTCAATTTCAAAATTTAATTAAAATACATTATTAATATGATTTTTGTACTGTAACAATTCATAAATTAACATATAAGTAAGAATATTTAATTTTTACAATAACTACGTTAAAAATGAACTTATGGTGATTTTTGATTGATTCACAGCATAAAACTTTTTACCCAAAGAGTAAACACGAATTAACTCGTCAAAACAAGCAAAAAAAGTAAACAGATTAATTGAGTGTATATGTCGTTTTGCCAGTCATTTTTTTCCTTTCTCCAAAATAAAAGAAACTGCAGAAATCACACAGATTTATTTATTATCAGTTAGATAAACTTGTTTAATGTTTACACATGGAAGACAAGTATGTTGCATTGCAACTCTGCAACATATGCTGCATTCATAACCTTGGTCCCATGTCATAGACATCCCCGACATGCTTCCTCCAACCCCAGTGTCATCGAATGAAACGAAAAATACTTGTGATAACATTAGTGTCTGTGAAAATGCCAAGGTACCATGGTGCTTGAAAATAGACATTACAGGAAAGGTAAATAAAGAAGGGAGATAGCAAACTATTTATTTATACAGCCAATAAGATAACTAACTAATGGTACAACCAACTAACTAACCACACATAACAAAATTAGTTACACAAATTGCTGATTAAAACTAATCATTACAAGTTAACAGTTTCATCACCCATTTTACATCCTCATCTCTCTCTCTCTTTGGTAAATTACATCATCAATATCACATCTTTTGTTTATCAAGTAGCTTATATTCTAGTTGTATGTTTTACTTTACAGATATGAGACGCTAGTCTCCTATGGCAATGAGAATCTGATACCTACTATGCCTTTTATTGCAAGTTTTGTAAATAATGTCTTACCAACCTCGGTGCCATAGGTTGGGGACTGATAGCATGGGCAGAGTTCCTAGCTAGCTCATGTCCAGATTCTAAAACCAATCTACATGCTGGGTTGAAGATTTGGGTTGCTTCTTTGGCTTTTGGTATCGGTTGTTCTCAAACCTAGCTTTAGCTATAAGTGAATAGAGTAAGTCCGCCTCAGCTGACGTATCATAGGGTGCTTCTAATATACTGCAACATCAACCAAATGGGGAACAAGAAATTAATGGACTGGATACAATAAACTCCAGATCCTGTATAGCATTTGAACAGACTTACCACAAGAATGCTACCGTGTTACACAGCAAAGAAGATAAATGGGAAAAGCAAGTAAACTTTGATCTGTAAAATTGATATCATTGGACACTTTAGTCCTAGAGTTTCAGAAACTATTAGTGCCTGATTTTCGAAAACCAATCACTTTAGTCCATGAGATTGCTTGTAACCATCACTTTAGTCTTGAAATTGCTTGCTGTCAATCAATTACACCATTGACGTAATCGATTACAGCAAGTAATCTTAAGTAATGGTTTCTAAAACTTAAGGATATAATTGATTAATGATAAACAATGATGGGTTCCAAAAGTCAAGGACTTAAATGTCCCGCGATCAATTTAGGAATCGAAGTAAAGGTTTGTTAACAATGGAGATGGCTAATCTGATAAAATATTCCACAGCCTACCAAGAAAGTTTTCGGGGGATAACAACAATTACCTGTCAAGCAGCTCCTCCAAGAGAATTCTCTGTGATGGGGTTACATAGTGAATGCAACTTCTAGGGCATTGTCCAACGGCAGATTGAACTTGGTAATCTTCCCCGTGACCTTAAACAGTTATTGAAGACAACGGAATTTACAAACACATAAATTATGAAAGAATGTTATTTGCACAACACGTTTTGAAACCAGGAGTTAAAGATTAGGAAATTGAATTACAGAGAAGACAACCTTGAGAAGATGCCCGTGCTGTTCCAGTTGAAGAGACATATTTGAAAGCATGAGGGGCTCTGTCCACACAGGAATTTGAACACGCTGCAGAAAATTCAATTTGTGAATACAATGAAAAGTGAAGTGCGTATTGGTTAATTCCCAGTTTCCAAAGTTAACAAATATGACACAGCTTGTTGAAAAAATTATTGGGGACTTCAAATATAGTGGCAACAAACATTAAAACTAAAATAAAAAGTGGCATAAAATAAAGGCATGGTGAGTAATGGTACCTTTGCCGACACAAAGAATCTGGTTAACAAAAATATCAAAAGCTTCACACTCTGGTGTGTCAAAGGGATCTAAGCATTCGCTGCTACAAACGCAACACAGAATGAATTGCATGAAGAATAATAGAAAGGGAGGTGTTGAAATTGAGAAAAGGAAAAAAATGTGTTGTTGACCTTTCAATTAATTGAGATGGTGTGCAGTTGGATAGTATCTGTAGTGAGAGAATTGAATTAATCATAACAAGGCTATGTTTATGTGGCAGCTAATAGAAAGATAGAAAGTAAAGATTTATTAAAATCAGACCGATCATCGACTTAATAAGACTAAACTTATTAAGTATTGAGTTAATAAATTGGTTGTCAATTCAATAAATTATTGGTTGAACTGATTAATTCGATATATGATAAAAATATTTAGTTCAATTAACATAATTGAACTAATTTGAATCATTATTTCAATTAGCTGAGTGACTCAACTCGGTCGTATGAGATCGGCCGAGTTGAGTCAAGTTTAATAATACTTACCCGGTATGCCTGAATGACGCGGCGAATCATAGTGTCAGAATGGTCACCTGTGTTGAGGTCAGGATGGTACTGCTTAACCTATACAAGAAAGAGAAAGAAAGCACGTGAATGAAAGGTAAAGGAGGAGGGTATTGATGAATGGATGAGTTCAGTATACTTTGGCTCGGAAAGCAGCTTTGATATCGGCAGAGGAGCAGTGAGGATGGATTCCAAGCACACCGTAAGCATCGTCTCTGTCTTTCACACTGCAACTGCTTCTGCTAATTGGGTTCTTCTTCCTCGCCCAAAACGAAAAATTGTTATTCCCGAAAGGGGCAATCGTTGTTAAACCCAAACTGAAGCTGCCCATTCTCACTTCACTACTCTTTCTTTCTGCTCACAAACACAATAACTGTTCGCTGTATCTGATGGTTAAGTCAAGTGATAGACAGTTCTGGAAATAATATTTAGCTTCCTCGTGGACTCTAAGAAATTAGACAGAAAATTCTGAATTTGTAAAAATGATAAAAACGTTACTAAGATATAACTATCCGTTTCAATATTTTGTGCGGTGCGAGTTTAGTTTTGTTTATTGGTGATTTTTAACTCCTTTAAAAAAAATAAAATTCTCTAAAAATAATGATTTAATTGCTAATATTACTCATGCAATCATCTATGAATCGCCAATATTAAATTTATATAAAACCAATCTTAATCGTTCAAGCATTGGAAATGAACACTAATCCCTTTTATCTTGATCCAAATAATAGAGAATACACCTTTTATCAGGAACATAGCCTTCATCTTTCAGGTGTTTCAATAACCCAGACAAAAGCCAGAATATAATATCAGCTTGTGGATGCATTTTATCCCCTACAACAAAACTATTTACTTTTTTTTCAATCTCAATCCAACTTATACCCACTACTTTTGCCACTCCCATCTCTTTCATTCTCTTAATGGCACTTGCTCTCTCTTTCCATTTCCCTTCACTAGAATATATGTTTGCCATCAAAACGTAAGGGGCTGGGCTATCTGGTGCAGCTAAAAATAGTATATCAGCAGCATATTTACCCATCTCAGAATCACCATGTATCCCACAAGCACCAAGCAATGCTTGCCAAACTGGCACACCAGGATTCTCAGGCAAACCCTCTATAAAATCTTTAGCTTCCTTAAGAAATCCAGCCCTACCCAACATGTCAACAACACAGGCATAATGTTCGGACAGTGGACTTAACCCGTGGTCTCTAGCCATGGATTCTAAAAACTCCATGCCCTTCTCTACTAAGCCCGCATGACTGCAAGCATGAAGCAATGACAAAAATGTAATATCCGTGGGTGCTACACCCTCCATTCTCATCTCTTCGTAAAATTGAAGTGCTTTGAAACCATCACCATGGCGGGCATAAGCTGCAATGACAGAGTTCCACGAAACCGAATTCTTTTGAGTCATCTGATAGAAGACTTGGAGCGAGTCATACAAATCTCCACACTTGGAGTACATGTTTATGAGTCCATTACTAACAAAAGGGTTCTGGCTGAAGTTCTTTTTAATAATTAAAGAGTGAATTTGTTTACCAAGAGCCAAAGAAGTTTCAACACCAAACACCCCAAGAATAGCAGAAACCATGTCTGGATCCACTTCAATCCCCAATTTCACCATTCTTGTAAATATCTCAATAGCTTCCTCCTCAAGTCCATTTTGAGCAAAAGCTACCAGTATTACAGTTAAGGAGACCTCGTCAAGCTCCTCGGCAGACTCAAAAATCTGCCATGCTGCTTCTAAACTTCCACACTTCGAATACAAATCCATCAAAGCACTTTCGATACATAAATCCGACTGCATTCCTAGTTTCCAGAGCAAGCCATGAATTTTACGGCCTTCCACCAATGCTTGTAAACCTGAACAAGCCATGAGTGCACTCAAATATGTCAAAACATTAGGACTCACTGACCCACCACGCATCCGAGCGAACAATCTCAAACTATCCTCATAAAATTCATTTTGAGCGAGGCCAGAAATCAATGCAGTCCAAGTTATAACATTCCTCTCAATCATGTCATAAAAAACCTGCCTTCCATGAGTAAAACACCCACACTTAAAATATGATGTTATGAGAGCATTCCCAACAGTAATCTCCCTCTCAAAACCACCAACAAAGACCAAAGCATGGATCATTTTGGTTACACCAGAGAACTCAAGTCCATCACAAGCAGACAACATTGTAGTCAGTGTAGCCTTATCAAACCGACAATACACAGTTCTAGACTCACTCATTCGCTTGAAGAATCTAAAACCCGAGTCAAAATCCATGTTCATGAAAAACCCAGAAATGATTGCATTCCACGACACGGTATCTTTCACGGGCATATGATCAAACAGCTTAATGGCATCCTGCAATTCACCGCATCTAGAGTACATGGAGAGGAGAGAGTTCCAAACAAAAAGGGCATTGCGGGGGTAGGTGTCAAAATGGAAAAATGGAGGTTGCTTGATGATACGGGCATGGATGGAAGAACCGAGAATGAGGTTTCTGTCTCTGCCGCAAACAGAGAGTAGAGAACTCAAGTTTGCTTGGTTGAGGACAAGTTTTGAGGTTGCAGGAAATGGGTTTTGAGAAGTTGGTGCCTTTGCGTAAAAGGGTATTTTGAGAGAATCCGTCCATGAAGGGAGATGAGCATTAAATTTCCATCTGGATTTCATCCATGAAAGGGAATAGAGAGAGGGTGATGGCGCGGGAAGGACAATGTTTGACAAGTTCTAATTTCTAAACCCGCGGATAGAAAGGAATTAAGAATAAACGTTCACTTTGTGTTTGGTGATGAAACTGATACACCTTAAGTGGCTTTACTCAATTATTATTTGTAATAGGCGTTGGTTGGTGATGATATTTTTCCTTGTTCTGAATGATTATAGGCATGAGCATTTTTCTGTTATGACCTAATAATATTAGAACCAAAATAGAAAAAGAATATTAATTTTGTTATAAGCTGTTTCCAGCTATGCTAGTTTACAACCATTTACACATGCTTAATACTATCTCTAACAGGTGAAATTGGTTAAGAATAGAAATTGAATTTGCATAACTAAGGTTTTAGGTTTACATTGCACTGATGTGAAAATCTTTTCTTTTGTTATACTGATATTAAAAAATTATTGGCAATTATATACTAAGTATTTTTATAAGTGGTTATTGAGTTTTAATATATGTTAATAAGTCTTTGATGTGTTTGCAGATAAAATGAAAATAGTTTGAAAACAATGAAAAAACAATGGTAAACTATGCAAGCTATTTAATTTTTGATAATTTTACATTAATTTACTTATCTTCCTATCATTATAATTGCTGTTAATTTTTAAAAATATATTAAATTAGCCCAACAGGGCCTTGAATCCGCCATTGTTACCATTCATACACAATCGCAAACTATTCATTCATCAAATTTTGCAACAATACATTAGCCTTTTTAAGGTATTTGAATCCAACAAATACAAACGAAAATCACAAAGCTCTCTCTCTCATGCATTCATGAAAGGTAAAATACATAATACTTGATCATTTCACAAGGTTCCGAGCGATTATCACGCAACTGAATGAATGGTTTGACCTCCATCGTAATTCCAGCCATGCAGTACAACACGAGGAGTGACACCCTGAGGGACTTCAAAAGATATATTAATAGGTATGGTCTCTCCTGGGATCAGTGAAAAGTAGTTATCTGAGTAATGAACCGGAAGAATTCTTGTGTCTTCCCCTTCCTTGGAGTCCATCTTAGAAGTATGAACAGAAAAATGAAGAAAGAAAGCAACACCTACATCAGGCCCATTTATTTCAGTAACTTTAAAGCCATCACTTTTCCCAGCAAAACAATTATGTATCCTCTTAAACCAACCAGTTTCGTGTTCTTTTTCAGCCCCACAATGCACAGTTTCCAGTGGATATGTACCATAAAGACCATCACTTTGCCTAGCTGTTGCTGAACTTCTAGAGTCTGGTCTTTTAGATGTGTTTGTCACATGCATTTGAACATTGTAAGTGGATTCTTCAATCGAAAACTTTGATGTTATCTTGAGAGGTATTTTCTTTTTCCTATATGGCTCCAACAACTTGTAATCTCCACCAGAAAGATGCAACCAGTAAAAGTTTCTAGATATAATTCTACGATCAGACATGTTATAGAGTTTGAGAAGAAGAAAGTAGACTGGCTTTGGATCTTTTGACTTTGGATACTTCATCTCAACAACAGGGGCTACTTTTTTGGGCAGCAAAGAGAGATTTTCATGAAGAGTGTAGTATGGGCATGTTCCTTCGAGATCCCACACTGAAGCTTCAATAGCTACATTAGACAATTCTTCTGATGTAGTATTAACAACCTGTTTCCGGAAGGAGGATAAAAAAGGATACAAAACCTTGAATGAACTAATATTTCATAATTGGACCACGCAAAAACAAAATTGTGAATCATAGAACTTTCACAAGTTTGTTATTCTTGTAATCTTTTTAACTTGCGTTCTATCTCAACTTTAACTTTATGAAAATGAGTCAAAAAATATTAATCATATGGGTAAAAATGATGTCTCTATTTTCATTAATTACTCATAAAAGTGGAACTTTAGACACTAACCTCGATAAAATATGTAGCCAGATTAAGCTGTACATGAATTGGTTCTGCAGCACATCGACAGCCATAGAAACCTGCCGTTTGATCAAGTAGGTGATCATAAAATTGACCTCTCAGACCAGTCCAAGGATTTTGTGTTTTCCATATCAATACACCTGTATATTTACTCCACATGCGAGAAGTCCATCCCTCCAGAAGAGCTCTATATTGTATATAGTTAACAAGTTGGGCCTAGGAAGATTATACCATCAAAATCAAACATCGACTCAACAAAATAGGACAATAAAAAATGTATCACAAATGGCTAACCTTCTCCTACCTTCAAACAAAAATCATCTAGATCTTTAACAGAACCATAAAGTTGAATCTGATCATGAACCTTGGTTGGTTTTGAATAAGGAATATATTTATGGTAGTCCCATATGGGATTTGGAACTTCTTCTATATAACCATTGGGTAGCTTCTTAAACACTGGTATCTGCCATCCCTCTGAAGGCATTGTTGCTCTTATGGTAGCTGCAACTGGCACACCCACAGAACCAACCTCGGGATTGAATCCATAATTGTAAAAGTAATCCTTGAAGAAATCTTCAGGATTTTGAATTTCATAAGGACCATCAGTGAAGTTCCCCATCCCATCAGCAAACCCATCCCATAATGAACCTTGTACGTAAATGCGTGTGCCATCAAGATACTGGCTAGGATCTCTCAACATTGGGGACAAGTCTCCTACTGGTTTGCTACTTTCATCCATGTTTTCAAAATAAGGATGAAGCCTTAGATCATTTTTCAAAGCAGCATTTATATCATCCGGTGGAATTTGTTCATTTCCACCCACCCATAGGGCAAGACTAGGATGATTTCTTAGAAGCTTGACCGTGTCCCTTGCACAAAACAAGAAAAGGTCATGGTCCCGTGGACCATTTGGATTAGATACAGGGACACCACGTCCATCAACATCCCCAGTAATCCAGAACTCCTGCCATACCTACAAAATTTACACCAATGTAGCAATTAACCAATACCACCATGGATGTAAAATAAACATAAAGAACCTAGGATATTGGATGGCACCAACAATGATCTCGTATGTATAAGCTTCTAAACCAGTTAAATCTTCAGAGATCATTTGGTCTAGGAGTAGCACCTCTAAAAATCACATGACAGTATTTGTACACAGGATTTGAATATCCCAACATGATAATAAGTAGCACTTAATAAAAATGATGCAAAACAACCACTTAATTAAAATTACTTTCAAGAAACTTCAAACAAAATAATAGGTTTTAGAAAAAGAAGATCTGAAGCAAATCCCTACCATATCCAAAATAAAATCCATAAATTAAGGGCATAATAAATAATATTCAGCATCGACGATGAACTGCATAAATGTGCTCTTAGTAGGGCGATTGAGTCATTCAATTTAACACAGATTGCTGTATCCACACAAAAGTACTCAGAAAGAAAGGAACATAAACAAATCATTCATGCACACAGGCACAGCAGAGCAGCGCTAAGGCAAAAAATTCATTGATGAGGGTCTGATAGCAGCTGCAGCTTACCAGAAGGCCATAATAATCACAATAATGATAAAATTCAGGTCTCTCCGCCAGTCCACCACCCCAGCAACGAATCATGTTAAAATTCATATCTGCGTGAAATTTGATATCTGTATTATACCGCTTCTTTGAAAGCCGCAGAAGTCCATCGGACAATATCCAGTTACCCCCTCGAATAAAAATCTGTTCTCCATTGACTTTAAACAACCTATAAAATAAGATGTATGTAATGAAACATATGCAGAAACAGTATACAGATTGAATTATTTATACAAATGAAAAAAGGTAGAAAGTAATAACATTAAAGAAATCTCAGACATCTCCGTACCTTCCACCAGTAGCATCATCAATATGGCTCTCAATTTTGCGAAATCCAAAGTGATGGCTCCATGAATCGGATTCACCAAATCCTTTAACATCAATGTTAATAACCACATTGTACAAAGATTGCTCTCCCATCCCATTTGGCCACCATAAATTGGGCTTGTAGAAGGGAAGCTGTTAAATTCAGACCATTAGAACTTGGAGAGAAGCATAGAAACTTAAACCCCAAACATGCAACTAAACAGGATTAGTAGTAAAAGGATGTTATAAAATATAATCTACCCAGGATCGCATGTGCTGTGAAATGAAGAAAACTATGATCATTTGGGTTGCTTTAAACTTTTCTATATGCCTGATTGCATATGTTAAGTTAAAAATGGGGGGCTATCCCTGTCACATGATAACTTAGGCAGTTTTAAATGTTTCGCTGTCAGATTTGTTTCTTTGGATCATACGCATCAGCATAACCAATAAAGAACAACATTAAGTGATAACTTACAAATTATGGATGCCAATGTCTTGACAATTGCTAATATATCTTCATCAAATTTCCCCCATCATATCTGAACCCTTGTTCCTTTGATAAGTAGAGAAATATGAGTCATTTATTATTTACGGTATTTTGATCCTAAAACATTCAGCAACATATTAAAGGTTGTTTGATATTTTGATTACAGTAAAGGCTCAACCTATGACACTTAAATCCAATTATAATTATTTATTACTGTAAATTAGAGCAATGAGCTATCCAAACTTCAGACAAATCTACGCAACACACACGCTAGACATAAGCCATCCAGACAAACATGCACAAAAGCTGTTGGAGAACACTACCTAAATGTCAAATTTGATGATCAGATGTTTTGCACTAATGATTACGTTCTTCACATTATGTGTTAGTGGTCTAAGCACAATAGACCAAACTTGGTCATAAGCGTGATGAAAGCAGTTACTGACCTCAGGAAATGTATATTGCACCTGAGACTTTGCAGGAATTGAGATATGTTGAGTTTGAAGATGCTCCAGTAAGCAAATGCTATCGTCAAGTTCTATCGTCACTTGGATACTCAGAGAACACTCAGCAGTCCAGGAGCTCCTGTTTTCCAACTCAGTTGTTGTGTGTAGATATGCTCTCTTATAATTATCAGAAAATGTTGAAACCAAGTGGGGATCAATTACTTTTACTGGCTGCAACAAACACAGACACTGAAATCATCCCACCAAGGAACAGCCGGAAGCAAAATCATCTATAGAAAAGGAACATCAAATGTTTGAGACCAGATTTATTGATTGTATGGACTGCATTAAAAGCTAAAACTGGAAGAGCAATTCTGGTGTCTAACTCTACAATATCTTGGTTTGTTTTCCATATGTCTCAGTGACTCCCCAGAGTATTATTTCATAAAGCCAACTTAGGGTTGGATTTGGAGTTCAAGAATATTTAACCATGAATTAAAAAAGTATTACTACCAACAATGCATCAAAGATCAAACAGCGAAGGAGGAGAAAGTGAAAGGCCTTGATAATTGGTCTCAATGGTGAATCCTTAAGTAACCAACCAAAATAGTAAAGACTTTGGGATGAAATGAAGTAAAACAATTAATATAACTCACCCCAGTAACAGAAATAGAAACCTCATCCCATATTCCAGTATTCCTATCTCTGCAATATAATTTAACACTTGCATTAGTCATAGATACATTTTACTTTACGTGGCTTCTCCATAGTTCCAATTCTCTTCAAATTTCAAACAGTGGACAGGTATCAGGTAATGCCCAAAATGCTCTAGAAAAGAAAGCTAATTACCACACACCATAACAATCAAATTAATAGCAATAGCGATGTGACCTTATAGGAGCCATCCAATCCCAACCTTCAACATATTGCGTGGCCACATCCTTTCCTATCTACAAAAGAACAAAAGGAAACGAATTAAATATCCTTCAAGCACAAGTATTATTTCTCTTCCTCTCTCACAGTATTCTTAACTGATTCCACAAGTTATGTAACACTTCAAATTGATACTCAAAGCTTTCATGTATAAGAAGGTTATGATTCAGGAAGTTGAAAAGGAATGGATCAGAATTACGAATTGAATTTCCGACCTCGTGATCACCACCTTGTCCTCCCTCGGGAGGAATTGTCCCGGGATGCTCCGGAGGATGCACAAGAACAGCAAGCAGGTTTGTACCATCAGGATGAAGAATATCAGTGACATCAAGGGAGTGCCTTCGAAACATTCCTTTTGGTAAGACAATTTTGTGGCCATTCAAATAAACATCAGCAGAGTAATTGATTCCACGAAAGTTCAGATCACAGTGCTGATTGCTTGACTTCAAATGCAAAGGGTCAAGTAATTAAATTAGTGATGTCCAATTCATTCCATCAAAATAAGAAACCATCATTAAGTAAACCCACATATCAGTCCTTCAGATTTTGAGCGTAGAACACTTACATCATTTACTTATTTATAATACCAATTTGATCCCTAAACATCTTTTAGGAACCAGGTTGGTATAAGTAACTGGAGATGTAAATGTGCGACGCTGGATTGATTTAGGAGTTTACTCAACCATCATCTCATATTCAAAACAAGATCACTACATATCTTTGAAGATTAATTCAGCATATTTTGAAGCCGAATGTTAAAACCAAAATGTAAATCAAATGAATTAGGAGACTTACAAAGTTGCAGTGAAAGGTAGTAAAGAACCAGAAGGTGTAATAGTCTCTTCCAGAATCAGCAATGTCTATGATGTGTTCGTTTTGCAGTCCATAAAAAGGATCAGGGACGAGTTTGTTCTTCACCAAGGTGGCCAGAACACTGTTAATGAAGAGCGAGTAAGCACCGGGAAGAAGATGATAATTATCATGAAATTGTAAAATGGAAAAAGAATGAAAAAAGGAAATGAGGGAGATTACGTTCCAGGAACGAGAGCTTGCATCCATGGGGAAGTAGGGGAGGTGGGAGGGTGTGTAGTGGTGAGCTGAATTCCGGTGAAATGGACTTCGGTGGACCTGGCGGCGAGCCACCCGGAGTCCAGCGTGGTCTTGCGGTGTTGCTCCGCCATGGGAAACCCTAAGTGGCCGGAGAGTGTGTTTCGTTGTTTAATTATGGGCGTCTCACTTACTACTTACTGATGAATGATGATGAGCATGTCAATCCATGTCCACCAGAAACAGGACTCGACACGTTGAAATTCAACATATGCCACGTACATTTAGTGTGATGTCATATCCACACGTGGAATTTCGGTCGCTTTTGCTCGGGATTAAAACGAAAAAAATTTAAAGGGTCATATTTATATCTTTTGAAACAGTCAATTTGATTGTATGATTTTTTTTATCAACCCGAATAGAAAATCAAACGGGGATTAGATCTCACTGGTTAAAAATTTCGTAGTATTTATGTATGAAATTGGTTTAATTCAATTATTTAAGGTGTATTTAATAAGAGGTTTTATAAATAACGAAACACATCAGTGATGATAAGGTTATTTATTACAAAGAACCAAAAGAAGACTCAAGTGACGAAGATTCAATCGAAAACTGTGGACCCAGTCATAAATGTATTTACAAAGACTGAAGAAAACTTGCTGAAAAGAAAAAGAGAATCAAAATCTTATCTTGAGGTCAAGATCAAAAATCTTATTTTGTTTGTTTGACATCTTACCTTATCCTCCACGTGTCATGTCCGTGTAATCCTATCTTGTTATCTTAAATATGTCTATATAAAAGGATCGTCTTGTAAGAACAAGGGCAAGAGTTCGAGAGAACAAAGCCTTCAATAAATAAAATTGTATGTTCTATAAATAATGAGTTTCTAAATTTCCTTACTTTCTTCTAAAAACTCAAGTCGGTAGTTTCAAAGAGATTAAAAAGTATATTTTAAACACATGAAAAAAAAAGTTAAATTCTATTTTCACCTTTATTTGGAGTGATAAAAACAAGCCTATCTACAAGGATTGAAGAACATGAAAAATGTGTGAAGATAAGGTCCTGATAAGATTCTTATATCAAATACACTAAAAGACATAACCTTATCGGTCTGTAATCTTATCAACTTATCACTTATGTCACGTGTCATCATAATATGTAATGTAATTTTATCAAGTATCTCGAATAGTATTTTTATTTGTTTGAGTGAAAATAAAAATAAAAATAGTAAAATTAACAAATTAAATAATAGGAATTGTCATGTATTATTTATATAATATCTTTTTTGAATGAGACAATGATAAGTAGTTTAATCAATTATCTGAATAATAATATTGCCTTCTAGGATCCTTAACCTTGATCTTCCAATGCCCATCAGACAAATTAGCATTTTTGGCTTGTCTCCTCATCATCACAATCCTTTGATTCATTTTCTCTGTAAGTCCACAATAGGATTGCAACTCTTGGGGCATGCTATCATAAACCTTCCACCACCTATTGTGAGCCGAGTCACTAGCAAAAATGTGACGATCCAACATGTCCCAATTGCAATCATAATCCCTATAACATTGCCATGGCTTCACACCCAAATAGTGTATAGTATACGCATCATGTGGAACCTCATCATTATTATGCTCAACTCCAAAAGTTTTAAGGTAATTTAGCTTGGCTGGTAAACGGTGCCACCACGTGAAAACCTCGTTAAGGAAACCTTGGTCACCACCATTGTAGGGATGCACCTTAGAAGTTTTGTCCATCATGTTGTGGAACATGCATTGGGATGGCTCAATCACCATGAGCCCCGAGTTGAATAGTGTGAGCTCATTAGGTGAAGCTGATAATTGAGGGTAGGCGAATAAATGGTCGAGGTTCCTTAGGACCAAGAAATCAGAGTCTAGAAAAATGAGTTTTTGGTACTTTGTGAGTTGCCATATACGTAGCTTGCTATAGTTCCACTCGTTGTATGAACCCTTTTTGGCAAAAGGGTTTAAGATGCGTTCAATGCGCTTTATCTTCCATCCTGCGGCTTTTAGGCCCTTGATGGATTCTGAACCAATGGATTTGTCTGCTAGGAGGACTAGGTCACTGGTTACTTGGTATGTGCTTTTAAGGATGCTTTGAGCAAGTGCTATTGCTCCACAAACATAAGCTTCTGAAGAGTGAAGCACAGTTACATATGCAACATGTCTTCTGTTACTTTGCTTCCTTGATTCTGTATATTTCCTCCAAAATTCTTTCCCTGCCAAACACATTACCCATGTTAATATTCTCTACATTAGTGTTATAGATTTAAGAATTAATGACATTTTTTGTTCTTAGTTATCGTTCAACAACCACTTAAGAGTTATTCTCAAGTGAGAGTAACCAACCATAAGGGGTAGCAGAATCTAATTCTTGAATTTTGGTGTATCAATATATTTAATTGTTCAATTTTAATGATGAATTTAGTGAATAAGTTATCTTCTCGTACGTCAAGGGAGGTCAACGCTACTCTCTCTTTCCATTTTTAGAAAAGAATTAATAAAATTTTGATTCTCGGGTTTAAGAAATTTATGGTTGCCTCCATATCATTTTGGGTTTAGATCAAAGATTTCCTTTTCATAATTTAAGTGACACGTTTTGAGCAATACAAAACCTAATTCTCCTTAAAATGATTCTTTAATATTGTTATGTTTTACATTCTCATTGTGAATAAGTTACTTTTAAACAAGGGTAACCAACAATAAGATAGTGAATTCTTGTTCTTAAATGTTTTACTTTATCAATATTTTTAATTGTTTAATTTTAATGCTAACTTTTTAAAAAATGTTAAAGTTTTAAAGAGAAATTAGTGGAAAAGTTAAAGTTGAACACTTTTAAGAATCACACAATAAAAAATTAAAGAAGTCAAATCACTAATATATTAATTAGAGAACCAAAAATGTAAATAAGTCTAATTTTAACTCTCTAAAATAAGGATCAGACATTAAAAATGGAATAACCCATTACGGTTAAAGAAAGTTATGTCAAATAAAAAGCATGAAAACTCTTAATGTATAAAAATTATATGACCAATACAAGATCATGAAATTTTTTAATTGAACTTACTAAAAAAATAAAATTGCTGACTAATGCCATAGTAATTCTGATTAAAGCATGATAAAAAGATTTTACTTTTTATTCATGTGATGAAAATTATCATATGCACCCATAAATAGTTTGAGTTTAATAATGATTCAATGCTCTGGGTGTAAAAGTACATTGTTAATAATATAAATTAAATTAAAAATATGATTTTTGATGTAATCATTATATTTTTTTAACATTTGAAAACATTAAAAAAAACTAAGACAAACCTGACTCAGTAATCTAACATTAACAACCCCTAAAGGAGGTGTCTTTCATGGAATCATGTTCTCTTAGACACATTGTCTTCAAATCCAATTTCTTTTCATTAACAATTTCTTCAAAAAAGTATAATTCAAAACATTAATTGTATAAAAAGAAAAAGAAAATCCTCTTTTACCAAATTATCCATCACAATCGTATGGATTTGAAAATATATGATGTAGTAGCTTTATTAATTACTTATTTATCTTGTAAGAATATACACATAGTATGAATCAAATACTATAAAAGTAATTGATATCTTAAATTTCACACTCTTCTTTAAAAAAAACAGTCTTGAATATCTCTTTCTAATTAACCCTTTCAAAAAGTGATTTTTTTTGTCTGACTTAAATCTCACACACCTCAGTGTCTTTTCAAAAAGATGATATAAAACCGAAACATATATATATATATATATATATATATGGATTTGGAAATTAATTAATATCATGGAATATTATAACTTTCCTTAATTGATTTTCAATAAATTCCTAATATAATTGTAATTTTTAACATTTTTCACAAATATAAAACGTATATTAATTTATTGTTTATTAACTTTAGTTGCATTTTTAGTTCCCCTATTTTCATAATTTAAAAGTCTATTTACTTCCAAAAAAATTTATTTTTATTTTCTATTTTACTTTTAATTAAAAATTATCATCTTAATTATAAAATTCTCACATTATTTTGTATTTTAAAATTTTATACAGAAAATAAAAAAATGAGATATTATTTTCAATATTTTTATATAAAATTTTAAAAACAAAAAATAATCTAATAATTTTATAATTAAAATTAAGATGATAGTTTTTCAATTAAAAGTAAAAATACAAAATATAAAAACAAAAAATATTTTTTAAAAGTAAACGGGGCCATAAGTTCGTTAGTTTTTAATGGTATAAATTTATTTTTTCCTTTACCTTTAAAAAGTGTCCAAATTTTACCATTTTAATGGAGTTTTAATTTAATAATGTGCCACAATACCTAAATGATCATCTTCTTTGAAAAAATTTTAAAAAATTGACAATGTGGCAAAATAAAATTCACACATTTTTAAAGTTGGGAGAAGAAATTTACATGGAAAGGGAATTGAACGAGTAAAATCACACCGAAACATACTTAAGAAGTGCAAAACAACATAATTATTAATATCCTTAACTAATTAAGTTTATTGGTTTAGTCCCTCCAATTTTTTAATTAGAATTCAGTCCTAACCTTTTAAAAACATTTTTAAAAAATTATATCATAAAAGAGATAATAGAAAAGTGTAAAAACTATGATTCAAACTTTACTCTTACACTTTATGTTTATATTAAACACTGGTTATGTTGGTTTTATGATATAAACAGTGAGGACTATGTTTTAGAACTTGTAAAAATTAGAAATGAAATGTTAAAATTTTGTTTGGAAGTAAATTGAAATTAGAAAATATTTGTAGGGTCAAATAAATGTAACTACATTGTACCTGTTTGGGCATAAGGGGTAGCAATTTGGCATGAACCATGAGGCATAAGTGTTTGGTGCTTTAGGGTCATCAAATCTGGCATGTAGACCCAATATTCCCCTTGATGCATCAAAAGGTCATCACACTTGAAAATCTCTTCCATGGGACCACAAGACCCAACAAACACAACATACACCTTCCTATGACCACTCCCCATTTTGGTCAACCACCCACTCTCCACAGCCAAATTAGCCACCACCAAATTAACTTGCAACCTAAACACATCCTTAATCCCACATGGAATTTTTGCCACCACCACATTGAGATCCTCATAATTCTTCAAGATTGGCATTGGCATGTTTGGGCACTTGGGCTTGTCCCATTTCTCATCTTCATCAATCCATTCAGGGAAAAAATCACCCCATTTCAAATTCTCATCAACATGATCAAAATCAACAAACTTTGTCTCTACTTTAGGGTGGAATGCATCTAGTACTTGTTCATGTAGGGTAACATTCACTCTTGCATTGAAATTAACAAGACCTACCTTAAAAATGTAGTTTTTGTTGTTGACATCTTTTGCTATGATGTCAAACCAAGGTGGTATTGGTATTGGCTTTGGCTTGTGATCCACTTGAATAATGTTGTTGGTGTCAAGAGTGAGTTCTTTGTACTCTAGGGAAAACAAAAAGAATAGGAGGGTCAAGGAGACAAGCAAGAGACAAATAAGAAGAAGCTTTTGCCTTGAATGAGATTGAGAAAGAGAGGACTTGGAAGACATCTTTGGATTTTGTTTTTCAAGTTTTTGGCTTGGGTTGATCACAATTGACAAGAGGGGCCACCTTAAGTTGAGGCTAGTTATTATAGTCAACAAGTCTTAAATGACACTTTTTCACTACAACACTTTGCAACCGACCCACAAAGAAATTAAGAAAACCCAAGTTTGCAAGAAAAATATTTTTGGTGACCTTAATTGATTTTTCCAAGATGTATGTATCAATAAAATATAGAGACTTAAAATTTTCTTTCATAGAAATATATTTTACCTATTCATCATCTTAGAAAATTATCACTATCTAATAAATAATGTTTTTCAGTATAACTAATTTAGAATCGAGAAATGATAATTTCATTAATCTCTCATCTTCTTTTACAAGTTTGCTAGTACGTGTATGTGCTCATCACTCGTTTGGTATGATGCAACTTTCACCTAGCAATCAGCTGAATTTAGGATTGTCTACTTTAAAATATTGGTCATGACCATTGCGAGTTGTGGAAAAAACGGAAAATAAATAATAATTTATTTTGGGTGAGGGAAGTAATTTACTTGATTACTTTGATTCAGAATTGAATTTTTATTAGTTCAAAAGATTTATATTGCTAACTAATTTTTATTTATGTCTATTAAATGTCAGTATAATTAGTATATAACACAAATATAAAGTTTTGAGTGTACAGATTCAAACCTCAATTTTTTATTCTCCAATACTTATCTTTTTCTTGTTAAAAAAATAAAAATAAAAACTATGTTATTATCACTATTATTGTTATTCACAACGTATTTCTCTGTCTTTGAAATTGTAGACTCCTATGTATGCTAAGGGAGTGTTTGATTTGCAGTCGGAGAAATAAAAAAATTTAAAAATTGATTTGACACTTGACACTGTTCGAGACAGTCAAAACTTCATTTGACTGTAGGATGATTTTTTCCCCCAAACAACAAAGGTTTGTTGGCCAAACTCCGTTGGAGTGTTGTATCAAACCTGCTCTAAATATACTTTCTAATTGTACAATTTATAAAAAACGTTTCTCAAATCATCACGTACAAATGTACTTTTTTTTATATAAAAACTTGGACCGTAAGATTTGAAAGAACACTTTGAAAAAAATTATGAAGAACATTTTTTCTATAAAAATATTTGCTCAGATTGTATGATTCAAAATAACATTTTTTTTCTATAAAACAACTTCTTGGATATCATCTCAAGGTACGTTTTTCTATATAAAAAAACACTTTCTCATATTATATGATCCGAAAAAACATGTAAAAAATAATTGCTTAGATTGTATGATTTGGAAGCACTCTTTTTCTATAAATACAATTTCGGATCATGTAATATGGAGTATTAGTGACTTACCGTATGTGAATTATAAAGACAGTATCTTATGGTCAAAATTAATGTAACAATGTAAAATAGATAGTAAAAGCTTAAATGATCCAAACAAATGATATGATAATAATTCTACTAAAAACATAAGATTAATCTCTGATCTCAAGAGATATGTTAACCTTTACAAATTCTTATGATAGGTTATGTAATGCCCCAGCCGCCCACCAGCTTCAGCCTGGTTCGTTCTCGAACCATACCGTACTAGGAGAGGTTAGGCTCTGATACCACTGTAATGCCTCGGTCGTTTTTCAGGAATGAACGACTCTCCCCACAAACCAACACGAGTCATTTCTAGTGTGCTTTTGTCCTCATTCTCACACTTCCCGAGAACTTCCCAAGAGGTCACCCCTCCTAGAGTTAAGTGATAGGCTACCGAAAAAGCTAATGCATTTGTTGGTATAGATTGCACGAATTCTTTCCTTTAAGCTATCATCGACTGTATAATACTTATACAATCTTTGGATCCCTTTCATTCTGGTATGTATTTGGTTCGTTCATGTGTCCCTCCCATCAGAAGTCTGCCAGAAGCCGCTCCTTGTCCGTGCCTATGCATCGGCGATCACTCCCCACCCTCAACAGTGCCCAAGATGCCACATTCCCGCTGGAAGCCTGCCAGGAGCCACTCCTTGTCCGTGCCCATACACCGGCGATCACTCCCCGCCCTTAACGACGTCGGGATATCACAGGTTACATAAAAAAGAAACATTATAATTTAAATTGAGATTAATTAAAAGAATATATTTAAGAATATTTAAAAGTATATTAAATTGTATCATTATTAATAAAATATTTAAGAATATATTTAATGATAAAATATTTAAAAATATATTTAACTACATTATTAAAATATTTTTAATTATATGGTTATTAATAAAATATTTAATATTTAAATATTTAAAAATATATCTAATTACATTATTAAAAAATATTTAAAGCTATATTTAATCATACTGTTATTAATAAAATATTTAATAATAATATATTTACAATGTATTTAATAATAATATATCTATAATATATTTAATAGTTCATAAACAATACTAAAATTTATCCTTCATAAATTACTATAATAATGACGATTTATAGTCTAAAAGTAGAGATATTGATGTTTTACCTCAAGAAGTTTAACTTAACATCTGCTGATCAATTAAAATTTGATATATGTTCAAGATATATCATGTCAATATAACAGTTAATCTAAATTTAATTATAAAAAGATTAATTGTTTGTGTTTATCCTAATGTTAATTGATTTGTTCTATTGGGAGGTAATTGTGTTTGATAAAAGTTTTCTTGGATTTAAATATTGCATTTTTTGTGTTTGATAAAAGGTCTCATCTCCTATTGTAACATCCCAGATGTTTTGATAATAGAAAATAAATTGGAAATGAGTAAATTATTATTTGGCTTATAATGAAAATGGTATATGAAATGTTAAGTGGGGAAAAGCAATTTTTAAATGAAATTTTAAAGAAAATGGCATCAGGACCCTGACGCGTAGCGTGGATGGGACGCGTAGCGTCAGGTGTGATTTAGTGAACTGACGCGTAGCGCCAGGCTGACGCGTAGCGCCAGGCTGACGCGTAGCGCCGGCGTCGCGATCTGTTTTATAACAGGGTCACACAGAACAGAACCTGTAAACCCTCTCTTTCATTTTCTCTCTTCTCTGAGGCGATTTGGCTAGGGTTTTGAGGGAAACTTGGATTCTTGGTGGTTTTAAGCAATTTGGAACCAAGGTAAGGCATCTAGGGCCTCTAATCTTTAGTTTCTTCTCCTCCTCTTCATGGAATCCGAGTTTGCATGTGATGATTGGGGTTTTGATTCTGAGTTTCAGTGGCTTGTGAAGCTTGGGTAATGAGTTTGGAAGTATAAGGAAGGTAACGTACTAACTAATTTGATGTTTCGGTGACCGTAGGTGCCGGAACGAGCGTTAGGCAAGCGATTGACAAAGTGGACGTCGGAAGTGAAAGAGGAACGGTGATTCCAGCGGTTGTAGGACGCTATCCACCCCTTGAGCAAACTATCGGAGCTCGGGATAGAGGTAAGGGGGGTGTTCGGGTCATAATTAATTAGAATTGATATGAAAACAGATTATGGGAAGTTTAAGAATTTAATAAGAGTTGTCATAAATACTATAAAGTAACTAAATATAGTAGTTGTGAATATATGAGTATGTGGAATGAGATTAAATGGTTGAATATGAAAGAAATATGTTGATTGAATTGATTATATGATGAAATAAAGATTGGAATGATGGAAGTGAAATATATGTGTAATATTTCTACTTTGAGTGGTGTATGTACATTTGATTATGAATAAAAATATGGAATTTTGAATTATTGATGATATATGCAATAGCATTGTATGGATGGGTTTGACAAGTCGGTCGCCCTGTATTGTGAGCACATGCCAGTTTCTGGTAGTTGCACATGTGGTTCGTTGATGATATGCTATGATTATGAGATATGATATGTGAATATTTGGTATGGGATGACCAACGGTATGTATACCCCTCGTTTTCTGGCTCCCGTGGTCTTTGTGCCCAGTTGAGTTACCCAGTGGTCAAGTCAGACCCAGTGGTTGAGGTGGAGAGCCAAGTCGGGCTCGGTGAACCAAGTCGGGTTCACGGGATGTCAAGTCGGACTCCCAGCTGAAGGCCAGTCCTTTAGTATCCGGATACTAGGCGTTAAATTACATGAGAGTCAGTTGTGACTTATGTGAATCTTATATTGATTGATGATGGAAAATGAATTATGAATTGAAAGTGAAATGTGAATGAATGAAAGTATGGTTTGAATAAGTTAAAGATTGATGTGTATGTGTGTAATTGTATTGATGTGGATAAGTGCAGGAAACCGAAAGAGATTATGTAATAACAAAGAGCAGTAGGTATTGTTAAGTTTAATATTTCGTTCTATATTAATTATGATATTCCAAACACTCACCCTTGCTGTTGTTTAATTTTAGTGACCAGTGACAGGGAGGATGCTAATGCTGCGGAGATGCGCCAAGAGGAAGTTTGATGCCAAGGAATGGAGATATATATATATATATATATATATATATATATATATATATATATATATATATATAATGAATGTAATATTTTGAGTGTATGTGTTTAAGTGTGTAATAAGTAATGTATTAATATGGTGGGTGGTAGATGATAAAGTATGTGTGATGAACTTGCCATGATTATGCATGTTGTGGTTTGATGACTTATTGATGAGGATGAATGATGGCACGGAGCCATTGACATGTGTGAATGTGATGGGCAGGTGTTGTATTGACGCATGATTGATATGTGTGCTATGTGATTGATGCTAGGATGATGATTGGATTGATTTAGAATAGTCATGCATATAGTTGGATATTGAATTTAAGGAACCGGATAGGTGAATTTAAGATTCGGTGGGTGTAAGAAACCCCAGAATGCATCAATAGGTCTTCCATGACATTTAGGATTTAGATGCATTGGCTTTTGGTCCATTGGAATCCATTTAGGATGTTTGGTGTAAGGGTTTTGCACCTAATTGGGTTAAAATGTATTTCGCGCATAACTTGCGCATGTGTTGGAATTTTGGCGAACGGATAGCGCCAACAGTTCCGAAATAGGGAAAAACATGTGGCTCGTGAAGTTTCGTGGCAATCGGATCTAAAACGGGCCAATTGGATAGGTTAGAAGTTAGTAAAATGGCTTAAATGTGTAACAGCATCAGGTGCTGTCACTGTCATGCCCACGCTACGCGTGAGGCTGGCGCGTAGCGTGAGGTGCGCAGCAGATGGCTGACGCTACGCGTGGGAATGGCGCGCAGCGTCAGGCCTCTGTTTCATATTTTTGATTCTTTTCTAAATTAAGGGAACTCTAAGGTTTTGTCAAACTATATAATTATTATTTTGAGTATGTTTAGTGAAAATAAATATTATTTTGAAATGAGAAATAATTAAATTTTATTAAATGTGAAAAATTTATTGTGAAAATTAATTAAATGGATATAAATAAAGGTAAATTGACATAGGACGTCACACCTATTATCTATATGTCTAACTGAACATAGTTTCATCTAGAATGGCAATGACATATGTCCTTTTCTTATTAAGAATAGTCTTTTTCTCCCTTACTAAGAATTTCATTTATTGGTCTTTTTAAAATTCTCATCATTCTTTTTTTTCTTGTTAAGTAATGCATGTATATAAAAATGTGAGTCAATAGGAAATAGTTTATATCAATAGTATAGCTGACTACATATTAACTTTTATTTTATAAATTATTGAGATAAATGTTTAGTGCTAATAAAAGAATAATATATATTGAATTATACCCATTTTTATCTTAAATAGAAAACACTAATAACCATTTTCAAATTTATAGAGAGAAAATTATTTAGAAACAATAATCAAAAATTGATTTTGTATTTATTTATGAGTTATGAATAAAATAGAGACACTCTTTTGTCAATAATTTCACCTATGTAAACTTAAACAAGTTATATTTGTGTATCATTTACCAAGTTTTCATTTTTTTTTCCCATTAACAACATTATTCATCCTTCATAATAAAGTTTGGTTTCTCTTCACAGTTGGTGTTGATGTGAGGCTAAGGTTTTTAATTGAAACTTTTTATTTATTTATTCATTCATTCTTATGAATTCTGATTCCTATCTTTCCCTTTAGCACTGAGATAGTTTCTTCTTCATTTGGGTACTCTAGGTTGTGTGCACAATCAACAAAGTGTTGATTTTGATTCAGAATCAGAATGTTTCGAAGAGCAATTACTCCAATCTCCAAATTGGGATCGCAGAGCAATTTCAAATTCGTGACGCGCCAAAGCTACGCCAAGGTTGCATCTTCCCCAATGATTGAGGACAAACCCGAACCCTTGGTATGCAAATTCACACTCTTCAACCATAACACGAAAGGAACCAACCATTTTTGATTTGATGCTGCTCTTGTTCTTCAGGTTAACCTAGACAAAATGTTTTGGTCCAAGCCTTCTTCACTGGCACTACCCCGTGATTCACCTCTCAGAGTTCGAGAACCTGATTATCAGGGCATAAAACGTTTCGTTCTGAAACTCATGCTGTTTTATAGCAAGCAGAGCAAGTCAATTCGAGGGGCTAATGTTGTTTACAAGAGAATCATTTCCCAAGTTGATAAACCCCCCATTTATGAAGGTCCATTTCTCCTCATACAAAGGCTTATTCTGCTAAAGCATAGATTAGTCCAAACGTCTATGTTTGTGTTGTAGTACTTTGGTCCAGAATATTTCATTTCCTTTTGATCTTTTATATTTACGAGCTAGCGTTTAGGATTGAGTTAGATTCAATATCCAAATTTAAGATGACATTAGGGCCTATCATAGTTTCATTATTGGGAGGGGGTGTGCTGTGAAAGTTCCAGGATCTGCCCATTCTGCAGATGTTCATTGTGGGAGGGTGTGTTGGAAGTCTTACATTGTCTAAAGATAAGGCTGGTTAATAATAGATAAGGTGACGACAATCTTCATAATGAGTTAGATTTTAGAATTGAGTTAAGTTCAATATCCAAATTTAATATCTCCATTTAAGGAAAGGCATTTTAATCTTAATAAGAAAAGTTTCCTTCTGCTAATCCCAGTGTGTCTCTAGTTTTTGAGATACACTTCCACAAAGTATTGTTTGCAATTAGAGTTGAGTGATCATGCATGGAAAGAGTTTGATTTTTATTATTACTTTTACTTCTATTAGTGATTGTAGAAGTCATTCAGTGTTGGATCTCTTAGTATTCTAAACTTCTCCCTTCTTACAGTGTTTAATTTGGAGAAAACATTCAAAACAACATTCTCTTTACTTGTACTCCATATGTGGTTATGTTTGCGTCGCTTGAAGCAAGAGGGAAAGGAGGGTGTTGAATTTGGCCAGTACCTTTATGAGATTTACAATCATGATGTGGAGCTAAGAGTTTCCAAAGCTGGAGTGAGTGTTCTTTTGAGTAGATAAACTTTCATTAACATCATTATCTGTTTAGAGTTCTAAACTGGAACTACTTTACAATGATTTTATTTTATTTTTGCAATTTTTTGAAAGCAGTTTGGGGACTGGCTGGCCTTTATATTCGTAAATTATGATCATTCAACTTGAAATGGCAGGTTAACCTGCTACTGACAAAGTGGATGAAAGAGCTTGAGAAGATTTTTTATGGGAACATTGTTGCATATGATACTTCCTTGCTTCCAGAAGCTAAACCGGGTGAATTCTCTAATATTATATGGAGGTAGGTTCTGATCTGAACTAAATCCTCTTTTTGCCCCTATTCACAGTAGTAAACTTTCAATTCTGTATTTCTCTTTTGGATATTGAATCAAGGACAGTCCTACCACCTTCTTCCTTTTATATTCAAGGTTTATCCTTATTTGTGGATATATTAAAAATTTCAGGAATATATTCTCTGAAGATGGTTCCTCAACACTAGACAGTGCTGCTACTCAATCAGTACAGGCATGTCACGTATTTATGATGTTACATTTTTCATTAAATTTATGGAAATAATGTTTTGCATGACTTTTTTTTAATGAATGCTTTTGGGAATGAAACCATCCCTGAGAATTCAAGCCAAGCCAAGATGTTGGACCCTCAGCCCTCAGGTAATTGGTAAATCAAGCCATACATCTTATTAACCATTCACCAGTCATTTAACACTTTCATCCTCCAGTTGCCTCCAGTCTGGGTTGGTGTTTTGGCTTGGCATGACTTTTCAAGAATTTTTCCTTTTATAATTGGTCAATTTTTTTAAATATTGCCACTGTATTTTAGTGTAATTGTGAAACTAGGGGAGTGTGGTGATCGCTTTTGACGAAGTAGGTATGACCAAGTGAGGGGCTTTCTATTGCTAGAGCTTCCTGTCTTTTGTATTGACTGCCAATTTATCACTTTATTCATAGCTGTTCCATGATAACTTTTTGCAGCATTTTTCATTCCAGGTCATCACCATCCTTGTTTCTCACTCTTCTTGTTTCCTCTGTTTATCATTTTTAATCAGATGCCTGATGTTTGTAATTGTTTCCACAATGCTTCCTTATTTTCATCCCTTCTATTGAGTACACATTCGTGCATGCTAAATTTCAAGTTTTAATATATAGGCATTGGCCAGATATGCTCGCCGGGAAGTAAGTTGCATGACCTTAACAGGTAAATTACTCTCTGTCTTATATGTGTTTATGAGGACTGTCTCTATTTGTTTTATATTCTTGATTATTGACCATGATTATTGATTATTGACCATGATTCATGATTATTGCATAAAATTCTTGATTATTGACCATGATTCATGTAGTGAATTAAAAACGACGGCTAATGTCTGTTGCTTTATATGTAATGGTAAAGTGAGAACTCGTTTGAAAATTTGGTCGAAATAGGGTTTCAAGGCAATAGATAGTGCGGAAGTATTTTATGCAAGGAAAGCTTTACCTCCAATAGAATTTTTTGATGCCAGTTAAATCTCTTTTAGCTAGACCATTTTCAATATGCATTGCCCTATCCCCGGTGTCTGTGATGATCTAGTTTAAAAATATATTGAATTCCCACGAAGTCATTAAATATTTCCATAATGCTCTCTGCTTTTCACTTTTGACTTTCCAAAGAAACATGAAGAGTTATTTTGAACTCAGATACTCCTTGCTTGTTAGTTGTTTAACTAGGAGAATACATGAGAATTTGAAAGATATGTTCTAGCAGATCTCATGATTTTTTTTTAATTATTATTCGCTTTAATTCTTAAGTTTACTTAGTCGTGGAATTTCTGGAATTTGCAGATAAAGAAGCACTATTTTCAGGGAATTTCATGTTCACCTCTTTGAAGCATGACGACAGAGGTGGAAAGGAGCGTCAATGATAAAGTCTTCTAAAATTATGATAGACTAGATTCAGAATACACGTTGTTCTTATTCTATTTATTATTATTTTTTTACAAAAAATTATGATCAAAATGGACCCTGCTTGTTTGTGTCCATTCAATGAACCGAAATTTAACTGGCAGTATAAGATAACCACTGGGTTTCTTTATATTTGAAATCATACCCAAAAATTGCTACAATATGGTTTTTACCCCCAACTGTGTTAATTATATAAAGAAAATATGAAAGTGTGATCTCGCATTAAAAAATTAATTTACTGAAACCTAATATAGTACTCCCTCGGTCCCATATCTATTATCTCCGAATCTTCAAGACCATCACATTTTAAAGAACCCCCATTTTCCAATTTTGGAATTAAGACCCAATGCAACATGGCATTAAGGCCAATGCTTTGCAGCCCCTGTTTTGGAAACTTAGTTTTAGGAACTAATATTTTAAAAATTAGAAAAAGGAAAACTATTTTTCAAAAAAAAAAAAGTTGATTGCACACACTCACTTCGCTTTCTCACATATTATCCTCCCCAAGTATCTTGGTTGGCTCTGGTCCTATATCAGATGGAATTGCTTCCAATTTTTATCAAGCATATGCTCATTCTTAGGGTGTGCTATCTCTAACCGAAAGGAAAGAATAATCTTTTCGTAGTATTCTGTCAGAAATATGCAAAAGCAGAGCTACGAAAGTTCTATATCATTCACTAGAACAAAATTGCAAACAATGACAGTGATGGTTTAGTACTTAAATAAGGTCATCAACAACAACATTCAAAAGCATGGCTATCAGATCAAAGGCATATAAATCATTACAAGTGGATGCATTTCGCAAGTGTGCCTCAGAGACTCCCTTAGCTCTGCTCAACCTGTCTTCCATTTGGGAGAGATCCATTTCAAAGAATGAGAAATTGTTGATGTCAACGAGAAAGAATGATCCCATTACCATCTTTCACGGTTTAAAAGCACCAAACTTGAGTGTTACCCAGTACATGGAGCGCATTTTCAAGTACACTCGATGCAGCGCTTCTTGTTTTGTGATTGCACAAATATACATGGACAGGTTTTTCCAGAAAATGGGTGGTTGTCTCACTTCCTTTAACGCTCACCGCCTCCTCATCACAAGCGTCATGGTGGCTGCAAAATTTGTTGATGATATGTAAGTACTTTGGCAAACATGACAAAGTTAACTAAATGTGTGCATATATGTCGCTATAAATATAATAGAAATACATAAACTATTCTTGACTATGCAGAGTTAGAAAATGCAGCTTGGCAAGGAAAATTTTGTTGCAAATTGTTATTCTATTTTACTTGAGTTTGAGTAAGGTATATTGAATAAAACTAATTAACATTATTAAGCATGTGACATGACTATTGATACTGGTGTGAAGGGGCTGAAAATTTTACAGGCACTGCAGCAATGCCTATTATGCCAAAGTGGGAGGAGTTAGCACAGAAGAGATGAACGAGATGGAGATAGAGTTTTTGTTTAATTTGGAATTTAAGCTCTTTGTGACAGAAGAGGTGTTTCTGAAATGTTGTGAGAAGCTTGATAGAGCAGTTGTGGGAGAATATCAATTTCGCGGCCCCATCAGAGGTCATGCTAAGTGAAAAATTACCCAACACAGATGAGAAAAGAAGTAAATTCAGCTGTGAAGTGTATTAGGAGCAGTCACTTCTTGTTAGATATGTTATTGGGGTGGTAACTAATTCACCTTTTTTCCTCTTGTATTTAGAATCTGATGTGTGGGTATCAACTAGAAAGAATGTTTTTTTTTCATTTTCCCAATTCCCAATTCTTTCGTGTGTGTGTGTATTCTCTACAACAATGGAGGATCAAGCAGGTCCTTATTTTCTTCATCCATCAGATAATCGTGGTGCTGTTCCTGTTTCTCAGCAGCTTACTGGTGGTGACAAGTACAATTCTTGGGCATGTATCATGAAAGTAACTCTTGTTGGCCAAAAAAATTTGCTTTTGCTGATGGTTCTTTACCTGAACCTTGTGATGATAATGCACTCTTTCAAGCAGCCGAATGGACCGATAATCTTACAACAGAAGAGAGATTTGATGAATCTTCATCAAGGTTCCATGACGGTGAGTTGGTATTTCACGAAATGCAGTTGATCTTGGAGCATTATCACACGGAGAATGTGATGACCTTTCTCATGGGACTGAATGACACATTTTCCCATATCAGAAGCCCATGCCTTGTATGAATAAGGTTGTCTTTGATTTTGTAAGATGAAAAGCAAAGAGAGTTGGGTAAAAATTCCATTAACCAGCAAGATTCATCACATAAAATGCTCTTGATTCCAAGTCAAAGTATGCCTATGATGCATGAGTATCAAGAGGGCAAAGTTGACATATTATTTGAGGGGTGAAAGTGATTGATAAAAAATTATAAATTGGTTAATATAGTTATAAATTGCTTAAATTATATTTTTGATACACTAGATTGTTTTAAATGATGATTTTTTTATTTTCTAAGTTGAATTTTTATTTGAAAATAGTAAAAAGAAAAGTAATGACGCAAACAGAATGAAATCATCTTGAAAATTAGTGTGAGATGAGAATATTTAGAGAAGAATATTACACCATAAAAATGAAATTTTTTGATAAGATCAAAGAACGATTCATTCAATAACCAACAAAAAAAACTCTCACAAAAAGAAAACTTTGATTTGATTCAAACTTAACTTTTTATTTTTTTCTTTACATATCCTATTTGTAAATTTTAATAAACTATTCGAACAGTAAAGGAAATTAATTCTCACTAAACTCTAGTAACTATTTAACTTTCCTAATATTAAAACTTAAAAGAAACTTTTATCAATTATTATAATGGTCTAAAAACTCATCCAAATAAAACTAAAAAACATCTAACAAATTATTTAAAATAAATCCAAAATTTATTTTTTAATAACTAAATTGATCTTTTAGATTCATATAACTTATGTAAGTTTTGAGGCTCATCTAATCCATAGCTTTATAATGAAGCTTTATTAAAAAAAAGAGCTTATTTTTAAAAATATGTATTCCTTTTTGGTTCTATTTATAAGTTCTGATTTTTTCAACTTTAATATTAAAATATCTAATTTTTTTTGGTTAAATACATTAAACTTATTAGTTATTTTTCATATAATTTCAAAATTATAATTAATATTAATGAATAAAAATAAAATTATCTTATTTCATTAATATCAAAAGAGTTTGTAACAAAAAACAAAATCAAAAGAGTTTAATTAACAAAAGTATATGCTTAAAAAAAATACGCATTGTAAATAGAGAATGAACCAATAAAAAAATTAAGAAAAAATCTAAAAAATGGTGATAGGAGGGAATAATAATAAAACAAAATAAGTAAATATAAATAGTTTAAATTTAAGAGGAAAAAGAGGAACAAAGAAAAAAAAGTATACTATATAAACATATCAATGGTTGGGCCTTGGTGGCTTTTTATGGGCTTTGGGGATTGTTGGACTCAAAAACATTCAAAGCTTGTGTTTGACGGAAAATGAAAGAGTCTCCCTGAAGTCATAAAAGACCATTGAAGAGGAAAGTGTAGGAATTGCAGAAGAAGAGAGAGATCTGCGAGCTCGAAGAAAAGGAAGATAAAGATGATGATGTCTGGAAAATATACAACGCTTGATGATGAACAGAAACTTGAAGGATCTGTTCCTGTGAGTGAGTTCGTTCAATATTCACTTCACTTCATATTTATTTCTTTCAGCATCTCTCACACTGTTTCCTTCATTCCTTTCAGGCCGTTCCAGATCCAGGACATGTCTCCGTCAAATTCCAAGGTTAATTTCTCTCTTCTCTTCCAATTCTCTTTTATTTCTTTTCATGATTTTCTGTTAATCAATTATTTTGTAGATTCAAATCTTCAGACATTTCCTCCGTCTGGACCACACGGCAAGATCACCGCTGCTTCCGAGCCTCCTCGTGATGCTGATGGTATGTATGTGCTCATATTCATATCGGCATTTTGTATATGAATTTTGTTAAACCTTGCAATTTGATTTCCGATTTTACGATTTTTACTACCTCGATAATTGCTAAGCCTTAGGAGTTTCGTTGAATTATTAAGATAAAAACTTAATAGAGGAGGTGACATCATAGTAACTTTGGCTTACACTTTACAGGCATTGGCCATGCTTGATATTTCCATGATCTAGCTTTGAATTCCAGGGCAGGAACTTGTTTATACCATATTTACTTGATATGTGCAAAAGCATCATATTAAATTAATAAAAATTACATACTTGATTTTTTTTTTAATGGAAATGTTAAAACTGTGCCTTGAAGAGGGAACTGTGCGGTAAACGTGGATGGTTGTGATGCGAGTCATGTGATACCTGTTAACCCGATTTGTTTGATTGTGTTACAAAAAAAGATGACCGTTACTGCTGACTTAGAGTCAAGACCAGTCCATAAAATGGCTTTTGTTTTTTCTTATGTTTATTTTGGTTTGAATCTTTTCCGAACTTATATCCTTTTTACTCCAGGGGATGATTGATGCTTATTGCTTATGGCATTGCCTTCTACACTGCTGAAAATATTATGGTTGTAGACGTAAGGTTACTAGTTAGTGTTGAACTGTATCATTTTTTTTATGCAGATTCATTTTCAAAACCTGCATCTGGTTCTGATGAAACCCAGCAGGGTGGTTGGCTTCGGACTTTTACCATTGGTGCTTACAAACCATACTTTGATATTGACACCTCCGATGTTCTGGAGAGGATTACAGACTCACTCTTTCCATTTAGAGGAACTTTTAACGAAAAAACTACTACCAATCCTGATTTGTGAGTTGACTTTTTCTTGTGCTTAATTCATTGACTGCAAATGACCAACTTTTAGTTCTGAGTTCTGACATTTTAAAATTATGACAGGTATAATATGATTTTTATTATAAAAAAGTGTACACCAAGCAAATCTTGATATGCTGATATCTTCTGAGTCGTCATGCATATGACATTAATGGAGAACTATAATATACTAGTGGTTTACTGGTTCTGGGTTTGTGTTCCCAATTTTTTAGAGGAGGGGTGGTTTTATTTATTTTCTATCTGCATAATTTTCTCATTTCGAAGACTAAGTTAAGAAGTGTATCTATGAAACAAGATATTAAACAGTGTTTGATGAATTGTATCCCATATAAACTATGATTTGTTTCCCAATAACAAATAAACCTGATATTCTTATGCTCTGCAACTGAGTGTATAAGCTATATGTAGCCCTGTCTAGGTGGTCCCTATTAACTAGTGAAGTGATATTTAGGGTTTACCAGATTAGGGTCTTGTCATTTCCTAGTAACAATAGTCAGCGATATTTATTTGTGCTTTAGAAAACCCACTCCTAAAAGCTTGGTTGTCAACATGTGAGAGAGAACCACTACTTCCAATGGGAATTAAGTATTTCACATCACACCCACCCAGCTGATATGGGATTAACTCCTTCATCAACTGTGTCGGATTGGAAAGAGTGATCCATCCATTCAAGAATGAAAGGAATATGGAAGTTTCATTCTTTTGTTCAAGTAGATGACACAATTCACTTGGTAGAGATACATTCAACGTGAGGAGAATTCTTGAAATAATATTTACAATTGACAATATTTGTCAATTGTAAAATAGCCCAGTATAACTACTGTAATAATTATGTTAAGATGTCCCACATTGGCTAGGATTACGGCTTGTATATTCCTTATAAGGTTTGTGACAATCTCCAAGTCATTAGTTAGTTTTTGGGGTGAGTTAGGTTTGTTATTTTCTAATATATCATATAACCGCTCCTAAATGTTGGCCACCCATAGATGTTTAATTCTACAAACTTCATACACTAGATGTTGTTGTTTAGTCTTGGGCGTGTGGAATGTGTGTTAAAGATATCCCACACTGGCTAGCTAGGACCTCAACTAATGGATTAGGGCTGCCACTTTTTACTACATAAATATTAGTGTCCTGAGAAGGTGTTCACTATTTTTGAGCCATGACAAATGGTTTTATGATTTTTCCATAAAAAAAAGAGTGAACTGTGTTGTTTAGCTATAAGTAATTGTATCAGCATGTGATTTAGAGTTCACTATAAATGTACGCAGGTATGGACCATTCTGGATTTGCACTACCTTAATATTTGTAGCAGCATCTATTGGCACATTTGTGACATATATTGCACACAAGCTCAAGAGCAAGGAATGGGATTATGACATAAATCTGGTTACTTGGTCTGCTGGTTTGTTTTACGGCTATGTTACCATTGTTCCTCTTTGCCTGTATGTAATCCTCAAATACTTCTCTGCACCAGCGGGCCTTGTCCAACTATTCTGTCTATATGGATATTCCCTGTTTGTCTTTATTCCAGCTTTGGTAAGATACCACGCTTCATTTTTCTCCCCGTTATTTTAAGGAAGTATGATGTTTGACATTTGCCTTGTGATGTAAACCCTTTGTTTGTTGCAGTGTCTGTCCATTGTGCCACTTGAGATATTCAGATGGGTGATTGCTGGTGTGGCAGGGTTAATGTCAGCAACATTTTTGGCTCTTAATCTTCGGGCACATATCAAGTCAGCAGGGGAAAGGTGGTTCTTCATTGTTGCTGGCATTTTTCTATTGCAGCTGGCTCTAGCCGTTGTATTAAAGGTCTACCTCTTCACGGTATCAGTTTAGTCTTTAAGATGAACTGGACAGCGTGAGTGAAAATATATAGAATGAAGATATAAATTTTTGGCATTTTTTGTTTTAATCGAAACATTTTGTAGCTTAATTATAATTCAGAGATTAAAAGCATCGTGCATTCATTCATTTGTGCCAAAATATAGGCGAATAACTTGTGATTTTCATAACTATCAGCACTTGTATTTGACATTGCAAATGCAAGTTACAACATGTGTGTCTACTTTCTTTTTTGTTACGTTTGTAAATTAAAACTTCTATGACGAATACTGGTAGTGGTTCTTGTGGCTCTGTATCAGATGTGTACCCCCTTTTTTTTGGTTACTGAGCACGGATCTCTCAATAGCATCAGAATAACAACCCAAACCATTGCCCGTTATGTCTTTTTGACCAAAAACAAACTCATTTTTTAATAAAAAAACTTCTAATGTCTTTTTTACTGAAAAAACAATTTCTTTCAATTCTTTTTGGTATGTAATCTCTATCAATAAGTTACTTAATATGAGTTGTATTAAATAATAATAATAATAGATATGAATTAATGGTCATTAAATTAAATAGACAAATCAACAATAATGTTAATTATTTAAACATGACCAAAAAAAATTTCCACACGTACCATAATTGGTTAAGTGTCTATTTAGTAATAAATTGTGTAAATGGAGTTATGTAAATATAAATATTCAATAGTTAATATTGATTTTACACGTTATTTAAGATTGATCAAATTTCTATTTAATTAATAAATTTTAAAATAACTTTTTATCAACCCAAATTAAAAATCTTAATTAAAAACTAAACATCTCAAAGTCCCCTCGAAAGATTCGTATCATGAAGATATAATAATAGTTGAATATTGGAGCCACTTTACCGAACGCATATTTAGAGACCTTTATGGTCAAATTTTTATATTTGTGCTAAATATATAAGGTCTCGCATGAACAATCTACCAATGCATTTGTGTCAGAAGTTCATATGAAAGTAGACCAAATTTAAGCTATATAATTGTGCTCGACAATTGCCAAATTTAGCACTGCTTGGACATGATTGAGCTATGAAAATAGTCAAAAAAGAAAAAAACAGAGATTAAGCAAAATCTGCGTACAGGGCTTGAATATTGTCAACTTTAGCTGTTTGGACATGATTAGGTTCTGAAAAGAGTCAAAATACATAGAGCAAGCAGAATCCCAAAATGTTAGTGTAAGAAGTTTAATATGAAAGTATATTAAATTTAAGTTATATAATTATGCTTGGCAAATCGTCAACAACACTGCTTGGACATTAGTAGAATATAGGCAGAAAAAAATGTTGTGTGTCAATGCCAATCAATGACCTTTTACAGACAAAATGTCAGATCTATCGCCAACATATCAAATTACCAAGTCAAGAGTAATTTTCAAAAACGTAACTAAGAGTTTATGAAAATAATTTACTATTTTCATGAGCTCTTTTTAACTTCATTTAAAAAGTTTTTAATAACCTATAGAAATAAAATATTTTAATACTATCACAATTAACAATAAATCATTATGTATATTATTTAATTAGTAAATCAAATTTAGTGTCTCACAACATATCACATATTCTATTCAACCAATTAAATTAGTTTTCATTAACAAGTTATTTTGTTCAATATAATTTTTTATATGGGTGTAATTCAAGATATCTACTATTAATTATAGTCATAATGACTAGTTTGACTAACTTATAACATCTTGACAAATAAAACAATTAATCTACAATTTAAAAACTGCTTCATACATAAGATATCCAAAAACAAAATGAGTCTCTTCCATCCAATTAGGTTATTCACAATTGGTTGTAAAAAGTCATCAACACAATCTCATAGAAGTCTTTGATCTTGCTTAGTGTTTACACCAAAATTTGGAAAGTATGTACAGCCTAATTTTATATTCAGCCGGTGCCAACTAAAGTTAGAGAGTAGGACCAAATCTTTGCCCTCGAGAACTTTGAAGGCTAATAGAAACCGACCAAAACACAGGTTTTGAAGTGATAAATTAATTGGAATGAAGGTCGTGTTCACAACTCACAAGTCACTTCAAAGAATGACGAATCCCAACACTGGGATTAAAGAAGAGAGGCTACAGAATGCAAAAACTAGTTCAAAGAAAGAAACAAGCCCTGTTAAAATACACTATTGGAAACATTAAACCCAACAAAACACGAGCTAAAAAAGATGCCTTTTACAGTTTATTGAAATTTCTTGCTTCTTCAACATGCAAATAACTTAGTTTTGTGAGAACATGGGATACTATAGGAGAAAGAAACGCTGAGTCTAGAAAAAAGCATTGACTGAATTTGAAGACATTAAGCTTAACATTTTGGACTTTAAAGGTGAACAAAATTACAAAAATAAAATAAACCAAATCCAGATTCTAGTCCTCATGCATCCTGAAATTGTGGTTCTATGTTTGACAATTTTTTGCTAAATTTTTTATTTGAAATATTTTATTCAGGGTTAAGCTGGAAAAATCAAAAGATGGTATCTTGCATTTTACTGTGCCATCAACTTGGAAAATTTACAAGCAACGTGCAACCGCAACATGTATAGTATTTTCGAGGATTTACACGCCCTTGTTTCCCTATAAATAGAAGCATTCCAAACAGAGGACAATGTCAAAAGGAAGAAGCAAAAATTGAGAAGCTTTGTTGGAGTGTGAGAAATGTATTTTGTGTAGTTTTAAAAGAAATCTAAAACGTGTGGTTGTGAGTTTAAACATTGATATTTTTAAGGTTACTGTCTAATATTATATACTACTCTATATTGGTAGTAGCAAAGGATTTTATTAGTATATTATAGGAGCCCTTTTAATATAGTGGATTATTTTGGAGTTTGGTTTTTTCCTCATAATTATTGAGGGTTTTTCAAAGTTAAATTATGAACAGTTTCTTAGTTTACCATTGGTTAAAAATAGTAATAATGGTTTCAGTATTATTCACATTATTATTTACCGTTTCTGGTTGAATTTTTAACCATATATCATGAGTTTTGAGATTATTGATTTAGAAGAGTAACTGTAACTAATTTACACACACTCAGTTGTGAGTTTATGGTGATTTTGTAACTATTAAGAATCCTCTAATTGACTTGAAAACGTTTGATAATAGATAAAAGAATGGTTGGTTGGTATCCAATAGACAAGAGGGTACACATTTCACCATCAATATACAAACTCTTAAAGTTCTCATTTCTGAAACGTCCCTATATTATATGTCGGGTCTGGTTTGATTACATGAACACTATGTAGTATGGCACATGGAAAGATGGTCAAACTTTAACTATGACTTGATTAGTATTGGAACCAATATCATTAATTAACTGAAACAGGAGCTTGACCATTTGTTTCCTGGTCCTCTTCTTTACTATGAATAACAATAATGAAACATTTTTTTAACACACCGTGCTTCATGGGTCCATGACATTTACATAAACGTTTCTAACCTTAAATCCTTCCCCTTCTCACATTTCTTGTTGAAACATCTTTTTCCCTTCTCCTACCTGTGCCACACTTCAAATATAGAAGCCAGAAGAGAAAAAGGTTTAGTGATGTTCGTCGAAAATTATTGTGAAGTCATGTTAATTTCAAGGTGTCAAGTGGGGTGTTTCATACTTATACTATTAAGTGTTTCGGTTTTGAACCATCAAGTATTGGGTGCTCGGTTTGTAAAAGAAGAAACAGAACATGCACATGCACTCAACAAGTATGCAGCATGGAGGAAAAGGTTCAAGAATGCAACAAATGGAGGAGGCTCTTACACTGCAGTTAAAAGAAAAGTACCCTCCTCTCCTGACCCTTTGCACAACAGGTAGATGGTTCGTTTTTGTGAAAAAAAATTTAGGCATACAAATAATCTGTTTGTCATTAATATATAAATCTTTTCTATCGAGAATCATCATAAAGAACTGTATCCTTCAGCAAGCAAAGATATAATGATTATATAGAGAAGGTTCACTCATGTTGATCCTTGGCCATGGTCTATATTATTGTTTATTTGTTTACTGCTGGTGTAGTGGTGTGTGTGTTTTGTAAAAAAGTTATTGCTAGTCAAGTTCTCTGTTTATATCATAGAGGTTACTAGTAAAATCACAGAACCTGCATCATAATACATAAAAATCTAACATAATAACGATTTCATGCTAGCAGATTGTTGTGTGAGAAATTAGACAAAGGGTGTGAGATAAATGACAACACAAATTAATTCATACTTCAGTAGTTCACACTACTTTTACACAAGAGAAGTACTGAAAGAGAAGTGTCCAAAATGAAACATAGGAGAAAGAAAGCACTCAATATTGTAGGTAGTTGATGAGCACAAGCAGGAAAGGCAAGAGCAAGAACTCAATGGAATTAGTAAACCGAGGAATTGCAGCAGAGAAACATCGGGTGGTTGTGTCGGTAGTGAGGAGAAGAAGAACCATCCAGTCATCCTCAGTACCAAGGCCTACTCCTGTGTACTTGGAATTGTTAAGAAACTGTGCATAGTAATCTGAATTAGTGTAATATGAGAGCACAACGGTTGGTTCCAATTTTGACACACAAACTGGGAGAATCAACGCCTCTAAGCCATCTGAGCTGCTGCTTAAGTTGACGTTCTTGATGTCACATTTATCAATGTGCTTCTGCAAGTTGAGCATTTTGGGGTTCCCACCAGGACTAGGTTCAAGGGATGACTGATTAAAAGTTTCACAAGGCATACCCTCTATTTCTTCTGCTACTTGATTAGCAAAACAAGTTGCCTTGGGAACTTGGTTCAAGGATGAGAGGTTTTTTATCTGCCTGAAGCTATTGATTCCCTCAAGTACACTGTCCTCTTTATCTAATCAAACAAAACATGTATTTAGGATACCATTAATGCTACAAATTAATGCAAATCATGGATGTATAAACAAATTTAAAAAATGGAGAAGTGCTACAAATGTTACCTCAGGTGTAACTTTCAACTAAAAAACCTTTTATCCATGGATTGATTAACCTTTATCATCTCTCATTTGATTCATAATGCAACATTGTCATGTCAGACATGAATGTTAGTTGATCCTATTATAGTTTTTAGTCTTTCTCATTTTTTAACCAAGGGTATGCTCCAAATGTTTGTTTGTTATTTGATATTCGAGCCATAAAAACATAATTTTATTTAATAATTATCTAATGATCAGTATTTTGATTTGCACACCATTTAAAGTTGGATTCAAAGTATTGTTATCTCAAAGGAAAACTAGTTTTTAACTAACCCCATTTAGATAATCTCAATTAAGAATCAAACATGCACTAAATTGTTAGAGACGGAGAGATATAAAAGTAGATTTAACCTTTTCTAACGAAGTCTTCCTCATTTAGATGAGGATCATTTAGATAACCAACTAAAACTACACATGCACTAATTTGTCAGAGATATCAAAGTAAATCTGAACTCTTCTAACAAAGTGCTCCTCATTTTTTTAGATGAGAACGTCGTGTTCTTCACATGAGAGGATACAGATCTATAGCAAACCGTTAATGATTAATGAAATTAACAAGACCCCTGAAAGTAACAGCATCCATGGAAGAATTTCATCAAGCAAATTACTAAAAGCTTATTACAAGATACAGAAAAACAGAACATATAGGAATTAGATAGAATATGTTCACCAATTCATCATGGATGCTTAACTTAATTCGTGTCAAAGTGCTAAATTATGGTAAAATTAAGACCAACTTGAGTGTAGCTTGTTGAAATAGTTGATATTGCATGAAATGTTATGGTCAAAGGCTATAAAACATGAACATGTTTGTTAAGTTTGGTTAAGATTTTCATGCATGAACAAAGATGCCTAAAGCAACTGAGACAATATATTCAGTAATTTTGGAGGGAAATTAATTAACAGAAGAGTACACAATTAAAAAAAATAATACTACCTTCGGTTCTAAATATAAGCAAATATACCTAACTTCACACATATTAAGAATAGTAGTTGGAGGTAGTTATTTGCATTAATGTTATCACATATTTGATTTAATTTTCTAAAATACCCTTAGTATCATTTATTACATAAAGAATTAGTGGCCTTGGAAATATATATGATGAGGACATATTTGGTAAACAAGCATTTAATGACACTGGAAAAGTCTAATTTTGCTTATATTAAGGGACCAAAAAATTCCACTAAAATTTACTTATATTTGGAACCAGAGGTAGTAGATCAGAGTGCATGCAGGGAGGGAGAGAAAAGGGACAAATAAATATAGAGAAAGTAGTACCATTACAGTGAACTGGATTAGAAATGAATAGAAAAGCAAAGAAGAGCGCAACAAGAAGAAGCACGAGTTTAAAGATGTTCATGATGATGAGTTATTTTGCTATAGAGGAAACAGCTATACATGAATTAAACTTAAGAGCAAATAAAGTTTCGACTCTCAAAAACTGCTGCATTTGACAGATTTCAAACGCTTCATCTCACGTGGCTGACATGCAAAGTAACATGTTAAATCCATCATCTGCATAATTAGTTACTCCCTCCGTTACTTATTACAAGGTAAAATTAATCAAATAACTCATACTAATAGAAAATGGTTAATTAATAGTTTTATTTATTGATTTCTAATATCACATTCCAAATTAATTCATATGAAAGTGATTAATAGGTTTGATATTATTGAAAAATTTACTATTTATGATTTAGATGGTCACATCTTTAAATAATTTATTAATTTTTGTAATTAATGGTGATAAATAAATGAACATTAATAAATGTTTCATTGAAATTGAAATTGTAATTATGTCTTGTAAAAAGAATCCCAACAAACTTTAATCAAATAACTCATACTAATTAATTAGTTATATTCATTGCTACAAAAAAATTATGTTAAAATTTAAGTCATTTTTTATTTGCTGAGATTTTACACTGAATATTTTTATTTTAAAAAATCTGTATTTTCCGTTGGAGAAAACTAATGAAACTTTGGGGACAGCTTTACAATACCTTTTTAAGCATGACCACAAAAAATCATGCAACAAGTTAAACGCTCGGTTTTGTCATATTTTTCGTGGGCGTGCCTTTAAATTTGACTAAAAATTTATCGTTAGAAAAAAATTATGAAACTTTGGGAACAAGAAGATAGCGTATTTCTAAGCAATACTGCAAAAAACTATGTAAAAATTCGAGTTTCGGGTTTCATTTTCCATTTTTTGGATCTTACACTGAATATATTTATTTTTAAAAAAATTTCCCTTCCCTTAGGGAAAACTAATGAAACTTTGGGGACCCTTTGTAAACATGGACGTAAAAAATCATGCAAATATTCAACCGCTCGACTTTGTCATATTTTTTTTCTAAAAATTCATAATTGAAAAAATTATAAAATTTTGGGAACAAGCAGATAGCATGTTTCTAAGAAATGTTGTAAAAACTCATACAAAAATTTAAGCTTCGGGTACCATTTTCAATTTACTGAGATTTCACACTCAATATCTTTGTTTTAAAAAATTATGTACATTCCGTAAGAGAAAACTAATGAAACTTTTTGGACAAACTTGCAATACTTTTCTAACCATGGCTACCAAAAATATGCAAAAATTGAACCATTCGATTTTCTCATATTTTTCATGGGCATTAGCCTTCAAATTTAACTAAAAATTCATTGTTGGAAAAAAATTATAAAACTCTTGGAACAAGAAGTTAACGTGTTACTAAGCAAAAAAAAAACATACAAAAATTCGAGCTTCATGTACCATTTTTCATTTACAGAGATTTTACATTGAATATATTTGTTTTAAAAAAATCGGTCTCTTCCCTGGTAGAAAACTAATAAAACTTTAAGGATGATCTTACAATACCTTTCTAAGCATGACCGAAAAAAATCATTCAAAACTTCAACCATTCAGTTTTGTCATATTTTCCGTGGATATTAACCTTCAAAATTGACTAAAAATTCATCGTTGAAGAAAAATTATAAAACTTTGGGAATAACAAGAAGATAACGTGTTTCTAAGGCTGCGTTTAGCTATAGAAAATTATTCTAATTTTTTGGGAAAAGTTTTCCGCTTGTTTTCTAAACTTTTTATTTCTTAGAATAGTTAGAAAATTTTTAAAAACTCGTTTAGATAATGGACCGTTTTTTAATTTGAAAAACTAGAAAACTAAAAAAGTTATGCAAGTGCACACAATTTTCTAAATTTTTTTAAATATTTTTTAATTCAAATTAATTGAAATATGTCTTATATATATATTATTTATGACAATGTTGTATATTATATGCATCGCATAAAAATTATGACAAAAATTTAAAGTTATATTAAAATAAAAGCAAATAAGTTTGTGTTTAAATATATTTCAAAATAGTAGCAGTAAAACTTTTTGAATCAATAGTTGTTTGTTTCATATTCTCATTTGGTTACAACAGTCTTTATCTTGTACGTCGGTTACCTTATCTTGTAATTCAGTTACTATCTTTTCTATTTTTTACTTTTCTTAGAAAACATTTTAAAAGAGTTTTCTGATTTTCTTAAAAAATAGAAAATTAGTTTTCTATTTTTCTATAAAAAAATTTAAATAATTTATAAATAAACAATTTTTCTATTTTTTAAATTTTTCTAAAAATAATTTTCTATTTTTCTAAGAAAACTTATGAACTAAACGCAGCATAAGTATTGCTGCAAAAAATATTCAAAATTCAAGCTCCGTGTACCATTTGCTGGGATTTTACATTGATTATCTTTCTTTTAAAAAAATCAGTCCTTGGAAAAAACTAATGAAACTTTGAGAACGGTCTTAGAATGTCTTTCTAATTTTGGCCGCAAAAAATTATTCAAAACTTTAACGAGTCGATTTGTCATTTTTCAATGCCTTCAAATTTGATTAAAAAGTAATCGTTGGAGAAAAAGTTATGAAACTTTGGGAACATACAGATAGCATATTTCTATGCATTGCTGAATATCTTTGTTTTAAATAATTTTGCCCCTTCCGTGGGAGAAAACTAATGAAACTTTGGAGATAATCTTAAAATGTCTTTCTAAGTATGGGTGCAAAAAATCATACAAAAATTTAACCGCTTAATTATGTCATATTTTTCGTAGGCAACCTTCAAATTTGACTAAAAATTCATCATTGGAGAAAAAATATGAAACTCTGAGAACAAGAAGATATTATGTTTCTAAGCATTGTTGTAAAAAACTATACAAAAATCCGAGCTCCGGATTTCATTTTCTATTTTTTAGGATTTTGCCCTGAATATCTTTGTTTTAAAAAAATTCGCCCCTTCCCTTATGGAAAACTAATGAATCTTTATGGACAACCTTACAATTCCTTTTTCAGTACGGTTGTAAAAAATATTCAAAACTTCAACTGCTCGGTTTTGTCATTTTTCATAGCCTTCAAATTTGACTAAAAATTTATCGTTGGAAAAAGGTTATAAAACTTCGAGAATAAGCAGATAGCATGTTTCTAAGCAATGTTGTAAAAAACCATGCAAAGATTCGACTTTTGAGTTTCATTTTCCATTTACTGATCTTTGTTTTAAAAAATTATACCTCTTTCCTTAAAGAAAACTAATGAAACTTTTGAGACAACCTTACAATGTCTCTTTAGTCACGGACGTAAAAAATCATGTAAAATTTGAATCGTTCAGTTTTCTCATATTTTTCGTGGACATTAACCTTTAAATTTGACTAAAGATTTATCATTGGAGAAAAATGATGAAATTTTGGGAACAAGAAGTTAACGTGTTTCTAAGCATTGCTGCAAATAAACATGTAAAAATTCAAGCTTCGTGTACCATTTTCTATTTGCAGAGATTTAACATCGAATATCTTTATTTTAAAAAATATCAGCCTCTTCCTTTGGAGAAAACTAATGAAACTTTTAGGACAGTCTTACAATGCCTTTCTAAGCATGACCGCAAAAAATCATTCAAAACTTTAACCGCTCGGTTTGTCATATTTTCCGTGGACATTAGCCTTCAAATTTGACTAAAAATTTATCTTGGATAAAATTTATGAAACTTTGAAAACAAGAAGATAACGTGTTTCTAAGCAATGCTGCAAAAAAATAATTCAAAATTCAAGCTCTGTGTACCATTTACCATTTGTTGAGATTTCACACTCAATATCTTTCTTTAAAAAAATCAATCCCTTCCCTTGGAGAAAACTAATGAAACTTTGGGGACAATCTTACAATGTCTTTCTAAGCATGGCCGTAAAAAAATATTTAAAACTTTAGTCGCTCGGATTTGTTATTTTTCATGGGTATTAGCCTTCAAATTTGACTAAAAATTCATTATTGAAGAAAAATTATGAAAATTTGGAACAAGCATATAGCATGTCTCCAAACATTGTTGTAAAAACCACACAACCAAGCTCGAATTTAAGCTAGAAAAACTTAAAATTCAAATATAACAAGGTTTGATCCCCAACATATAGGAGATCTCAACAAATTGAGAGCATATATCATATGAGTTTTTCTAGGAATAGATGTCCTTAGCCATGTGTGTGATAAAAGCAACTGGAATGGATGTTCCTAACCACATGTCAACTAAATTTATACGATATGTATTAGTCTCTAGCCACATGTCAACTCAATCTATGCCACATTTTTTTTAAGTATTCATTTTTGTTTAGATTCTAAGATAGCATTTAAAACGTTTGATTTGAGCAGGAGATGGAAAAAAAACCTTACCACTAGGTTACATTTAAGATATATAATTTAACTATATATTAGTATACTATATTTATAGAATGTATATCTATTAATAAAATTTATTTACAAAATAAATATTCCCACCTTTTTTTCATTAATAAAAAAATGTTTATTTCGTAAATAAATTTTATTATTATATATAATTACATTATATTTTTTAAATATGTCCTTGTCACATTTAAATTTTAATATATAAAATGTTTGCATCCAAACAAAACCTTATTTTTTTAAATGAGTTAACCGACCTGGACAAAAAAAAAAAGAGGTAACCGACTAACCTGTCAGATTAGCTTTGATATATACCTGTGTTCTTTTCAATTTCCAATAATTTACTTGAGGATACACGCGGTGGTCTTTCTTGTACTATTTGGTATAGGACTATACACTTTACTCCAAATTTGATCTCAACTAATTCTCATAGCATAAGTAAATAAATAAAATAAAAGGAGATTGTCATGTGAGAAATTAGACAAGTTCAGATAAAGGACAACACAAATTAATTCTTAATTAAGTGGTTCACACTACATTTACACAAGAGAAAGTACACTAAAAGGAAAGAGAGAAGAAAGAAAGCACTCAATATGGTAGGTAGTTGATGAGCAAAAGCAGGAAAGGCAAGAGCAAGAATTCAATGGAATTATGGAGCAGAGAAATTGCAGCAGAGAAACTTCCAGTGGTTGTGTTGGTGGTGAGGACAAGAACCATCCAATCATGCTCAGAACCAAGGCCTACCCCTGTGTACCTGGAGTTGTTGAGAAACTGTGCATATTGATCTGAATGAGTGTAATTAGAGAGCACAACAGTTGGTTCCAATTTTGACACACAAACTGGGAGAATCACCCCATCTGAGGTGGTGTTAATGTTTATGTCACATTTATCAATGTGTTTCTGCAAGTTTGGAATTTTAAGGTTCCCACCAAGACCAGGTCCAGGGTAGAATTGTTTCACATTTTCACAAGGCATGTCCTCTATTTCTTCTGCTACTTCATCAGCTAAACAAGCTGCCTTGGGAACTTGGTTCAAGGGTGAGAGGTTTTTTGTCTGCCTGAAGCTATTGATTCCCTTAAATACACTGTCTTCCTTATCTAATCAAACAAAACATGTATTTAAGGAACCATTAATGCTACAAATTAGTGCAAATCATGGGAATTGAGATATAAACAAGTTTAAAAAATCCTTCTATTGATCCTATAATAATTTTAGTTTTTCTCATTCTTTAACCAAGGGTATGCTCTAAATGCTTGTCCAGTAATCGTTCAAGACATCACCAATGTTTGAATTCAAAGTATCATCCAACTCCATTGGTTAAATGGATAAACAACTTAGCTTTTAACAACTCTAAATAACCCAACAGAGAACCAAACTATATTAATTTGTTAAAAACATAGAGATTACGAAAAAGTACCTAATCCTCTTCCAACAAAATCTTCCTCATCTTTATATGAGCCTCATATGATATAAATCTATAGCATAAATGTTAATTAATAATTAATGAAAACTAGTACAAGACCCCTGAAACAGCATCCATGGAAAAGTTCTACCAAGCAAATTACTAAAAACAAGATACAGAAAATCATAACATATATCTAGGAATTAGATAAAATGGTTGTTAACTCATCATGGATGCTTAACTTAATTTGTGGCTGAATCAGGGTAAAGATTAAGACCAACTATTGAGCCTTGTTGAAATAGTTGATGTTGCATGAAATGTGATGGTCAAGGCCTTAAAACATGAACATGTTTGTCCTCGGATTGGTTAAAATTGTCATGCATAAATAAAGATGCTTAAAGCAGCTAAGATAATGTATGTTCAGTAATTTTGGAATGGAAATTACTTAACATAAGAGAAGGAAAAGAAACAAATAGATGAGACTGCATGCAGATGCAGGGGAGAGAAGGAAAAAATTAACAATAAATACAGAGAAAGCAGTACCATTACAATGCACTGGACTAGAAACGAATAGGAGAGCAAAGAGGAGTGTAACAACAACAAAGCCAAATTTGAAGGTGTTCATAGTGATATCAGTTAATTTTCCTGAAAGAAACAACTATACATGAATTAAACTTGAGAGTAAAGTTTAAACTCTAAAAAACTGCTGTCTAAATTTGACACGTTTCAAGGGTTTGAACTTCCACTTGGCTCACATGCAAAGTAACATGTTATGTCCATCACCTGCATCAATTTTTTTATAACTTTTCTGCATTAATCTTTTTTCCTTTTCTGTATTTCTGCATTAATCTTACAAAAAAAAATTTCCCATCCTCAACAGATGATTAAAGACTAATCTTTTAAAGTATAGAGATATCAATCTTACATGCATCGATCACAACCCAATTCTAACATGAATATTTATTTTCATAGATATATACTTCCTTCTCTATCTTTTTCTGTTTTGGACAGCTTTTCCTATCATTTTACTTGATGTATCTCTGGTTAATTTGTTCTCTCTCAATCTTATTTGTGTCACTCTTGTATTTTATTTCGCATATTCCAAAAATAGTTTACTATAAATGTGAGCTATTTAATTATAAATGATTGAATTGTGATCCACATTAGATTAATGACACAACTTCATCACTTTTATCAATCACTATCGTTCTAACCCAACTTATTGTATACTGTGATCACCAACAACCGGTGGTGGAGCTTTCAAACTAATTTTCAAAAATGATTAAATAGTATAAATTTCAATATTATATATATAACTTTTAGAAACGATAAACAAATTATAAATATATATATTTTTTGTAAGAGGAGAATTCTTGTATAAATTGTTCCTATCTATTTTTTTATAAGACAATTCAGATAAAATACATATATTAAGAAAATATGTTAAAGTATTGATTTTTATATAAAGATATTCTATCATTCTAAATTTATCTCTACTAAAATTCAAATTTTACTTTAAGAATAAGAATAAGAAAAAACATTAAATGTTTCTAGATAAATAAATTTTATTTTATAAATAGGACAACGGAGTTTTTTTCTTTATTATATAAATAGGAATGAAGAAAGTAATATTATTGTAATTTTATTTATTTAATAAGATTATTGAATTTTAATGTAAAAGTTAGATATCAACGATAAAATTATTCTTAGTATAATTAAAAATAACTGCATAAATTCTACTCTATAAACTCAATTGTGAGTATTATTTAAATTAATTATATAGATGAGATTTAGTGGGTTATAATAATTTCATGCCTACTTTTATCTAAACATTATTGGGGTGAAAGATAAAGTCACAACTGATCATAGGGTGGGGAGCAGAGAGATGTGACAGAAGAGGCTGAGAGATTTGGGTCTGTCTAATATACTTCGAAACGGAATTATAAAAATAAAAAAAATCTAAAAATTAATATTGATTTTTTATACCGTTCGAGATAATTAAAACTCTATTTGATAGTAAGATTTTTTTAAGTTGGTCAAACCTCGAGTAATCTTATCAGCAACCGGACTAAGGTTAAATATTTGAAAGGAAAATAAATAAAAACCCAAATCCATAACCATTGGGATGGAATAACTTTCTAAAACTTATGTATCGGTTTGGAATTTTAGAAAATCTTATGGGTGATTTTTTGTAATTTACCTTATTTTATTTTATCTCAAATTTGGTGAAAGAGCTAAGCCTGAGGTAAAGTCCTCTCTAGTAATTTTTGGGGTTTGATGCATACAAGTTAATGCCAACTTATTTACATGTTTGATTTGATGATGTACATCATTCTTTTATCATTTAAGACAATGTAAACTTGTTTAATTTTTGTCACATATTCTTTATTATATAAATGTATTGTTTTATGTAAAATAAGTTTTAATTATGCTAAATGTATAAAAATAAATGATACATTTTACTATAAACCGCTTCCAATATAATGATTAATTCATTTTCTTAAAAACCAATTATCTTTACAAAAATGTTATTTAATTTAAAATTCATACGAGGTCTTAAGCATAAACTTCACTTAATTAATTCATTCCCAAAAGGTTAGTGTAATTAAGGTAGAATGATCATGTAAAGAGTTGCCACCTTTTTCACACTAAAATATTTTTAAATTTTTTTTTGTCAGTAAGCCATAACATTTTGTATTAAAAACAATTTTATTTGAGATGAAATATTTATATTCTTATTTATCACCAAATAAAAGGAAGAAGATTAATCGTGGTAAAAAAATATACTCTAGTACTTTGATTATCTTCACCATCTTAATTTCTTTGCTTTTGACTAGGTTCAGTCTTGGATCTGTTATTTTGTGGACCTTTCTAACTAGAAATCTCTTGTAAAATTATGATGTATTTAGAAGGATAGGACTCAGTTTGTATGGCTGGGGTTGTCAATACTTTTCCTACTATGTGTTTATCCATTCACACGATAAAGAAAGAGTTTTAGTTGTAGGGTTTATATATAAGTTTCTCTTTCAAAATCCCTAAGGTTAGTTTCATGGATCATGCCTCTTACTAGTGTGGTTTCTTTGAATATGGATGCTAGCTTCCATGGTGATTCAAGGAATGTAGGAATTAGTGGTTTGTTGAGGGATGATATTGGTGGTTGGGTTTGTGGTTTTTTGGGTAAGGTTTATGTGTTGGATAGTATTGGGGGCTAAGCTTTTTTGTAATTATAAAGGGATTGGAGTTAGCTTTCCATTTAGGCTACTATAAGCTTGTTGTCTATTTTGATTGCTTGAATGTTATTAATTTGGTGAATGATGGGTCTTATAATTTTTATTGATATTGTCTCTTTGATTCAGTTGATTTAGGCATTCTTAGGTAATGTTGGTTCATATAAGTTGTTTTATTTGTTTCGTGAGGAAATTCAAATGTCGATGACTTGGCTTGTATGGGATTTCAACAGATTTTAAATAGTGCTCTTTCATAGTCTAGTTTATTATTATTTAATGATGTCTCTAATGTTCCTCATTTGAGATTGTAGCTTCATTTCTTTCTACTTTCCTTTATTACTAAAAAAAAGTCAATGACTTTCTATACTTATCCATAAAAATAAAAGTAAAACTTGAATTAACTATTGATCCGGTCTCGATAATGACCTATGGACTTAAAGATAATTTAACTAAAAACCGTCATAAGGACAGATGTCACGTAATATCCAGTCTCAACATCGGATATTCAGAATCACATGCAGGGTTTTTAAACTAACCTCAGTGTGAGTCATTCTCTCAACACCTGAAAGTCATGGTTGACCTATGCATCAACATGTTAAATAAGCAACCTGCAAAGTGACTAATTGGTAGGTAGAGTCATTTGGTCACGTCCCTTTCATGTGTTAGCCTTTCAACAAGGGATCAAAAAAGTACTGACGCCATGTACGGAAAACTTGGTGAACAATGAGGCGTTAACATTCTCTCAAAAACTTACACTTAAGCTTTGAAATTCCCTTGAACTTTCACTGATTTGAGCGTCGGGGTGTCAGGTGACACCTCTTTTCGCCCCACAACGCGTAAGGCTGGTGTTGTTGGTTTGAGGAATCACTCCAAGACCTCTATTCTCCATTGGAATTAAGGATATAATTCTGAATCTCCACTGGACCGGTTTAAAAATTGCACCTAATTCATCATTTTAAGGACTATCACGAGGCCAGATCCAACACCCCGGCCCAGAACAGTTCAACTATAAATCTAACTCAAGTCCTATACATGTCCACTTCAAACACATTTCCTAAACAAATTTACTCATCCCTAACAACGGCATCATTTTATAAGAACAACATCAAATCACATAAAACCATATTATAATTAAAATATCTCTCGCTATCCTAGAACAAACTTTAGTTTTGTTGAAAATACTAAGATTTATACTCAAAGTGCATTATATTATGAAGATTTAGTAATGTTTAAAAATTAAACTAACCGATGAACCGGTCACCAATTTGATCCATTTAAATCAATGAACTAGTATATAATCGAATCGGTATTGATCCGGTCAAACTGGTTAATCATTGGTTTTAAGTTATACAGTAAAAAAAATACTTTTTTGGGTTTTTGGTTGTGTTTGTGTAGTATTTTAGACATTTTTGTTATGATTGGACAATATTTTAGGTTTTTGTGTGCAATGTTAAATGTTAAAAACCTATAAATAATATATTAATTTTAGTTTTTAGTATTATCATGCAATTATATTATATTAATTATTAATATTATTTCATATAAGATACAATTTTTATTATAAAAATATTATTTTATTAATACTATTTCAAATATAATATATTTTTTATTAAAAATATTATTTTATTTATTAAGTTCAATTACGGTTTAAACACAATTTAACTACTAAACCATAAATTAATAGTTCAATAGATTCAGTAACAGATCCAATAATCATAAATACAACATAAAACATATAGACAAAATATGATTCATTATTTCTTGAGCTCCCATTACATATATGAACACAAAACATTCACATGACCAGATTAACTATCCTAATGAGAATGTTAACCATACAAATTCTCAAACACAAAACATTATTTAAAGATTATCTCTCTCTCTCTCTCACACATACATACATATATATATATATATATATATATATATATATATATATATATATATATATATCATATATAAGTAGTCCGAATTCTGGCAATACTATAAAAACGAATTGCACTTGGCTAACTTTTAAGAAGTTGTAGACATTTTAAGAATAACTTTCCAAACTAAGAAGTTGGATGTATTTTAAAGAATAACTATCAAAAAATCGAAAACGCAACTCAAGGAATGCGACAGTGTCCCAAACTTAAGGCTACAACTCAAGGAATGTGACAGTTGTCCCAAAATTAAGGCTAGCCAAGTCTCTCTATCTTTTGGTTTTTGTAAAGGACAGCCAAGTCCTAAACTAACAAGGAACCCCCCAAGACCAAACATTGTATTGGCCCAATGTGCTTCTCCACAGAAAAAGTACTAAACATGTGTACCAGGCCCTATAAAAAGCACCTACATGGCCTTGCTTTCTATTCAAATTCGACTTCCACTACTTGTTTGTTAGTCTTTGCAATTCCCAAAAGCTGGCTTGTTCAATAAAATGGCTTCCGATGGATACAGATTTCCCCCTCAGCAGCAACCAACACAGCCTGGCAAAGAGTACCTCATGAATCCACCACCTCAATATGACAGCCCCCATTACAAGCCATCCAATAAACTTCAAGTATATGAAGTTTCCCTACACTAATTAATTTTTTTCAAAGTTACAGTTAAAATTTCTCATACACTCTTCACAAGAAATGAAACGTTTTAACTGTAAATAAACTTCAAACAAAATTATCTTTGATATTTATATGAATTCATTATATATGTATATATTGTGATAATATAATTTCAGGGAAAGATAGCCATAGTGACTGGGGGAGACTCAGGAATTGGACGAGCTGTGTGTAACTTGTTCTCATTGGAGGGTGCCACTGTGATATTCACGTATGTGAAGGAGCAAGAGGACAGGGATGCGAGTGACACGCTTGAAATAATAAGAAAGGCTAAGACTGATGATGCCAAAGAACCAATGGCTATACCAACTGACTTGGGCTATGAGCAGAACTGCAAGAAAGTGGTTGATGAGGTCATCAACGCTTATGGCTGCGTTGACATTCTGGTCAACAATGCAGCCATTGAGTACGAGAATGACTCGTTGGAGGAGATTGATGAACAAAGACTTGAAAGGGTGTTCCGAACTAACATCTTCTCCTATTTCTTCATGACCAAGTAATTAAACAGAGGAATTTCATATATATAACATTAGCTTTTGAAAGTAAAAAGTTATTTAATAAGTTATACAACGTATATTATATAGGCATGCACTGAAGCACATGAAGGAAGGAAGCAGCATTATCAACACCACATCAGTGAATGCATACAGAGGATATGCAGAACTAGTGGACTACACGTCCACAAAAGGAGCCATTGTGGGGTTTACCAGAGCCATGGCACTTCAGCTGGTGAGCAAGGGAATACGGATGAACGGGGTTGCACCAGGACCCATCTGGACTCCGTTAATACCAGCCTCACTGTCTCTGGATGTAGTTGTTCAATATGGTTCTGATGTGCCAATGAAGAGAGCTGGCCAGCCAATTGAGGTTGCTCCATCTTATGTGTTTCTTGCTAGCAACCAATGCTCCTCCTACATTACTGGCCAAGTCCTACACCCCAATGGTAAATATTTGCATATATATAATCATACTTATATTTCACACCAGAACCAGATGGGTTCTTTCTTGTATGGGTTTTCTAACCCCCTTTTGCTTTCTTTTTTTTTTTCAGGTGGGATCATTATTAATGGTTGATGATGGATAAATTATAATCACTACTTGAGATTGATGTTTAATGTTTGTGTGGTTCTTGTCTACGTAAACTATAGAATAAATGTCAAAACCAATAATGAACATGTAACCCACTCTGTACTTCCAAATTTAGAAACATAAGGATTACTATGTGTACTATATAATATATATACATATGTAAGCATTTCTTTATTACCGCAACTTCGTGTTACTGAGAATCGATTACACGTCAATTTAATCCATCCACAAAGAATGCCGTGCAAATCATGCAAGATCCTGGAGATTATGTACATTTATCCTTAAATGAATAAATGTAAAGATAAAGGAATAAGGAAACAGCAATATAAAATTATTGTCAACTATTGAATAGGAAAAAGTTAAAAAGCAAATCTGAGAATTTATATCCTTCAATTACGATTCAATATTGAATGGGAACATTTTAAATTAATTCAAATAAAGTTACAGATTGATGCACAAGAATTTAACTAGAGAAGCATATTTTCATGCTACTTATTTGCGGATCACATAGTTTGATTATTGATGTCACTACAAGGAAAATGAGAACAGAAAATCAAGATGACACTCCAAAGTTAATTTCAACACCTTTCCCACCAATTCCGGCAACGAAACACTGGAACCCGCATGACTCCAGTTCAGTAATTACTTTGTCAACAACGGTGCCGGATAGCACTGATTACAGCATGTCAAGGAAGGGGTACAAGAAACTGAGATTAAAGAATCCATCCATAATACTTACAAGCTATAAAATCAAGATGGGTACCAGAAGTAAGGAAACAATTTTGGTTTCTGCTATTATGAAGTCAATAAATTATCCACTACCAGAAATTTGTGCTTTAATTATCTGAAGAGTATCTGGAGAAAGAAAACTGTGATGTTAGAAGTAGATTAGCAGTCGGGGAGCAAAGGTGAGTCCAAAAGATAAAATGGATGGATGTGTATAGTATCATCCAAAAAATAAGTTTCAATATCACTAGCAGGAAGGTGTTCTAGCTATCCTTGTGTTCCTACATGTCTGTGGGACAATTTGGATAAATTTCTCAACAAACACTAACAGAATAAGAAAATAATACAAATTAAGAAGTCTCCCCATTTAACTTTTCAACAAGCACTTATACTCCTTGTTCAATTATGAAAAAAAACTCAACTTTCAGAAGTTTCCTCATTTAACTTATCTACTTCATCATAGCACCTAATTCAAATTAAGAAGCTCCCTCATACTTATTTCATTTGAGAAACTCCACCTGAACTAGAAGATAGTCTAAAATAGGCCAGCTTAGGGTTTTATAAAATGCTGTACATATAAATTAACCAGACAGCACACAAATATGAGATAATGAGAACATTCAGCACAACTCTTTTGACAGAAAGTGACATACTATTTTCATTCAAGGGGAGGGGAGGGGAAATGAGGGAGCCAATAACCCCACACTCCTTATTTTTGCCTCTCCTCCAACATTTGGAGGGAAAATGCTTAAAGTTTGTGAAATGTGCTGACTAAATTATTGTCAGTTTAAGAAGTTAATGGTTTTATTTGTATATTGTATAAGTGTAATAGTAAATCATTCTATTTTCTCTCATCTCCCCTCTCCTTCATTCAAATTGCACCCCTCTTTTGAACCAAACAGATTCTCAGGTGAGATAACATGGGCTATCAACTAAACAGACAAAACATCAACAAAAAGAAAAGCAGAGATGTAATGGAAAACGTTAGAAACACAAGGAAAAGAATATTAAGTGAAAAGGATACATGTTGGAAGCAATGTCAGAACACAGCCCCCACCACCAGCCCCTGTCAATTTGGAGGCTAGCTTGTACTTCAATGTTGTTCGAAGAACAGTTTCTATTGTGGAATGACTGACGCCCATACACTGGAGCAGACCTTGATTCATTTCCATTAGTTCGCCTATCTTCTCTTCTTTCTCAGTTACAGAGAGCTCATCCGGTGTGGGTGACTTGAGAATGGCAGTCAATTCTATGCTAATAGAATCAACAGCACTAAACACAAAAGCCATTGCATCCCGGTGCCTTAGCATCCTCTCGGAAACACCAGCCACCAATGCTTTTGTGTTCCTCCCAACTTTAGTGTTAGTAATGAGCATTTTAAGCGCTACAGTCGATTGCATATGCGTCAAATTACCAGACTTGAAGCTAATAACGTTACCTGATAGTGAAAACAACCTTTGAGTGTGTTGCAGGTTCCATGACAGTAACTTGCATACGTAAACAAAAAATGAAAATTGAAGATTACAAGGATATCACAAGCTTTACAGGATATATCTCCCCTAACACTAGATGGTGCTTGTTTGGAGGTATGATTTTTAGCTACTTTTCAAAAAAAATATCTCGGTAAATGATTCCTAGGTAAATTGCTCCCCGTATTTGTTTATCAACTATTTTTATCTTGGCAATTTATAGCTTTTTCTATTCCTTGTATAAACAAAATTATCCAGTAATGTTAAGTTTAAGCATGAGTTAAAGAATAATTTTGTCCCAAATTTTATGATTTCTAGATAAATTTTCTTTGCTTACATATTTAGGCGGGTATCTTGAAAATGAAGATCTATCATATTTTTAAAATTCTTGGTAATCCTACTTAGGAACATTTTGTTTTTGTGACTTGTACTTAAAAAAATACATATCTCCTACTGAACACCACTTATAGAGTATTCTAACAAAATCCAGTCGAACAATATATTTATAATGGAATGTTGTGGCAAAGGGCATGGCATACCATATGCGCTTATTGTGTTGTCAATGCCAGAGGGTTTTCCATGAATGATTTTCTCTCCTTCAAAGGCCCATTTATTGACCAAATCAAGTTCCTTGTCACCAAAAGAGTGCCATCCTTGTTGGTTCAAATCCAAAGAAACAGAATCATTGAAAGCCAGCAAGGCCGCGGAGAGTGCAACGCAAAATGCGGCGGATGAACCCAAGCCGGAACCCAAAGGAAGTTCAGAAGTGACAACCACCGTAGCAGGCTTAAAACTACAAACACAGAATAAACAAATACATAAATAACTTGAGGTAAACAAACAAATTAGAATCCCCTCCTTTCACAGCTATTCAGAAGGATAAAAAAGAAATTAGAAATGGGAATAGGAATACCCTTGAATGGAAGAGTAAAGCCAGAGAAAGGCAGAGAGACCAGGGGCAAGTTGAGCATTGGCGGGAGGAATGTTGAGTTGATCGACGAGCGAGGCAATTGATTTGGCATTCTCGACGGAGCAAGAGGCTGGTGCTGGAGAGGGAGAATCGGGGAATGCTTCTCTTATTCTGCTGATTGGCCACGAGAACTCCAACGACGTATCCTTCAGGAACAGTTTCAGCGAGTCTTGGTTGTTGTCTGTTATTGTTGAAATGGTAATTGAAATCGAGAGAAGAATGAAAGAATGAATGAATGCGAATGGAATAAAGAAATACCAGAGGGAGTGGAGAAGTGGAGAGAGACGTAGGTGTACAAATCGATGGATGCGGCGACGGCGGTGGATCCATGAACAACGGCGTGTTCGCCGCCCAAAATGATCTTGCCGGGTGCTCTCGCTCTAACCTCCATTCAATCTCACTCTCATTTCACTCCTCCAACCATGTAAATGGGGGCGGGTATACCTATACATCCCCTACTTTTAATATTTTAAAAAATTATAATCATGAACAAAATAATATAATATAAATATAATTTAATACATTTCAAATGTTATCATATATCCTAAATCTGTTTGGTTTTTAATTGGAGAAACAAAATTATAAAAATAGAAAAATTTAAAGATTAATACTAATAACATTGTTTAAGACAGTCAAAATTCCGTTTGACCAACCTAATTAAAAAACCAAACACACCTCTAATTAGTCGTGAGAAGAGTATCGGATTCAATCCCATCAAATATATTTATTAGGAGGGGTGAAAAGTTTTGATTTTCTTTGTAGTTAACATTAAATATTATTATAAGTTAATAATAGATAAAATTTATATTGTAACATAAAAACATATTTAGTATTTGAATATATTTGACAAAAAACAAATATTTATACGTATAAGGATATTTACGAGCATAAGGTTTTTTACAGTCTAATGCGTGAGTTTTTTTTCCCTTATTAACCACCCTTAACGTATTAATTTTCATATATGTTAATATTTGTTTTTTTTTTCGTTAAAATGTTTTTATTCATATGTTTTAACTGAATTTTTTGTTTTAGATCCTTAACGTATTCAATTTTCTTTTTATTGTTTTCTATTTTCTGTCCATTTTCTATTTTCTATTGTTTACTTTTCTCCCAAAATTTTTTTATCTTTTATTTAGTTTTTTTATTATTGATTTTAGTTTTCATGTTATTTAATATGGAGATGAAATTAAGATTAATTTTAAGAAATTAAAAAATCAAATAAGTGAAAAGAAAATACATAAACCTTAAACCTTAAACTATATCATTGTTATTTATTGAGTTAGTAATTGTATTAAAACTATTATATTTTAAAGATCAAACTAAAAAATTGGTCAAAACAAAAAAAACATAATAGCAAAAACATATTTAACCCTTATAAGTTGAATATCAAACAATTTTTTTTTCTAAAGTTCAAATCTAAAGACATCTAATTAATAAAAACTAAAAACATATTTAAACCTTACTATAAACACTATGAAAGTTACACTCCTTATTAATAATACCTTGTAATAAAGTTGTTCAATATGAAATTCTTCTTAAATAGACGAATAATCTAAAGTTTTATAAATTTATACATTTTAAAATGCAAGTAAATGTTAATCAATAGATTGTATACGTATGGATGGATTTTTATTTTTCTAACATTTTATTTTTAGGTGTTATGCAAAGTAAGTAATTTTTTTTTCTTTTTAAATGGAAAGGAATTTTTAATATCTCGACTTCTAGAATTAATATTCTAAAAAATAAATATTTTTAAAACTAATGTATCAATAACGTAATTTGTTTATTATCTTATTCTTTAAGTATAGGATTAGGGTTCAATTTCTAATTCATATAAATAATGTAAATTATTTAATTCGAAGAAACAATTTTAGAATTATAATATATTTTAATTTTAAATTAAACAAGCAAAATTTTAAATAAAACATTATAAGGATCCATGGAAATGTAACAGGAAGAAAGACGTGGACCACGAGGTCACGTGGTTTGGTAGAGTGTCTTTGTCTTTTTTGTAGGCTTACCTTAAGTATAGTTAAACTTTTATATTATATTTACAAAATAATGTTATATATATATATATAATATTGTTAGTTAGTAATGTAAATTAATTTTATAGTTATATCTTAAAAGTATAATATCTGATATAAAAAACTTTAATTCAGTTATATTTTAATATTTATACTAATTACATATTATATTTTATAAAATAATGTGATATATATAGAGAAGAAATTGGTGTAGCTTTAATAAATTACTACAATTTTAATAAGTTTAAATTTTTTATTACAAACAAACTTCTATATAGGAAACAACAAAAATAGATAAATAGATTATCTAACGAGATTTTATACATACTAAATACTAAATATGAGATTTTTGTTCTTTTATACAAACACAATATCACATATGTATTTGGTGTGTTTTTTTTATATGACAGGAAATTGTAAAAATAACAAAAAATCTTAAAAGTTAGAGTTGGAAGTAGGATGAAAACATGACAAGACGAGGCAGATGCGGTTAGTATGTTATCACTAGAGATGGAAATGAGTCAGGTCAGGTTGGGCTTTGAAAGGCTTGAGTTTGACCTACATCAAATTTTCAAGGCATTAGTCTGACCTATTAACTTATGACTTTTCTTAAGGCATGAGCTGACCTGTTTGAATGTCTGACACGTTTAAAAGTTTGTTTAAAAGACGTGCTTATAGTGAGACTTTTAAAAGGCCAAAAACAACCTTAAAAAATTGTGTTCCCTTCTCTCCTAATTTTTTATTGTAAATTTGTAATATTAATTTATATTATGTAAATGTAAATATGTAATATATTTATAAATATATTATTTTATGTTATAAATATATTATATATATAACTAATTAATAATTAATCTAATTAAACAGATTGGCCTATTGGGCTTCAAAAGCTTTTTAGAAAACTTATGATCTAGTTTGTTTAGTTAAAAAGACTTTTTTAAAAGTCTACGTCTAACCTTTCAACCCGACAAGTCTAGCCTATGTAGGTTTCAAATGGGTCAGGCTACGGGCCTTGACGGATGGCTTGACTCATGTCCATCCCTAGTTATTACTGCCTATACTTGCAAGTTTAAGATGATAGTGGGTATTTAAAGGGTAAGAGAATTGATATCCACAAGTATTATCAACATTTAATATTTATTTAAAATAAAAATAAAGAAAAATATAGTATAATAAATTAAATATGATATTATTTTAGTATAATATATTATAAATTAATATTGTATAATATATTACTACCTCATACGATAAAAGTATTATCATGAAAAAGGATCCAGGGTACACACCAGACCCCATAAGCGATGGACGGGGTGCTCAATATCTCACACAAGGAAAGCAACAAAAATATATAATTCATGACCCCGGTCAGGAACTGACATATAAACACCAGTCAGATAAGGTATGGGCAACATGTCCCTGCCAATACTGTTCCTACAATATGTTAGGAATGGGGTCAAATCAACCCTTTATCTAAGGAAGTTCTATAAATACAACTCATTTATTAACTTGAAATGGATTTTCAGCATGTTCTTAAGAGCCTTTGTAATCTATTTATTTCCTGTAATAACCGTACTGACTTAAGCATTGGAGAAACTTTTGCAAGTCCACCTCTAGGTGTGTTTCTCCATAATGGTTCGCATAAAACGTCATTACATTCCCTAAACGTGAAGAACTCAGGCACCCATTGGGCTTAAATATACAATACCTTACTCCACTAAGACGACGTAAAATAAAGAGCAAGTGAGGCTACATTAGACCCCGATTCGAAGAGGTGAAATCTCAACCTCGAACACCAGTCAGATCAAAAAACAATTAAATTTCTTTTATCTCATTATAAAATAATAAAAAACCTAAATATTTCAGTATATTTAATAAAATAATAATAAATATTAATAATCATACGGATACTCATGACGCGGATAATACCACTCATTTAATAAATAGATGAATACTCATCACTGATAACCTACGTGTGTATGTTTTTTTAAGGGAAGTAGGGCATTTTCCATCATAAATTTATTTTAAAAGATTATGAAAAAATCATAGTATTTTTTCTATAAAAATCAATATATTTTCCTTTTTGATGGTATGTGATATCAATCGTTTAGAATTTTTCTATTTTGGTATAATAACTACAATTATTTCCTTCTATTGGTAATTAAAGATTTGTTTGATATACAGTTGAGAAACAAAATTATAAAAATAAAAAATTTAAAGATTAATATTAATCTGTTTGAGATAATCAAAACTTTATTTAACTATAAAATCTTTTTTAAGTTTGACCAACCCCAACAAAAATCAAACATTCAGTTTGACCAACCCCATCAAAAACCAAACATCTCCTAAATTGTCTCCATAGTTCTTCATCTACATAACAAGGCAAGATAAATCCCCTCCCCCTCCAATTAAAATACAAGCCGCTAAAAGAATGAAAAGGTAATCATCACCATGAAATTTTAGGATCTGTTTATTTTTTAAAAAAATATTTTTATTTTTATTTATTTATAAAATTATCATTTTAGTTTTAATTAAAAATTGTTACATTATTTTTGACTTTTAAAAAATTATTTAAGAAATATTTAAAATAATTTATTTTTTTCATTATCTCATGTACAATTCTTTTAAAATACAAATCAATATGGTAATCTTATAATTAAAACTAAGGTAAGTGTTAGTTTATAATTAAAAAATAGAAAATAAAACCAGAAAATATTTTCCTTTTAAGTAGACGAGTTTTGGATACTCTATAGAATAAATTTAAAGTTTTATTCCAATACTTGTTATTTAATATTGTGTTTTTGTTTGAAAGAACTATAACACCAGCTTCCACAGATTCCAAAACTTTCTTTTATATAAGAGCCAAAATGAAAAATAGTTATCGGACATAAGAATTAAAATAGTTTATTTTTTACATTAAAACTAAAATGAAGTACAGAAATTTTTTGTGTGATAATTTAAACCAAAAATGACATTGAATATTGGAATTAAATCAATATTATTATTATAAATAGTAAAGGGCATAGACCAATTGCTAAATATTTTTATATAGAGAAAAGTTACCATAATCGAAGGGTGAAAGTGTAGCATGAATGAAGAAAAAGGAAAGGATTTTTGTACAGTTATGATGCAATTAACTTCTGGTGCATACATTACATCAAAATCAAAAACTGCCAACAATAATACTAAAATTGTATGCAACAATTCCATGATCAAACAAAATCAACACAAACACTTTCCATCATCTATGTCTGTAACATATACATAAAATCACAATCTAAATAAATGTAACATAATCTAGACTCTAAAGCAACGAATATCCAACAGTGAGGAATGCAGAACAGAAAACTCGAATCCCTTTGCAACTTTGTGACCACAGTAACGAAGTCCAATTTCTTGATCATATTTCAGATCCCTTTTCCTTATAATGTGTCTAAAAGGTTCAATTGAATAAGCAAACTCTTCCCTTGCCTTCTTCAAATCATAACAAGGAGGCTCCCTCATGGCTACCTTAGAAAAGGAAGAGCATTCACCCGAAGTAGGCATAGGATCAAACCAAAATGACTCTTTCTTTGACAACTTTGCATCATAAGTTTCACATGTATCAACATCATAAATCACTATGTTTACCGGAATCCATGACTCCAAAGCTTTGAGGCTACTTTCATCCATCTGTCCAAGAATGAAATCTTCAAACTCCTTGCAAGGTGAAATCTTGAGGCTATCCCAACGCATACCATCGGTTGTTAGCTTCATTCTAAATGGCCATGGATTAGGACCACTCTTATAGCTGCATGCTTCCTTTCCCTTGTTGCCATTGATATGTCCTGTCACATTGGCCATGCCCTCTTTCAACCTTTTCTCTGGCAAGGAAATAATGACAAAGTAACAGCAGTAAAATGAAATGATATCAGAAATGGGCTAGTTAAATATCTTTCTTTGTAATGTGCTTTCCATTTTGCCAATGATTCATTCTTTGGACTTTTTTCATCTAATATGCATGGATTTCCTGAATGACTCATCATTCATTCACGTTTAAGTGCTTACCTTATATTGGATTTTGTTTCAATCCTTGGGCAATGCCAGTTTTGGTTTCAAGTGCTGCTGTTTTTACTAATCCAACTGTGTATTTGCTGTTACAAACTCACAATAATCCAACAAGGAATGGTTATTATTAGCACTTAACTGTCTATAGGAACTGACAAAGTACAGATAAGCAAATGTGATGATGTGTTATTCCATGTTGCCCGAGACACGCACTAATTCAACTCATCTTAGTACTGCTATCTGTAGAAAACACAAATTAGTCAACTATATAATTGCTTGCCAACATTCTATATCAATAACAATATGTGTAATGTACTGGTTTAATATCTTTCCTTGCTGATAGAAATATTCAAGTTTAACAATATGTCCTTTGAAACTACTTTGCCAAAGAATGGTAAGTAATTCAAATATTTATCAAATCAGATGCTCATCAATATGCTTCTCTGTCATCTTATTCATCTATGTTACTTCCAAATCGAACATTTCTTTTTTTATATACCAATTTTGGATTCAAGTCAGACAATAAAACTCTCCTTATTATCAATATTTAATGTTACTATGTTTTCTGATATATTTGAACTCGTGATTATAGATTAAACGAGAATAATTTCCTACCAGCTAAGTTTGGTGGTAAAGCAACACTATGGCTCAATGATCCTGTGCATTTATAGCCAGATAATGGAACATGAGTAATATCCATAACTTTGATGTTTATTCCCGTACGTATTTCATTCCCATGTTTCTGTCAAATACAAACAATTTATTTAGTAGTAAGTAGTTTCCCAAGACGGAGTCATCTCTATATTAAACATGCCAAGAATGCAATGAGTTTTTCATGTTTTATATTTTCAGGAATTATATCCCTTCCTAATTCACGTACTACCGTTACAAATTTGGAAAAATATAAAAAGGGAAAAAAGGCTGTAAATTGCAGTGGCATGATCAAGCAAGCATTAATACAAGGATAAAGTTGGATCTGGCTCCTCTTACATGCATATTTGCAGTTTAGAAGATAAAATACACTAATTTGTTGGAAGTCCTATATTGCCTACCTCATCATATTTCGTATAGCTTAAATATCTGTTGGACAACTCCAACCATTGTCAATTGGTTTTGGGATGAAATTTTTAACAAATTTAGTGTAACCACATGTATCCTTTGTTTAAAGTTGAGAATATCATAGTAGAGCTAACTCGGTAGAGTTTTTTCCATCCAAATAATGGCTGCTTTGAAGTTTGAAGTGATGATGGCATGGCACTAGTCCTTGTAGATTTATATCCCCCGTATGTAGTCTTGGTTTATTTTAAAGGACACCATAGCACACCCTAATAATATAAGGGCATGGGTGTGGATTGTTATTGATCAAATAATTGAAAATGATACACCAAAACACCATTCTCTCTCTGTTAGCAAAATGCAAGAGTATGAGTGAATTGAAAAAATTGCATGGGCTAATAATCACAATCCCAACAATTAAAAGCATAATCCCTTTGAGCAAGCTTATTGATTTCTGTGTTGATTCAGAATTTGGGGACATCAATTACGCAGACTTAGTATTTCGCCAAATTGATGTCCCTAGCGTTTACATTTGGAACTCCATGATAAGAGGTTATGCTAATGGTCATAATCCAAGAATGTGTATGCTTCTGTATAGAGAAATGATACGAAGTGGGTATTCCCCAGATAATTTCACCTTCCCATTTGCACTCAAAGCAAGTTGTGAAATTGGTGATCTATATTGTGGAAAATGCTTTCATAGCGGCATAGTGAAATCTGGGTTTGAAGTAGATGCCTATTCTGCTACAGGGTTACTCCATATGTATGTGTCATTTGCAGATATGAAGTCAGGGTTAAAGGTGTTCGATAATATTCCCAAGTGGAATGTGGTTGCTTGGACTTGTTTGATTGCTGGGTTTGTAACCATTGATCAGCCACATGCAGCTTTGAAGGTGTTTGAAGACATGGGTCATTGGGGTGTGGAGCCCAATGAAATTACCATGGTAAATGCTTTGGTTGCCTGTGCTAGAAGTAGAGACATTAATGCTGGACAATGGATCTACCAACGCATTTGTGATGCTGGTTATGATCCCTTTATGTCCACGTCCAAAAGTAACTTCATTCTTGCAAATGCAATTCTTGAAATGTATGCTAAATGTGGCAGCTTGAAGACTGCAAGAGAACTGTTCAATAAAATGCCTCAGAGACAGAGTGTTACTTGGACCACTATGATTAATGCTTACATTCAGTATGAAAGGCATCAGGAGGCGCTAGATCTCTTTTTGCATATGTGGGCTTCTGGATTTCATCCCAATAAAGTTACCTTTCTAAGTGTGTTGAATGTTTGTGCTCATCAGTGTGCTCTGGCATTGGGACAAACAGTTCATGCTTATCTGTTGAAAACCAGCTTTGCAACAGACATTACCCTGGCAACTGCTCTTATTGACATGTATGCCAAGACTGGTGAGTTAGGAAGTGCTAAGAAAACTTTTGATAGTTTTCAAAACAAAGATGTAGTGATGTGGACAAGCATGATTAATGGTTTGGCCATGCATGGCCATGGAGATGAAGCATTGAATATGTTTCAAAAAATGCAAGAGGATGGCTCTCTAGTCCCTGACCATATTACCTACATGGGAGTTTTGATTGCATGTAGCCATGCTGGACTGGTTGAAGAGGCTAAAAAACACTTTAACCTGATGACAAAGATGTATGGTATAGTGCCAGAAAGAGAGCATTATGGTTGCATGGTTGATATTTTGAGTCGAGCAGGTCATTTCGGAGAGGCAGAAAGATTAATGGAGACAATGTCTGTACAACCAAATAATGTCATATGGGGTGCTCTTTTAAATGGCTGCAATATTCATGAAAATGTCTCTGTTGCTAATCAAGTGAAACAACGACTAACAGAGCTGGAACCTGGTGGTAGTGGAGTACATATTCTTCTCTCAAATATATATGCTAAGGCTGGCAGGTGGGAAGAGGTAAATGTGACAAGAAAAGGTATGAAGCATAAAAGGATTAAAAAGACAATTGGTCATAGTTCAGTTGAATTGAAGCTGTTAAGTTAATGATCAATGTCAGATTCATTTGTCATCCCAAATGATATAAGTTGAAAGAAGAGTGTTTCCACCTAATCTCAGCCTCAGGAGTTTGAAATGCAAACTCTACAAGAGTTTTGTCCACCGGGGCATTTTTTCTTCTTTTCCTTCAAATGCATTCAGTGAAGTTCCAACAAAATTTTTTCTATATACACAACAAGATTCAAACTCCTAACAACATACTTTCAGTTATTTGTCAATTTTATCAGACTTTATTAAAGATTTAATTATCTATAAACTTGGGTCGAGATTTTATTGGTCGTTAGGGCATTTCTATATCTCCTTTCAGCTGCTTGCTCAGTTGATCCCCTTCAATTGCCAGGTAATTTTGACACCGATGGGATTCTTTAAGTAATTGTCTTAAAAAGGGAAGGCATACAAAGATAGTAAAGTTATGTCTGATTAGAATCCATCCTTATCTGCCACCAAGGAAATTTACTATAAATTGATCAAAATTTATACAAAATGCCAAATAGATGTGATTCAGATTTAAGAGTGATAAAATTCTGTATAAATATCTGTGTCATTTTGTTTATTCTCACTCTAATAATACACTGACATACACGCTATGTAACCTTCTCGTTCCATTCAAGTTGAATTGACCGTGGTATGACAATTTAGTAAAGATTTCCATCTTTGGTTGTGACCTGACCGTAGTTATCTCTTTCCAACTACCCATGTTTGGTTCACAATCATGTGAGCAACACATACATGGGATTACTAATATTTACTTCCCCTTAAACTTCTTCATACCTTTATTTATCCCTGCATGATTTTTCCATTTTCAGTTTTTCACGCAATGCTCCATTCAGCTAGATCATCTGTGATTTTCCAATGGCAGATTGTTAGGAACCATTTGCTTTTTTAAAACACAATTTCTGTTTTCATTTGTTTCTTTAAGTTTTAATTATAAAATAACCATTTATTTTGTAGTTTTTAAAATTTGTCCCGAAACAGCAGTGAAAACAAGAAAATTTGTTTTTCAGTAAACTTCCTTGAAAACATTGTTGGGCATCACAATTATTTAAGCCAATTTGATCAAATGGTAAACCTGTTAATAAAACACTTAATTTTTAATTGTTAATTAAAAACTAAGCACGTGGGCTTACGTGAAAAAGCTAAACCGCGACAAAGTTTCACTTATCTCTGCATAGACTAGCCACTGGTCTTCTGGCATAAGCAGCACATCCTCAACGCCCCTTTGATTTCTGATGGGGTAGAAGAATATTTGATATGTCGGTGGAATTATATCATAAAAATTGTGCAAATGTGTCCTCGTACAAGTTGTATGCTAATTGTGTAACACAACTCGTAATTTTCCCGCAAGAGGGAGGGAATCACACATAGGCAGATATTATAAAGAAACCCATGAGGTGAATGAAAAGATGACATAAATATTGAGTGCAAGAACTCAATTAAATACCTGTTAAGTAAATATTATCATATAATGACCTGTAAATTCAACGACGAATAATAACATTTTATCCGGCTTAATCAAAAGATAAGGTCAAGTTTTCCCTAGCACCAGTATCTACATATGTTTATAGTCTGCATCCCATGTAAACTATCAGCTACACCTGATCACTATAGACCTTCCCAACCTTTCAGTTTGACATTCACCACTGCTTGCAGTGCCCAGTAATCTGCATGCCATGAAAAATAAGCAAGATCAGACAAAGAACTGAGACCAATAACAGTACAGGTAAAAACATAAAACAACATTTGAGCGGATCAAGTAAATAAAAAGATAAACAGAAAAGATTTTTGTTGAAACTCAGACACAGGTCATTTATAAAACAGTAGCACGAAAGGTATTTTGTACGCTGTCTAACCATCAATAGTCTATAACAGAATACCATTCAAAACCATAAAGAGACATGAATTGATGAACTGCAGAATCAAATTTTACTGAAATAAGCATTTGAGCATAAAATTTAACTCAATCCAGGACAGGTAGGAGAGAATCCAAAGTTCACCTTAATTTCCATGATATGTTAGCTAATGTTCTGGAGATGACTGGCGTTGCTCTGGTGGCTGTGGCCACATTTGTGGAGCCATGTAGGGATGAGACTGCTGAGCATACATGTTTGGGTCCATCACTGGCTTACCCATTATGACACCAGCAGTTCCAACCTGGGACGCATGTTGAGGTGGCATATAGCAGTAAGGAAGTGCATCAGCGGGCCCTGCAACAGGCATTGTTCCCCTGGGGATTGATGCAAGCACTTCATCTTTCAAATCTTCACGGGGCACAATGTCAACCAAGAAATCAAAGATATCAGTCCTAGTGATGGCTGCTGCTATGTCATTTTTCTGAAGTGTTCTCCTTTTGTTCTCTTCAGTGTGATTCCAGGAACGCAGGGTTAACTCCAATATGAACATTTCACATGCCCTCGCAAATATGACTGGTGCCTCAGCTGATATCATCCTAACATCCTCGTCAGCCTTCATAATCTTCTTGATCCTTGCCAAGGGAAGACTATGGTTCTTGAAATCAGTAACCTTCTCAATTTCTTGGTACTGAGTTGCCCAGAATTGCTGAAGTTGTTGCTGAAGCTGGTGCTGCTGCTGCTGATGAATATGCTGATAAGCAAGTTGATGCTGTCCAAGCTGAGCTCCAGCAGGTTGACTAGCAGATTGAATGGTTCCAACTGATGTCACAACTGAACCCGGTGCCCCGGTTAATTGGCTTGGCTGATATGGGTTAGAACCATACGTTAATTGACCTCCACTACTGACAACCCCCATAGATGGGTTCTGCCCATGCCCTTGATGATCCATTCTGTTTCAGGTTAAAATCAAACATGTGATTATGTGATTTCTTGAAAAAGGAAAAACATCAATTCATTAACTTATAAGGTGAACACTAGTAGTATTCACACTTGAATCTTTACAATATCAACACATGAATGCCTACACTTCAAACAACCAAAACGGCAAACTGCTGATAAAAAAAAAACCCAAAACGACAAACCGCGCAATCATTAGAGCAAATTTGTCGGCACATTGGTAAGTATATCATGATTGGAATATTCAATGTATACATGGAAGGAATGACAAAAAAAAAGGGCCTCTACGGCAATGTTCCAAATCACATAATGATGGAAAACGACACGACCTCCATTCAAAAAAGAAACGGCCGTATCTTTATCTTAGTGTGCATTAAAGCAAGCAGTTGTTTTACTCACTGACACTTACTATTGTATTTCAAAACCAATAACTAGTTTGGAGTTAGGACCAAAACATTGGCGCCTAGAAACGGCTATGTGAAAGTAACACGCATGACAAAACAAACAGTTCACAAAGCATAATAAATATCAAATGTCAACAACAATTCTTCCCTTCAAAGACCAAAATGCTTTCAACTTAAAGAAGCTTCATATGCCTCAAAAATCACGGGACAACAACCACCCAATTCAACTAAGAAATCAACTGTTGTTCACACAAGAAGTAAAAATCTGCTGAGAAATGTATGGCTTTCCATAGCTTTCCCGGGATGTTAACCCTGAACCTTACATCAACGAAAATTCACCCCAGAAAAAATAAAAAGTGAAGCTTTTATGTTCCATTTTCTAACAATTAAGATCAAAGAGAATTCTTTGCTTACAAGACATGTCAAAATTCGCAACGAGAAAACTAACCAAATCAACAAAACAAAGAAAAACAGCAGCACGAGCAAATGGAATTAAAGATAACCAATAAAAACCACCAAAAAATGAATAAAATAACAGACAGACAAAAACATGAAGAGCACGTTAGAGTGACCTAAACAAATGCAGATGCATGAACAAAATCAGAAAGATACATGTAGTGATAGAGCAAGAGTTGTTACTCGTTACCTTCCCAAAGAGAGTACGCAAACACTGAGAAGCCAAAACCTGTAAAAGAAAAACAAAGAAATGATCAGAAATTGTGCATGATTGGAAGATCTATGGCATGGGAATTGAGGTGGGGGGAACCAAAGAAGGTGTTTTTTCAAGTGTGGAAGATCTCAGAGGTTGGTGCAGACAAAAAAATTTAGGGTTTGAGAAGAAAACACAAAAAGAAAAGAAGGCAGAACTGTCGTGACGATTGACGATGTTTTTCTTTCCAACGAACCTCAGACAGCGAAGTGCGAAAAAAAAGCTGTGTGATCGATTCTGACTAACATTGTCGGACCTAACTCTTATATTTACTTTTTTTTCTTTTATTTTCTTTTTCCTCTAATGACGTTTCTACCCCTTCTTCTCTTTCTAAATTGTTGCATTCTTTGTTTTTTAATTAAATTTAGAACTTCCCAAGTTCCTATTACATGCTTCCACAAATTACTATTATCCTCCAAAAAAAATATTAGATTTTCTCATTCTAAATATACACTATCTTTCTATTTGAGACAAAATATTTACAGTTTGATCAAATTATATCAGTCACAAAAAAAAAAAATGTTTGAAGAGCCTTACTGAAAGTAACAAATTCATTGTTAATTTTGATCTGTTAAAATAAAATATCTTATTAGTCATGTGTTTCAAAATATAATTTTAATCACCTAATAACCTATTTTCCTAATTTTTATGCAAACTAAGTGTAGTTACGATGATTTTCTTCTTTAATTATCTACCATAATTAATTTCCATTTTTAAATATAGTTTTGAATTTAATTCCAGAACATTGAATTTGTAAAGTTTAATTACACTTGTATACACAATTTAATTAACAGCTTATACAATATGTTATTTTTAAATAGAAGTTTGTACTGTAAATTTGATTACAAAAATTATTACAATAAGTTAAAAATAACTTATTTTAATAAGTTATTATTAAAATAAGTGAATAACAACTTAGGCAAGTTTTACACTAACCGACCCATGATTATGAATTGTTGTGTAAAGTAATTACTTTTTTTTTTGAAAAGGCATATATAATAACCACTTTAAAAACTATATCTAGAATGATTTTTAATTGTTAGGGAGTAAAAAATACTAAAATTAATTATAGAAATAATAAATTGTTTTGGTAATACTTTAAAAATGGTAAATGTGTGTTTGTTTATCTTTTGATAATTAAATTTGAAATCATTAGTTATCTTTTTTTATATATAGATATGTGTGTGGTATATAAAGAAAAAATAAATATCTAATTTATTGTAATAATAAATTTTGATCATTTTTATTTCATAATTTATATAGTGTACCCAAGGGAACTAATTTAGGGATTGAAAGTTTAGGTGATTTAGTTCAGAGGTTTAGCATAAAAGTATTTTCTTTCTTTCTAAGTTTGATATTCTCATTGAGTATGAAGTAGATTTAAAATTTTAAATCACCTGTTTTATTTGTTAAGGTATCCATAAATCAACAAGAGAAGTATTCACGATGATGAATAATAAATACTCCATACTAAAAAAATGTTAAGGATATATATGAAGTATTAAATTCAAACTTTAGTATTTCTTTTTGAGTATCTCTATTGTATACTATATAAGAATATTTTTTATATTCATATTGATTCAATCAATATAATAACGGATTTACTGTTTTAATTGGAGAAAAAGTTATTTTCATCTATGGAACATGTTCTTATCCGATTCAGACTACTTTATGTAAAGAATACTAAAATTATAGTCAGAAACGTATGTTGTTGTTTTTTTATGTAGGTTGGTGACATTAATGTGAACATCCCCTTCTAAGATAAGTATAGCATTCACATTGTAGTAAATTTAGGTATTATTTGGTTTCCTATTGAAGTTGGTCAAATCGTTTAACCAACCCAAAAAATATTTTACGATCAAACGGAGTTTTAACCGTGTTGAACAGCGTGAATGATTGATATTAAGCTTTAGGTTTTTCTATTTTCATAACTTTATTTTCATAACTGTATACTAAACAAACACTAAATTGTATTGATTGTTGTCGAGATTAGAGCTAGCAAACTGGAAACTAATATTAAACTCACTTCTTTCAATTGTTTTACTAATGATATGGCAGATAAGGTATATTAATAATGAAAAGGAATGATGAAATGAAAATGATTCATTATCCTTTAATTAAGTATCGAGAATTTAATCTTTATATAAGTATATAACAACTTTAAAATTTTAGACCATATAAACCAAAAAAATTAGTCTTCGTGATGCCCTGAAAAAAAAAATCTTAACATTTTAGTATTATAATAACAGAAGAGTAATGAAGTTATGAATCTGAATGCATTAAATGGAAAGGGAGGAGATGTGGAGGAGAATGGGGGGTGTTAAGAGAAGAAGACATTATAGCATACAAAAGAGAGAGAAACCTTTTATGCGTAATTTTAGGTTCATGTTAAGTTGTAGATGGAGAGAAGAAATTAAATGAATATAAATAAAAATAAATACAATATAATAGAAATAAAATGAAACATATGTTATTTTAATTAATATATAAAAATAGCTAAAAGAGAAAGATACCGAAAAAATATTTTTCTTCTATAGATGAATAAAAATATATTCAATTTTATATATAAAAACTTATTTTTCATTATGATAAATTCTAATACATAAAAATTTAAGTTTTTGGTTCTATATAATTTTTAACAATATTTATTGAATAATTATATATTGAAATAAAAAATAAAATTCGTTTCGTTTTTTTTTCCAATTTCCTTTCATCACCCCACTCTTTTTATGACTTCCATTTTTTCTTTCCATAAAAATAAATTATAATTATTTTATCTCTTTTTTTTTCTCTTCACTTTCCCTTCCTCCTTGTTTTCTTTTATCCTAGTTTTAAACAGTGGCAGATCTTTTAACAAAATATATGAGGGAGCCAAAATATAGATATTTGTTGGTGTGATAGTAAAGTTATTATATGATTAATTTTGGATAAAATTTTATAAAACTTACTAAAATATTATAAATTTTAAACATTTACAACAAAATTTTATTGATATAAGTATTTTCTAATGTGACATATTAGGCACAATGATATACTTACACATACAAAATTTAAAATAAATATGACCCCATAAGAGTGAAAACAATTAATAAATATTATATATTTTATTTGAATGATTAAAATCAAAATTATATCCATATTATATTCTCAAGTGATTATGTAATCTCTAATTACTTTTAATTTTAATCATTCATGTATACTTATATGGTATAGATTCGTATTCTTATTTTTAAATAACATTTTTTATATGACCTAGATCGTGTATGTCAAATTTTGTTAAAAATATAAAAATTTAATTAAAGAATCCTTATTTTCATAAATTTATGAGGTTATAATTTATTGATCTAAATTTTTATAGATATGATCTATGCTATGAAATTTAAATTTAATGGTAAGTTTCAACAAAAAATTATTAAATAATATAAAATTGATTAAAATTATACCAATATAAAGATGATAAATGATGATTAGTGTTGTAGGTGCGTTGGTTAAGAAATCAAAAGTAAAAAAGTATTTAACATTATCATCCATTTTAACACACTGATTTCTAAACAATTCTAATATGATTTTTAACACAAAATTTCTAGTTTCGATAGGGTGTTGGTGATTAACAAAATCTTATAATGATTTTATCTATGCTATGCACGAATTTTAAACTCAAAACTTTACTTAAGAAAAATTAAATATGTATAACCTAAACCAATCAATAGTTAGAGGGTGTTTGGTTTGCAGTTGGGGAAACGGAGTTGAGTTATAGTGAAAAATTTAAAGGTTGATATTAATTCTTCACGCCGTTTAAAATAATCAAAATTCCGTTAACCCGTAAAATCAGAATGTGGCTTCTCTATAACTGAGAAATCTCCATTGAAGACAACGTGCCAAACATCCCATTAATCAATACACCATATATGCATATGAAACCAATTTCCATGTGTAATAGTAAGATCTTCTCCTAGTTTTAAAGCTAAGCACCCACATCATGTTGGGTTTAAACTTTTAAGTTATAGGTGCGACTCACATTACCATTCAAGCAAAATTGTTTAATAAAAAACCTATATATACACTCTTTAGGTACCTCTTTATCTATCTTATATGGTTGTTGTACATTCCTTAAAAAATCTAATTAATATGTCTTTTTACCTTTTTATTTTTCTGATATGTCTTTTCTTTTTCTATATTTAATATATTTGGTCGTTAATTAATGTTTTTTTAAAACAAATATAATGGTATAATAAGTGAAGAAGAATTTAATTAAAAAGCTCAAATATGTCAAAAACTCTGTAAAATTCTCATACCGTTAAATTAAAACGGAGAGAGTAATAAACAAAGTATAACCAAACACCTAATTATATAATAAATATTATAACATTATAAAATCAATTTATAACTTAAAATTTAAAATTATAACCAAACCCTGAAATATAATCCACGTTAGTTATTACTAGGATCTAGAACTCGCAGTTATCTTTTTATGTACTTTTTACATCAATTACTGAAATAATATGTATAATATATTAATTACTATAGATTTTTTTATCAATTATTTCATTAATTAATTTAAAAGTGTATTTTAATACTAATTATTAAAATACTTAACAGAAACGTGTCAAAAAGTAGTTGCATGGTGCAATTACCACAGGAATCCAAATCCCTACAATCGTTAGTAACAAACCAACAACAAAGCAGCATAAACCATTACTTTTGAAAGTAATTTATATCTTATATTTCAAATACTAAAACTAAAACTTACAAACAAGCGAAGCAAATCAAAGGATTATTTTTTTTAACTTATAAAATATTAAAATTAAAATATTTGACATTATCATTTGAGTTTAAACTATTTTACGTGTGAATTATAAAATTAAAACATTGGGCATTGTTATTTTGGTTTAAACTATTTTAATTTTAGAAATTATAGACACAAAAGAAATATATTAGGTTTTCATGTAACAAATCCAGAGTAGTACTAATAGTAAAAAAAAAACTTTAAATCGGTTTGTATCAGGAAATCCAATCCAATCCATTAAAAAATATCAATTATTTCAGTTATTAGTTTTTTTTTCGGTTGAACGGTTTTTTGTTGGATTGGACCGTTATTCTTATATAGTTATAATTTGGATTGATTTCATTTCAATTTAATTAGATTCAGTTTTTAAACTTGTTTAATTTGAGGTAATTAAATTAAGTTTTTAAACACGCTTAATTTGAGGTGGTAATTTAGGTTACATACCACCCAATTCTATTATAGCCGAGTAAAATTATTATAACATAAAACTCTTCGTGGAAAGTAATAAAGGGACACGACAATATTTACATGCCCATATATTTATCAATATTCCTTAATAAATGTTTTGAGAGAAAAAGAAAAACGCACTGAGAACTCAAAACAACTTTTAAACTTATCCCCTTTACAAGCTTTTTATCATTATCGTTTGTCAACTTTAGGGGTAATATGGGATGGATGGTAGCTTTTATGTGAGTGGCATCATTCTAAAGACAATTGTCTTTCAATAAAATTATTGTCATCAAAATCAAATTCGAATCAGTTGAATCGTAAATCAGTTACATGATATATCTAAATCAATTTTTTTATTAGTATCAATTTGATTATGGTTTAATCACTGATTTAACTACAGTTCACTTAAATTAATAACTTCATCGGTCTAATAACCCAAATATTTTAAAATACATTGAATAAAGGAGAGCCATTGAATAAGTCACTGATGATATGATTATAAGTAGTGTTTTTCAACTCCCAAAGGCCAAAGACCAAAACAGAGGAAACCCTTTCTAGATAGCAAACTGGTACACGAAGGTAGTGGCACCACTCTCTTTCCCAAGACCAAAGCCTTGACCCCTACTTTTTGAAAAATTAATATTTTGGTAAAAATTATCATAATCAACTAATCATAAAATAATATATTGACAAATATAAGATTATAATTTTTACTTTTTTTTAAATCTTCATCAAATTTATATTTACCAAATACTAATTAAATAGGATTATGAATGATATAATGGTTCAAAATTACTTAATATTTTTCTCATACTTTTTTAATTTATGTGTGAGCTTTATTATATTCATCATGAACTTTTATTGGTAAGCAATTATTGGAACCTCACTTGCAATGGGTAGGGTGCCACGTAGTAGTAGGTACTTTGGTGGAAAGATTTGGAGTTCTTTATGAAAATGTGCAAATAAAGGTGTAATTGCACTTCCCTTCATTATATTATTATACATATTTTAACTTATTAAAATACAAGTTCACCTACCTTTCAAACTATGTGGTCTCAATCACCAACTAAAACATTGAGTGTGTGTTTGTTTTTCTGCTGGGGAAATAACAAAATTTAAGGGTTGATATTAATTTTTTACGTCATTCAAGACAATCAAAACTACGTTTGACCGTAGGATTTATTTTTGAGGTTGGTCAAACCTCGGTTTAACCAACCAAGGTTGATAACCAAACACACCCTCAGGTTTATTAATTTTGTGCTAAATTTTATACTTCTAAACTTCAAACATTTTTTCATATATCAATTATATATATATAAACCAACTATTTAGATAGAAAGTAATAACGTGAGGGTTTTAATAAAATTACATGGAGATCAATATTGTATACTTTTTAAAAAATAAAAAAACTAAATTTTCTTAACTAAAATTTATTGATCGAAATTGCATTTATTTTCCTCGCTTAACTAATTAGGAAAAGAAAGTAGTTGTTGAAATATAGAAGGTTGTGACAATAGATCAGATGGAAATATTTTGACACACTTGCCTATGGGAGAAAATAAAACAATAAGAAGTTAGAAAAATTTACATATATTTTCTCTTTTAAATAGAAAGAAATGGAAAAAATATGATAGGGTCTATTAACAAATTTTCTTCCCATTTGAAAAAAATAGTTGAAATTTATATATGATTTAGACATCAATTAGAGGTGTATTAGTCATTACTGACATATTATTTATTCTCAAAACTTCACCTGTCCAAATCAAGATTATCAAATAAATTACTTCCGATGATGTCATATAGGCTGACATGACGAGACCTTCCTTAGGGACCTTAATTCAAATTGTCATGTCACCAATAAACCCTAAAAAAACACATAGCGCACCCATTATTATTTTTGTAAATCCTTCCTTTATAAATATATGTCTCATAAATAAGAAATATACATTATCATCTCATATTCATGGTCTTTTAATTGACATCAAATTTCTTATATCTGATATTATTGACACTTGTACGGGTATACCAACGATGACTCCATTACTCTAGTCTTACCCATCACATAAGGGATGTCAATGGGGCGGGGCGGGTGCGGATAGTATGTTACCGCTACCCATATCCACGGATTTTAGGCGGGTAATGGGTAGCGGGTATCCATGAGTATTGATGAATATTTATTATTTTTATAAAATAATCTAAAAAAGAAAAATGGTATAATGCACTAAACATAATATTATTTTAGTATAATTCAAATTAATATTGTATCATACATTACAACTTCATAAATTAGAAGTATTATCATTGAAAAATATTAAATTTTATTTATCTCGTTATAAAATAATAAAAAACTTAGATATTATCTACCCACCCGTTTAGTAAATATGCAGGTATCTATTACGGTCCGCGGGTGTGGGTTTTTTTGTCATCCTTGCACATACCCAATTTCCCTATATTTCTTATTACCCAATCCATTCTTACATCGTTAATCACTTTAGGTAAAATATGATTTTAACCAATCTAAATATTAAATTATAAATATATATTGTAAATATAATTTATGTCAATTTTTGTCAAAATTAAACGAATATAGCAATTATTGAAATATATTTTGGAAGTACCTGATGTACTTATAATTGTTCCCCTGTCCTCAAACAGGGTCTTAATTGATGCAGAACTGTTGACCCAATCAAATGATCATCACTTCTTTGACCCACATCATAGAAAAGAGTCAATATTCCAAACAAGGTTTGTGACGTCCTACGTCAATTTACCTTTATTTATATCCATTTAATTAATTTTCACAATAAATTTTTCGCATTTAATAAAATTTATTTATTTCTCATTTCAAAATAATATTTATTTTCACTAAACATACTCAAAATAATAATTATATAGTTTGACAAAACCTTAGAATTCCCTTGATTTTAGAAAAGACTCAAAAATATGAAACAGGGGCCTGACGCTGCGCGCCATTCCCACGCGTAGCGTTAGCCCTCTGCTGCGCACCTCACGCTACGCGCCAGCCTCACGCGTAGCGTGGGCATGACAGTGACAACATCTGATGCTGTTACACATTTAAGCCATTTTACTAACTTCTAACCTATCCAATTGGCCCGTTTTAGATCCGATTGCCACGAAACTTCACGGGCCACATGTTTTCCCCATTTCGGAACTGTTGGCGCTATCCGTGCGCCAAAATTCCAACGCACGCGCAAGTTATACGCGAAATGCATTTTAACCCAATTAGGTGCAAAACCCTTACACCAAACATCCTAAATGGATTCCAATGGACCAAAAGCCAATGCATCCAAATCCTAAATGTCATGGAAGACCTATTGATGCATTCTGGGGTTTCTTACACCCACCAAATCTTAATTTCACCTATCCGGTTCCTTAAACTCAATATCCAACTATATGCATAACTTTTCTAAATCAATCTAATCATCATCCTAACATCAATCACATAGCACACATATCAATCATGCATCAATACAACACCTGCCCATCACATTCAACATTCACACAGGTCAATGGCTCCGTGCCATAATTCATCCTCATCAATAAGTCATCAAACCACAGCATGCATAATCATGGTAAATTCATCACACATACTTTATTACCTACCACGCACCATATTAATACATTATTTATTACACACTTAAACACATACACTCAAAATATTACATTCATTATATACATCTCCGTTCCTTGGCATCAAACTTCCTCTTGGCGCATCTCCGCAGCATTAGCATCCTCCCTGTCACTGGTCACTAAAATTTAAACAACAGCAAGGGTGAGTGTTTGGAATATCATAATTAATATAGAACGAAGTATTAAACTTAACAATACCTACTACTCTTTGTTATTACATAATCTCTTTCGATTTCCTGCACTTATCCACGTCAATACAATTACACACATACACATCAATCTTCAACTTATGCAAACCATGCTTTCATTCATTCACATTTCACTTTCAATTCATAATTCATTTTCCATCATCCATCAATATAAGATTCACATAAGTCACAACTGACTCTCATGTAATTTGACGCCTAGTATCCGGATACTAAAGGACTGGCCTTCAGCTGGGAGTCCGACTTGACATCCCGTGAACCCGACTTGGTTCACCGAGCCCGACTTGGCTCTCCACCTCAACCACTGGGTCCGACTTGACCACTGGGTAGCTCAACTGGGCACAAAGACCACAGGAGCCAGAAAAGAGGGGTATACATACCGTTGGCCATCCCATACCACATATTCACACATCATATCTCATAATCATAGTATATCATCAATAAACCACATGTGCAACTACCAGAAACAGGCATGTGCTCACAATACAGGGTGACCGACTTGCCAAACCCATCCATACAATGCTATTGCATATATCATCAATAATTCAAAATTCCACATTTTTATTCATAATCAAATATACATACACCATTCAAAGTGGAAATATTACACATACATTTCACTTCCATCATTCCAATCTTTATTTCATCATATAATCAATTCAATCAACATATTTCTTTCATATTCAACCATTTAATCTCATTCCACATACTCATATATTCACAATTACTATATTCAGTTACTTTGTAGTATTTATGACAACTCTTATTAAATTCTTAAACTTCCCATAATCTGTTTTCTTATCAATTCTAATTAATTATGACCCGAACACCCCCCTTACCTCTATCCCGAGCTCCGACAGTTTGCTCAAGGGGTGGATAGCGTCCTACCGCCGCTGGATTCACCGTTCCTCTTTCGCTTCCGACGTCCTCTTTGTCAATCGCTTGCCTAACACTCGTTCCGGCACCTACGGTCACCGAAACATCAAATTAGTTAGTACGTTACCTCCCTTATACTTCCAAACTCATTATCCAAGCTTCACAAGCCACTGAAACTCAGAATCAAAACCCCAATCATCACATGCAAACTCGGATTTCATGAAGGGAAAGAGAAGAAACTAAAGATTAGAGGCCCTAGATGCCTTACCTTGGTTCTAAATTGCTTAAAACCACCAAGAATCCAAGTTTCCCTCAAAACCCTAGCCAAATCGCCTCAGAGAAGAGAGAAAAATGAAAGAAAGGGTTTACAGGTTCTGTTCTGTGTGACCCTGTTATAAAACAGATCGCGACGCTGGCGCTACGCGTCAGCATGACGCTACGCGTCAGCTCACTAAATCACACCTGACGCTACGCGTCCCATCCACGCTACGCGTCAGGGTCTTGATGCCATTTTCCTTAAAATTTCATTTAAAACTGCTTTTCCCCACTTAACATTTCATATACCATTTTCATTATAAGCCAAATAATAATTTACTCATTTCCAATTTATTTTCTATTATCAAAACATCTGGGATGTTACAAGGTTTAGCCCACACTTATCTCATACTCATCCAAGGTTTAGGTGTTGGTGATTATTGCACTATATGTTACTTATATTTTCTAGCAAAACTAATATTCTCTCCCTTGTGTACTCTTAAGTACCATTAGAAATAGAAAATTCAATCGATGCTTATCTGTAAAAGAAAAATTTATATGAATAATATATGAGATAAGGAATAACAAAAATTTCATTGGCATCATCGAATCAAAGACTTTTAATGAAAATTTGCGTAACTTTATCATTACACATTTTGAATTGTACTAAAATTTATTATTTTTTTCTACATAAGCTAAACCTATTTATTTTGGATCCCTATTAATAATGGGTCCTGAGTCATTGCCTTTGTTTCCAAAGCTCAAGGCCGACCCTACCGTGTGTGTAAGTAAAATTTTTAATGAATTCTATTTGTTTAAAGAATAATAAATTTTGCAAATATGATAAATACAATATAAATAAAGTTCCAATTCAATGATAATGTTTAAAATTAGTTTATTTAATAAAATGTTATCAAATGGTGTAAGAACTAAGAATTTATATAACCTATACTCTAACACCTATGTAAGTTGACCATTGTTTATTGATTATAATAAGGACATTTGGATCTCTAAAATTATTGTTCATTTTTTTATGCAATCTACAGAAAGTAGCATTCTTATTTCATCTTCTTTCTCATGTTTAACGTAATCTAAGAACAAAACTGATTTTTTTATTATAATTTGTTTAGACTTAAATAAGTACTGTATTCAGTCTCTATAAAAAAGTTTAGACTTGAATTTAGTCTCTGCAAACAAAAATGTTAAGATTTAGTTATAACTTTATTTTATCATTTAGATGTAATATTTACTATTAATTTTACTAATTTAAATTATTCTGTTCATTGCACTGTATGTCCATAATATTATGAATCGTTGACTTATATTTACTTCAAAATTTTCATTCATCATTTTTCCACCTTAAAAGTTAAACAGGACATCAATATTGATGGCAATTAACAGAGTAATTTAACAATAAAAATGAAATACAAATAATAATATAAAATTAGAAAATAAATTTGTATATATATATATAAATAAAAGAACTAAATCTAAATATTAAAAATTTTATAGCAATTAAACATTTAGTTAAATAATTTTTCTTTCTCTTTGGGGTCCAATTTTTTTTTTGGTGACTGATTGTGACCTCAAGAAGAACTGGGCCAAACTTGTTGTCAGATAGGCCTTCAACATTAGAAAAAAGAAGTTCCTAATTATTTGTCTGTTCTTAGCAGTTGATGATGATGGGATGAGCTTATTCCGTTTGCATACCCATTTACCAATTCTTACTCAACTCACATGTCTTCATCACTTTAGTATTCGTTTGTAAAATTATAAAATGAAGTTCACATTCATTATTGATTATTCTTATATAAAATAATAATAGTAAATGAAATGAAAGAGAACAAAAGTTTAAAAGACCAAAGTGACTATTTAACAAAGTCGATGACAATTTTAGAAACTAAAACATGCGTTATGTGATATTAGTGGGTAAATTTTATGTGCAATCTTTTAGGTGCTGATTATATTATTTCAATCAAAATTTGAGTTCCATGTAAATAGTCTGCCGAATAAAGATTGACATAAAAAAATTTGACTTCGATCAACTAGAAGGCAGTTGATTTAGTTGGTCAAATTCGAGTTTTAAAACCGACGTCCCGTAAATTCATTTTGTGTTTGGATGGTAAGCACAACTCACTATTTCCCAACCAACTTCTCCGGTAAAATAAAACACAAATCATACTTCCCAAAATCAAATTTATAATCAAGTTTCTAGAACCCTATTCTCTCCAAAGAAGTCTACCCAGCTTTTAACCAAATGGATACTTACATACATCACTAATAAATATTCGAAATGACATCTTTATTGTTTGAAAATTTGTTTTTCATCTTGAGCATGGTTATTTCCTATGAAAAACAACTATGATTAGTGATGTTTACCAGCTGAGTGTATTTACTTTAACGTTTTTTTTTTTTTTGGTAAAGTGTTTACTTTAACGTGAGGCAGTGAAGTTACAGTTTGAGATTTTTTTTTGGTGAATGTCATATGAGTAATATTTCTAGAGTTTGTTTTTTGATAGCATTCAAGAGTTTGTTTAATTCTTTGTACAAAACAAAAAATCGTATTCAGTAAAATATGGGGCCCAATAAACAATTACCTAACCAACCGATGCCTGCTATAGTAACCTGCAGCAGGCCTGTGAAAAAGAAATTCATTTTCATTTATCGTTTTCACATTTTGAGTTTTAATTATAAAACCGATATCCTATTTTTTTTTTATAATATTTATACTAAAAATAAAATCAGAAATTTTAAACAAATATTTTCAGTGTTAATTGTATAAAATTTTAAAAATAAGAAACATAATAACAATTTTATAATTAAAACTAAAAACAAAAAATTATAACAAAAATCAAATAGACCCTTAGTCATAGCTAAAACTTTTTACTCTTCAGAAACTGTATATAGTGAAAAATGAAATCGAATTTCTTCCTACAACTTATTTATGTATAAATGTTATTATAATGGCTCCAAGATTTGTTTTTCAAAATAAACTTGCATTATTGACCATGAAAATATTTCATAGAAGTTGAATTTAGAAATAAGTATGTATTTTATTCTATAAAATATACCAAGTAAAAATTTAACAAAAAGTCATAAAAATTAATCTAGGCAAAAATTCATGTTCACATGATGTAATCATGCTGCTAGCTTGAGTATATCCCCATTTGTAGCATTTCAAATAGTTTGCTCAAATATTAGAAAATAATCATAGCTTTGGGAAAAACCTCCATTTAATATAGAGTAATCAAGCCGAACCTAGTACATAGGTACCAAATTAAAAAAGACAGTAGAAAAAATTGTGAACAAAAAGTCAGTCAGCGGAGCCAGTAGTAGTGGGTATTTGAGACGATTCCGGACTGTTTTAGATTGCAAGACAATATATAAATAAATTCATGTGGTCAGGACCCAACCAAAAATTTCCATCTATCCCTAATGAAGAAACCGAAAAGGAAAAACCCATTTAAGATTTACATGCTATGTCATCAACCTACTAGTTGAATTCTTCCTTCAATAATACCATCTATGTGGATTTCACTTATGGTCAGGTTGGGTTATGAATATAAATAATAATTCTACCTACAAACAATCACCCTGAAAACATGGCTATAACTAAACTCACTACCATGAAAGCAACATAGATGCCTACCAGACAGAATCCCCAAAACCTAGGCACTCGGAATCTGCTCCAGGTAATCACCAAGAGAGATCCCATGAGGCTTAAAAGCAGGAATACAAATGCAATCACAATACCAACGTGGAAATTAAGCTCATAGGCTTTAGGATATATATTGGCCGTCTGTATAACCAAAGCAGATCCAAGACCAACAAGCATGTTGAACATTGGTCCTGCAAAGCACCCGGCCATTGCCATTGCTGGATGACCAGCTTTAGCAACTGCAACATCAGCAACAAGGTCCCCCACTGAATTTCCCCATGCCAGCACTGTAAGACCTAGGAGTGCTGGCGGCAGTTTAAGAAGCATTCCTAGAGCTTCAAGGCAGTTCACCAGCTCTCCAGCAGTAGTAGATATCCAAAACACACTCATCACAAATGCCACAACGACCACAGGTAAATGCTCTGTTTTGGGGGGCTCTTTTTCCATTACAAGATGAAGAAATGCAAGAGAGAAGCTTGTCATGAGCACTACAGACCAGAGGGGGAAGTGATTGTTGGAAAGGAGGAAAACTACAGGATAATTAAATGGAATGAATGAGTTACAGGCATACAAAAGGGCCAATGGACCAAGAGCAATATTGGCGGATGCATAAAATCTGCTCCATTGCGATGGTGCTGGTTGAGGGATTGTCAATCTCAAGAGAGTTGAGACAGGAAGCTCCCACACTTTAGAAATCTGTGAGCACAAGGTGAGAGACAGGTAAGGACAACCTGGAGTTGAATAATTCAATAATATTGTAAAGCTCTAGAAACTATTCATGCAATGCAATGCATAGAAATTGCCTGTATTGTTTTTGACACAAGAATGATTGGCTATATTGTACTAAATCATTTTGTCAAAAAAGTTATATGAAATGCAGTTGAAATTGAACAAATTAAACAGTCCTTATCAACCTAAAAGAATGATCATGGTAGTATCAATTACATCAACTATCAATCTAACTAGTTTAACATGTCTCTGTTATATCCCAAAAGAAAATGAGAAACCATTTGGAATTTATACCAGACATTTATCAGTATTGTTTTTATACATGTTTTCCCTAAAGTTCTATTAAAAAATTCACCCATAAGCTTCCAACTGTGTCATGTTTCTTTCCAAAAAAAATCAAGCCATCTTAGCACTTCCCTTTCCAGAACTCCTCCAGAAAGATACCATATCACCAAACCAGATTATATGAAGGCGTGAAAAGAAGAAAACAACATACTAAAGGTAAACCAAGTGTAGATATAAAAACACGTGTTACCTACGTCTACATATCAAAGATTCAGTGTCCGATTGGTTAAGAAAGAGTTGTGAAAATGAAAAAATCTAATAAATAATATTGATTTGAGACCGTTGAAATTCCCTTTGACGGATTTAAATCCTCCTTTTCCATTCCAAAATCAGAACGGGGAGGCAAACATCCCATCAAGCTACAATGCAAAAGAATTATACTTTTGAATTATAATGTCCATCAATCAAATAAACAAAGATTATGAATGTAGTCAAATTGCAGACAATGAAAACATACCAGTCGAATCGCTCCGCGCAATCCAGAAGCGCGTTTCTCATCCGCCACAGATCCCGAAGCTTTGACGTCGCAATCAACGGCGGCGGCCGATTCCTTCTGTCCTTCAAGATCCGGATAACTCTTTTCCCTGCGATCTGCGATCCCTAAGTCCATGTAGAACACAAAACCAACGAAGAACAAGTAGAAAGCAACGAATCCAACGGCTTGCCAGAGGAAAATCTCGGCGCTGAGGTAGACATAGAAGAGGAACATGGCAGCGATCAGGTAGAACAAGACGTCCCTAACGAAGGGCGCGGGATCGACGGAGAAAGGCGCGGCGTAGATAGCGACGAAGCCGACGACGAGAGCAGAGACGAAGGTTCCGGCGGAGAGAATGGCGCCGAATCCGGTGCGGTATTGACCGGCGCGGAGAGCAGCGAGGGAGGAGAAGACGTCGGGGGCGCCGTTGCCGAGGGAGAGGAGAGTGACGGCGGCCATGCTGGGGGAGAGATTGAGATGAGAGGCGAGTTTTGTGGTGAGGATGGAGAAGTGGTGTTGAGCGGTGGTGATGAGGATGTAGAAGTGGAGGAGGAGGAAGAGGGAGAGGAGAGGGATTGAGATGATGGAGTGTTGGGGGAAGAGGCACTGGTAGTTGATGAGGCCATTGGATTCGGAGGAGCAAGAAGAAGATGATGGTGAGATGAGAAGTGATCTACGTGTGGAGGAAGGAGAAGAAGAAGAAGAGGAGGGTGAGTTCGCGAAGAAGAACAAGATTAGAACAAGAGTGAGGATGAGTGAAGAGGTTTTCAAAGAGGAGGGAATGAAGGCCATGCCAACGCCACTGCCATTCCCTCTATTACTCTCTTTCTCTCTGCTCCCCACTCATCCCTCGGCCCCACCTCATTACTTGTGTGGATCATTACTGTTTCTTAATTTCAACTATAGCTAGCTATTCAAATTGTTTCATTTTACCAACAATCTGTGCCTGTTACTGATCTCAAATTGCTAGTGTTTTGTTTTGTCCAACTCGTAAACATAACCATTTTCTTTTCCCTTGTGTATATCTATCTCAAATCACCGACTGCGGTTCATCCTGAACAATTGGACACATGTATGGTAACCCAGTTATTTAAATCAAGTTTAATTAACAATACAATTCAATAATTATTGTTAGTTTCATACATCATTTAATATATTTATAATTCCATATAAACAACCTTAATTAGACAACCCCTAATCCGAACCGCTAAAAACCGCTCAGCCGGTCCAAAAACAACTGAAACCAATCAAACTAAAAACCGAATAAACTGATCCAACTGAAACCAATCAAACTAAAAACCGAATAAACCGATCCAATCTGAACTGTATTTGACCAGATCATATCGTGTCATTCATTTCAACCGAACAACAACTTAATAAAATGATCAAATCAAATGACATTTTGTCTCAAAACTAAATCAATCCAAACCCTAAACACCCCTGGGACACATGAATCATAAATCTAAGCAATAGGAGACTTTCAGGGCTTTTGCTGAGTACCACTATATATATTTCCATTCAAAAGAAGTTATCACTAGCACTAACTTAAATTTAACTCTAATGGCTGGTGTGAACAAAAATCTTTAGTACAACATTGCCAAAACAATCAGAACAAAAAGTAACATTTAGAAAGTTGCACATTTTAATCCTACAACAGTGTTTTTTTTTAAAAAAAAAAGAAAAACAACAGAATCCCCTACTGTTTGAGGTAGATGCTTCCTTTACGGTTGCTACATATTCAAGATTCCTTCAAGGTCGTGTTTTTTGTGTTTTCAGATACGTAGCTTTTTATTATCAGCAGATACATCGCTTTAGTTACCAGAGAACTGAGTAACGATTTCTAACTTTTTCAGGAGAATAACGCCCGTATAATTTCAATGGCTAAAGGGTTCATTACGGCCTATGTTCCTTGGGGAGAAAAGAGTTTCAAACCAATGCAAGAGTTAATTGAAGACCACAAGCAAACCTCGGATGTCAAAGTATTCAAACGCTATTGATTTCACTTTCCAACGCACAAATTACCTTCCTGATTCTAGTTCTTTGATCTAACCTTGTATATCCGATATAAAAAGGCTAAAGTTACAGCAAAATCATTAACAAGACAAGAAGGCATCATCTATATTCCTCTGGCAATCGGTAACCTGGCATGACTATTTTATCAGCAAACATTTTGCCAGTCTTCGGCATAACATGCCAGTGCATGGTCAGGTTATATTCTTTACCCCGCAAATTGCTTCCCTGGAAAAGAATAAAAAGAAAGTAAGGCCTAAGAAATTCGAAGGAAAATAAATCATATTAGTCATAACATCCTTGGATAGTTGCATACCTGGTCAATGAAGCGGTACTTGTTAGATGTATGAATCCAAAACTTCGCATGCTCTTTAGATGGAATGATACCATCCCAAAGAGATATCTGTAAAATGGCATCTCAAGACCCTTAGAAAAAAGGACATGGTACAAGACATACCAAAAATGGCAGAGATGTAGCATAATTTGAATGACCCTGGTGTATTTGCATGGAGAATTTTAAAATTCTAGAGATTGTTAAACTAAAATGAGTGATGATTATAAAAAGTAATTGTAAATGATGATCTAAAATGAGTTAGACATAAAGGAAGGATTTTAAAATTCTCTTTTGACAAGAATCATTTTTTCCTTCTATTTGTACTAAAAATTATAAGTTAGAAATATGTAGCATCCGTAAAACTCTTTCTTGTCATTTAAACATTGTCAAGTTCAAATTTCTCTACAATTTTAAAATTCTCCACGCAAACACAACTACATAAGATAAGTGACATGATGACATGAACTGTATATATATAATTCCAAAACCACTGCATCACCAATGAAAATTTCAGATCAACTAAGTTGACACTAGCCCCTTTTATAGATACAGTAACTCAAATCAATTTAAATGTTTATAATTCAAATTTAGATGCAGTAAATCAAATGAATTCATACCTGATTCAAGGCATTCTTAGGAGTTTCATACTCAGCAGCTAGGAAAACAAAAACCTGCAACCATACAAAATGACACAGTACTAAGTGGCTGAAATTCTAGCTTCCAAGCTGTTAGAATAATCAATCAGGCAATAAAGATCTCAATATCTCATGGGTATGTAATATTAAGTAGCTTCAACACTTCCATAGAAATACATTTTTTGTACACAACAAAAACGCAATGAACAAGAATAAAAATATATATTTCATGAAATAAAACAAAAAAGTACATCAGGTAAGGCACCTTAAACATTAAAAAGGGAGGAGCAAAAGAGCAAAAAAAGCACATTTGGTTCAGATAAGTTTCAACAAATACTTTTTTCCAAAAGCTATCTCCAACAGCTGGCAAAAAAGGTGATTATTTATCCAAAATAAGTTCAAAACCAAATGCACATAAAATGTACAATATAACAAGACATGCCAACATTAATATTCGTTATTTCCCATCCAGTCTGACATTTTACTTCCAAGTTCCAACCAAGAGCATCCACATTTTTCAGGGAAAGGGAGAAAAGGCTTAAAAAAATATATATCATATATGAAAATCCAAATATAAGTCACTAACCTGTTTTGTGTTCCATGTGAAAAGAGATTGCAAATCGGCAGATATATTAAGTGTCATGCTGACCTGCAAGAATATAAGGGTTTCCACTTTAGATTAAATATTGAATAAAAATGACAGTTAAAAATCAGAGAAAGGGATCACAACACAACAAGCTGGCTTATGATACATGATACTCAGATCATAATATCATTTGCAGTTTGAAATTCAGAGCATGAGCATAAAAACATATGCATAAAACATGCATACGCTATACAGTATATAAAATTAATATATCAGAAGCTAGATCTTTTGCTAAGCAAATAGCACGGTCAAAGAAATTATAATTGTTGCCATGCTAGGCCCAGTTTAATATTGCTTCCTATAGAGTAGAATCATCACAATATTTCCAATTATTTTGGTTGTGTTCTTGACTGGTTTCAAGCACACAAATATAACTTGTATGTAAACATCCCATCAACTATATGTGATTCAATCAAATTGGAAAATCTGTCAATTGTCAAAAATATGGAACTAGTTCTCCATCAAATACACATTAATTTGGCCAAAAGCAGACAAAAACTAAGTCAGAAGCTAAATCATAAAATGACAATTTAAGTTTAGATAGCAAGTGATTGATAGAGTTGCCAAACATTTATACTCTTGAATATAACCATCCTAAGATTTAGAAATTTTATCTAATCCCATGACCCATCATGATCCCTTAACTCATATGCATGTTTTACCAATCCATAACATTTGGCACATTTACGTGAGAACAAAAGCTAGGACTTAATGAGGAAGGATTTAGAAACATCCTTTGGTGAAACCTCCTGCAAACAGTGTGTACCTAATACGATTTATGGGCAAGAGAACTAAAAACATGAAAATACAGTCCTTAAAACAAAACCTAACATTTTAAACTTTGCAGCATTCCATTCTTGTCATTGTTTCTTAACTAATTTTACACAGATACCTTTTTCAGCATTATTAAAAAAATTTCTCATCAATAAATATATTTAAGACATTCTACACATCTGCTCAGTCCTCCACCATATCTGGAGTAGCATACCTAAAATACCTTAAACAATCCCAGAAGAATCTGTAAAACTATCCTTCACAATTTCACATGTACAGTTGACAGTTGGAACAGGTAAATGAAGGCCTTGGGAGAATAAATTGATTGAGTTATTCCTGAACTACTCAAGCTAAACTTGTTAAATGCAGTCAAAATTGCCTGTTTTACCAAAACAGCTCAAGTTTAGGCTTAGGCTCAATTATATAAATAACACAAGCTCAAGCTTTGTGAATAAGAGAACTATAATTACAACCTAACTTCCATATTCATAAATTTTTTCCTCTCTTTTGTTTCATATATTTACTTCAATCTTCTAGCAATAAGAGTCTACTAAATACTAAATTTATAAATTTCAAACTACTTCATATCTCAAAACAAGTCATCCTTTAGATTTAAATTTGCCTTGTATAAACAAATGAGCTAAGCTCGAGCATTATTGTTTCTCTGGGTAACTAAGTCGCATCTGAGCTTCAGGCGCTCAAATTTACTCATTTGCAACCCTAAGCATCTTCAATCTGTTGAAATAATATATTCCTTCTGTTTTTAAATAGAGTTTTCTTGTTCAGACAGACTCTTCCCTATGTGACATAACAATCTAGTGGTGGCAACAAGTTTTAACCATAGTCTCTTCAAATTACAACCAAAGGTCATTCAGTGTTAACTTCATAGTAAATTCGTAATTAAGTATCGGAGGCTGGATTAATCAGATCTCTTGAAGTTACTTAAACGTAAACCTAAAATTGCAGAATAAAATGAACAAGCCTGAACACAAACACCAAGTTTTTCTCACCACTGAAAGATGAAACAGAAATCTATACGATGTAGACCAAAAAAATACAAGGAAAAATGGGGAGAAAAATTGAAGGAGTTAAAGACGATCCTAAATCTGAGAGCGAATAATTGAGAAGCGGCAAGTTGTTTAGAGTGGTTGGGAAAGAAAGAAGAAATACCTCGTCATTGCCATTGGGCTGTTTCTGAAACCAGTTGATATTCAAAACCTACATGGGGAAACAGAAAGCAGAGTAGGTAAAATGGTTGAAGGATTGAAGGAATTACAGATCCGAGAGAGAGACCTGGACTTGCGCGGAGGGAGTGGGGGAGTTGAAATTGTCGGAAAAAGAGGCCATGCCGCACATGACGGCGAGAATGGTGATGGCGAAGGTTAACAGAGCGTTGGCTCTGTAGCCGAAAGAATGCATTCTGAATTTGAGGGTTTATCGTTTTGATGAAGAAAAAGAGAGAGAAAGAGGGAGTGGAAGAGTAGACTAGTGTTGGTGCGTGTTGCGTTATGTCGTTTATATTTTGAGCAATGAGCAGACAGGGGAACGTTTCTGATTTCCTGCTCTCTCATTGGATCGAACACGCCTTCTGTGTGGGGTCACACTTTTCCTCTTCTTTATTCTTATCAAATTAAAATCAATACTAAAAAAAGTCATTTTCAAATTTTAATGTTCCTAATTAATTTTTTTACTTAAATGCCCTATATTAATTAATGTATAACTTTTATTAAAATTAATATAATAATAAATATCATACATCAATTAGTATTGATGACCCTAATTAGTAATTACTGGTAAAATATTTAAAAGATTATTGCATAAATAAATTTATTTCTATTGTATATTGTTAATAAGATCATTTTATTCTGATAATCATTTTTTAAGTTTGTTCTATGATGATGCACTTTAAAGTCAGGATCAGTAATACATCAAATTGGTAAGGGTTGTTCTTCCCAACAAATATTTTTTTTTACATATTTAAAGTCTTGAACCTCAAACTTTGCTTAAGTGTAAAGTCACCTACTACTCTAATCAACCCACGTTGGTGAGATCATTTTATTATTTTCAAAAGCAAAGTATTTCAAGGAAAAAAATCGATACCAGCCTGGATACTTGAGAACCATGCCAATGGGCATAGAAGTGTATCTGGTATACCTCAACGTATAAGCAATGAAGCAATTCAGTATCAACATCATCTACGCATGATAGCTCCTGCATAAGGCCTCGATGATGGGATCAAAATGATTTGATGTCAATGTAGAGGCTAAGGAACATATTGGGGCATACCAAACGAACATCTACAGGAATGTCAAGAGTATTAGCGTCTATGTCAGTTTTCTCCACTTTTTACAAAAAAATAGTACTTACACAAGGTACAACAAGGAAGATCTCCACCCAACTCCTACAAATGTCACTTATTTGCTACGATATGAGGTACGTTCATAAACAAAGCTCCGATATTAATTATTTGGTATTGACTCAAGCGTCAAAGTATCTTTAGTTGGTAACACCCTATTTCATCCATAACGAGAGATATCAGTGGTTGTTGGACGAGATCACATTAAGACCTTGAGATACTCATTGGATTTGAGGATATAATATCAAATCCCATTAAATCGGACCAATGTAAGAGATAAAAATTGAAATACGCAATACTCATACTATAACATCCTTGATGTTTTAATATTAGAAAATAAATAGAAATAAATAAATATATTATTTGGGTTATAATTATAATAATGTATATAAGGAATTAAGTGGAAAATGGAATTTTAGGAAATGGCATCAGGTAGTGCCAATGGGACACGTAGCGTCAGGTGTGAACTAATGAGCTGACGCGTAGCGCTGGTGGGACGCATAGCGTCAGCGTAAGGGATGGCAAAATGGGCTAGCCTGCCGGGCCCTGGCCCGCCCCGCCAAAGCCCGTCAATAAGCGGACCGGGCTGGCCCACTGCGCCAAGTTAAGCGAGCCAAAATTCAGGGCCCACCCCGCCTAAGGCAGGCTCGACGGGCTGGCGGGCCGGCCCGCCAAAGTTAAAATTGTAGTTTTTTAAAAAAAAATATGTTAAATTAAGATTAAAAAATTAGAAAAATAATTTTTTAAAAAAATTAAAGAAAATATTATTAAAAGAAATGTATAAATAGTAAAAGATGTTTTATTTTTTTTTAATTTTAGAAAATCAAAGTATATATTTTAATAAAATAAAGTATAAATTAGTAATATTTATATATTTGTTCTTTTGGCGGGGGCCCGTCGGGCCGGCCCGCCCCGCCAAGGTTTTGGCCCGCCAATTTGGCGAGTTAGGCCGGTCGGGCCTTGGCGAGAGGCGGGCTAAAAATTCTTGTCCGCTCTGCCAAATTTGGCGGGCTTAGCGGGCCAGCTCGTTGGGCCTAACCCATTTTGCCATCCCTAGTTAGCGTCGCGATCAGTTTAAAACAGAGGCATGCAAAATAGTTCGGGCAGAACCTTTTCTCTCCATTTTCTTCTCCTCTGAGGCGATTCTGCTTGGGCCTTGTGGGGAGCTTCAATTCCTTGTATTTTTGGACATTGGGAGGCAAGGTAAGGCATTTGGGACCTCTAATTTCTAATTTCTTCCTGTCCCTCTCATGGATCCGAGGGTCGGAATATCATGGATAGAATCTTAGGTCAGAGGCACTTTATGAAAGATATTGGTTGGTCTTTTCCCAATCAAGGAATTAGCAAATTGATTGTGGATGGATCAAGCCATTTGAATTTGTTTGAGGCAACTTGTGGAGGATTGATTTGGGATTCTTCTGAAATTCTTTACAACTTAGGCACTTGTCATGTCTCAAGCCTGAGTTATAGGGAGTCCTCAAGGTGTTCTAAATTGCTCGGGAGTCGAGGCTTAGATTCATTGAACTGGAAACAAACTCAAAGATCGTCATGGAGTTTGTTTGGAGGGGTTGCTCTAAGAATCATCCTTTAAGTGTCCATTTAGTATGTAGCTAGTGAAACAAAGTTATGAAAATGGAAAAATCTAAAACCTAATATTGATCCTTCATGTCGTTCAAGATAGACAAAACTTTGTTTGACCATAGGAACTATAACCTGCATTTTCTAAACCTTCGTTTTGGAATAAAAACGGAGATCCAAACATGCAGTAAAAGGTGTGATGATTATCTAGCCAATTTAGGTCATTTGGTTTCTTTAAGAGGTGTTATTTTTTTTATCATTATCCTAATGTCCTTGGTTATCTTTTGAAAGGGGATTTGAGTGGTGTGTCAATCCTTCTCTCGATGGTGACCGATTAGTCTTTTTTGTTTGGGGCTTTAAAAGGTGATTAAAACATGCGGTATAATTCATTTGAGCAACCAATATGGTCCCTCAAACAAGCTAAAAAGCAAATGATTCGGTCTTGATACCGACCTATGGGTAGAATGGTCATTAGACCTAAAGCCATCATGCAAGACCGACACCATACATATCATTGAAATCTGATATCGGCTTTTAACATCGCGCATGAGACTCGTAACCTAACGCCGGTATAAGTCATTCTCTCAATATTGTAAGGTCAGAGTTGACTTATGCAATTGCGTATTAAGAAAGCAACTTGTAAAGTAACTGATGGAAATGTACAATCGGTAGGTAGCCTCATTGTTTATCAGAATTACACTAACTTTTTGTACGGTAAGCTCACCTACTTGAAAACGACTTTTTCACTGCTCTAAGGTATAAAAACTTACAAACCAACAATGAAAATGTAGAACATACTTACCATAACTTACGCTTAAGCTCTTTTATTCTCTTTGAATATCTCACTGACTTAAGCGTCAGAATGTTCTTGCAGGTGGCACCCATTTTTGTCGCATAACGCGTGAGGTTGATGGTATTTCACTTGAGGAAACACTATAAAACTTTTATTTCCCCAATAGAATAGGCGATATAATACCGGATCCCCATTGGACTGATGTATCGTTTAAGGGCTGGTTACCACACCGAATCTTGTACCCCGACCTAGACCAATTCAATATCCATAATGAACTTTCTATTTCAGTTTAATCCAATAGTTCTAATTCATTGGTTATTAATTAAAATTATTTGATTAAAAATTATTTTGATATCTCATATTTTTTTGGTTAGTTTTTTAGTTAGACTTTTAAATATTTTTATGTTAGTTGCTACCACAATTGGGTAAAACACATTATTAAATCAGTTAAAATAATCTATATGAAATAATTACTTTTTATATGCTTTTTATTGGTTTTTGCAATAACTAATGTAATAAATAAATAACACTAGTTATTAAAATGACTAATATAAAAATATTTTTAGCCAAAAATATATCAAATCTGATAAAACTCTTTATAATTCCAATTTCATACAAATAAAATTTGAAATAATTTAAAAACAAATACTATTTTTTCTCATCCCTTTTAAAATATTTTTTAAAAAATATTAATTAAATAAAAAATATTGTCTAAAAAATTTTATTTTGTATATTAATAATTTTTACAAAAATATTTTTTATTATAGTGAAGCAGCTAATAATATTTTTTTACTCAAAACCAAAACTCTACAAATATGAGTTTTGAATTACGTTATATAAACTATAACTAAAATACTCTTAAAATTAAATATAACTATTTATATTAAAAATATAACATTTGAGAATAATAAAAATAATTTTTTAAAATATTAATTTCCTATTCTGTTTCAAAAATTATCTAAATAATTATTAACAGATTTAACAATATTCAGAATTTATCTAAACAAGTTAAGCCACTATAATTTTATTTTACAGCTCATTTGATTTATTTATTTTTAAATAATCATGTCAGTAAATATGTATTAAACTTTGATATATAATTAAAAAATTTAAATATAGTTTAGTACAACTATTAGTTTAATAAACTTTTAATATTTAGTATTTATAAAGGTCTTGATATTTCATTATTAATATAAATAGTATAAGTAAAATGTAAATGTATTGCTAATAAAATAAAAATAAAAATGTAAATCCAATTAACAACTTATTTAAATCATTTTTCATAAAAATTGTATGAATGTAAATATTGCATTTTTTATTTGTTTTTGAAGCTATAGATACATAATAAAAGAAAATTTTCTTATGATATTAAAATTATTATATCTCTCATTGTAGTTTTTAAACTAAACATGTATACAAATTAAATTAAAATATTAAAAATAGAAAAGGTGAAGAATTAGATGAAGCAAATGGAAAACTAATGGGGAGTAAATTTAGATAATAAGTTAAAAGAATTTTTAAATTAAAAATTAGAAAAAATACCAACAATTTGAACTCACGACATTTCCATCAACATTGGATAAGATGAATAATGTGATACATATGTTAAATAAATAATGAAAAAAGTATGTTATATGAATTAATATTTTTATTTTTTTTACATATCCAACTCTAAGTTGCTTGTGTGTTTATTTATATTTACTAATCTTAGTTTTTCAAGCTTTTCAATTAGTTACACCAGATACAGATACAGCCCAAGAACCTCTAGTTTTTAGTTACAAATTCATAAATTTTATACTTGAAGATTGCGTGTAAGATGTTGAAAATGTAAAGAACACAACATGATAGGAACAACATTAGTCACTGAACAATAACATTGAACAACAAGAACACGTACGAGGTAGCATTCATTCTTATTTAGCTGAAGCTTTTTATTCTTTACTATACTTAACTTTATTAAGCATACATAACAACATGCACATGCTTAATTATTTAATACTTAAGCATATATATCTTGATCTTAACTTGTCTCACAGATTGGTGAAGTCAAAGAGATCAGAACATTTGTGTCCATAGGAACGCAGGGAAGTGCTAAACCCGAGCCTTGACCTTGCCAAATCGAACACAACCAATTTCTCTTCCAATTGGTGTGCTCCTATGGTAATTGCAGCCTTAGGATTCAACCCTCCATTAACAAACCCCAAACACGTGATCCCACTTTGTGGCTGCACCGTCAATTCCTCCGCAGAGATTTTCCAAACCACATTGGGGGTATCCATCACAAAGTCAACGCAAGGAAATGAGTTGACTTTTCTAGAGTCATAGCATAGCTCGAATGGTGCCACTCCCTTCACTTGTGCTTCCTTTGGCACATGCTTTGCAAACATTTGATTAAATGCCTGATAGATGGTGTGGTGGAGAGCCGTGTAAGGTGTGGCCGTGCTGATCATTGTTCCACCAATACCACTTGTTCCCATGTTGGCTGATGTTGGGTTTGCAGGGACAACGTTTTGTTGGGCAATTCTTATGGCGGTTACTCTCACGTTGTACTCTCCTTGTGGGCTAACGGTTAATGGGGTGTATGCCATATCATGGAAAATATCTTGGTTGTGGAATTGGTGCAGGTTGTTTGGTGCATCACCGAATAGTATGGCCCCTTTTGAGATTGGGTTGCGAGAGAGGCATGTGGTGAATTGGTGCTGCAGTCCAAAGTGTGAGGCGAGTTGGTTTGGTAGAGAAATGGCTGTATGGCCTAATCCAGCTACTCCTTGGACGTTGTTGGGTAGACCCTTCTGGACAAGGAAAGAGGGTGCACAGGAGAAGAGGAATTGAGGGACTGTGACCATTGGACCAAGTTGGGACCCTAGAGTGGTTGTGTGCATGCCTAGAACGTCTTGGCCAAGCTCGCCCATGCCGGTTTGTTCGGTCACTGGGTTGGTGGACATGAGGCCACATGTGTTTCTGTGGCACCCTGGTTTTGAAGCAGAGTTGCAGCTGAGGCATTGGTGAGTGTTGGCTCTGGAGCATTGAGTGGAGTGGCAAAAAGGTGCTTGGTATGTTTGGGATGAGTAGTGTTGGTCACAGTTAACCCACAAATGCTTTCCATTGAGATCCACAAGGACAGGAACTTGTGTTAGAGGGGTTCTTTTTTGGAGGGTGGCCCAATGGAGCCCAGTGGAAGCATCTTGTTGAACAGGTAGAACCAGCAGACTTGGTTTGGAATTGGGATTACGATTAGGATTAGGATTGGGAGTTCTATGACCAGGTTGAGGCAAGGATTTTGCGTGGGATAAGAAGAAAAGGAAGGAGCAACAAAGAGTAATAGCTAGCAAATGGAGGACAGAAGAAGCCATTGGTTATGGTGTACAGAGCAATGTTAATATATGAACTTGAATAGTTAAGTTAGTGAAGCACCATATATAGATATATACATATATATATATGCAGAGAGAGACAGAGAGATTCTCTTTTCTTTCGGCCGTGTTAGTGACAGAGCCAGTTCATAAGTTTGGACGTGTTTGGGGCTTGTGAATTTGCAGGATTAGCAATAGGATAAACTTAACTTTGGTAAGAATACAAAGATTTGGTGAGTGTGAGGGGTACTTGGCAGCTTAGAGGCATGCTTGGTTGCATGGCATGCAATTTTCTTCCCTATGAAATTCTGTAAAGGAGCCGTGTGGAGTTTTCACATGTAGCTGATAGTAACTTGCTGGCCTTGGAATTTTGCCTTGCCTTGCTATCCCTGTACTACATTAATATCCTTAGCTAGCGATAGTAACATAGGCTTGTTATTAAAACGCTGGAAATTCTGTAATTAGAGTTTAAATCCAATTCTTAACAATTTATGTTCATATCAGACACATACAATTATAACTTACTGAATGATTATCGATTACACAGAATTTCAAATTGATCTAGCTAGATAATTTGTTACTTTGTAACAATGTATATGGGAGTTGAAATTCACGTTTGGTGCAATGAAACTCTAGAAGTTTGTAGGGAAATAAATATTCATGTGCAAGCTCAAGGTTGTCAACAATTCACTAATTGAAACGTCTGCATCCACTGTTAAACGGTTCTGTTCTGCATTCTGGCATGACATTCTTCACGGTCATCAGTTCACGGACCACTTTATGTTAGGAATCACCTACGACTACAACGAGGAATTGATGATCAGAAAATTTCATTAGTCATTGTAAAAAGTAATATCTTCAAAATGATACTAGTCATAAAATTAGTAAAGACATCAGTTTAAATAAACATAAATGTAATATTAAAGAATTGATCTAAACCGGTTATCTAATTCATTTATGGTTCAACTGATCAAACCAAATCAGTTTTGATAAAAATTATAAAAAAAATAACAAGTTTCTTGTAAATATTTTTAAAATGCCTGTGCAAAGTATAGCTTTTTTTTTTCTTTCAGTAATGGAATATGTTTCTTCTTAAAGTATTAAACAATGATATATGATTGATTAAAATATAAATCAGTAAAGCTGAATGGCGACTAGAGAAAACCGACACGGGAGAATGTCCCATCTCAAATTGAATCAGTGTCTATCCCTTTCCCTATGATTATTATATTTTTTTTATTTCCTTTGCTTTTTTGTTTCTTCTTATTTTCCTTTCAACCTTTAACCAGAAAGCAATACTTTATGTTCTTCATATTTTCTTTTTTCTATCTGTAGGACATGCTTTCTGATCAATCATGTCTAAAATCATTTCACGATCCATGATAGAACTCCATTGAAAGTTTAGACGTTTACTTTATTGGTTTTTCCATGCCAGCAAATTTTTTATTTTTTTTATCTTTCCTTTCTCCACTATCAAACACAAACTAATCTCTTCCTGCAATTGATCTTATATAATGGTTGTGAAATAATCAATGTTTTCAAAATCGGATTGCTCATTGAACCGGTGAAGGTATCGGTTCATGAAAACCGTGCTAAAACCGAGGTTTAACCGTGATTGAACCGGTAGTATTAAAAAATCGACCCGGACCGGTCACCTAAGCGGTTCAAGGTTCAACCGGTTGGACCGGCCGAACCAGTTCAGTTTTGGTAACAATGGAAATAATCATAAAATACCATTTCATTTTCATTTCCTATAATCAAACTATAAAATATATATTATACAACACATTAATTAGTTAGAGTGTAAGCTACTGCTATGACATATCTTGAAATCATGAAAAATTTTGTTATTGTGTGTAAAAATAGGAAACAATATAAAAATAATGTAATAAAGTTAAAAGTGGTTGGTTAAAATGGTAAATCGCGATTTGGTATTACTTGTAACATTCCTGGTATTTTAATAAAAATTATGGAGAGTGGAAAATATTAGCAAATGTTTTAGAGATTTATTTAATATTTGATATGCCTGAACCAGGGTCAAGGAATCTGGTGTCGGGGCCGGTCTCAAATGTGAGGATCGAACGGTGTTGTAGATCGGTTGTGCAGAGAAGGACGGCCAAAGACGTGCTGTCTTGTGGCTGACGCTTATCCGGTGTGCTTGGAGTGGTCTTGGATTAACCGGTGTGAGGAGAACGCCTAGCTCGGAATTATAATCGGGATCAACCTCTTGTATGGCTGAGGCAAACGGATATGCATAACAAAGAGGTGAGGACGGATGAAGTGTCCGACCTCTCAAGAAATAGCTCGGATTACCGAGGTGTGGACTCTATGCCTGGACACCGGTTGGTCGGTACCCAGCTCAGATCGATGCTCTTACGAAGTAACAGACAGTTACGAATAATTAAACATTGGGAAAGCAAATAATCATAGTGGGTCGGAAATTATAAAGGAATCCAATGAGATGAAACTGATTAAAAACTTTTAATGAGAATGCAAATGAAATAAAGGAAAAGGCTGTTTTGCCCCTGAGCTTTATATAAAAGGAAATTCTCTCGCTCCTCTTCATTATTCACAAATCACTTCTTCTTCTTGGTTTGTTCTCCTCCTCCTTCGTTTTCTCTTCTCTCGTTGTTGAATTGCATGTCCCAAAGGGGGACTCCGTTCGTGTGAAAGCTTCAATCGAACCTCATTCCTGTGATCGTGGCCTCAAGGTGAGTCCATTGATCCGTTTTATTTGTGGCTCCTTATCCCTTTCATTTCTCTGGTAGCCAAGGGCCATGCATGGCTGTATTCGAGCCTGTTCTCCACTCCTTAGGTGAGTATGAGCTCAAATATGGCCTAAGAGCTGAGAGTGTTGAGTTAATGGGTTTTGCATTCTGACCCGTAGGTGGTAGATTAGACAACGAAAGGCTGAGTGACGGAGCTGAGACTGCGAATCCAGTACTCAAAGGAAGGGACCGACATCGAGAGCAGATCATCGAAGCGTGGAATCGAGGTAAGGGGGTGTTTGGGTTATGATTAATTAGAATAGGACTTATTTCTTATCTGAGTCATTGAACAGTATGAGCAGGGTAAGAAAATGTTCTCGAATATTGTGGTGTGCCTATGTTTGTGCATGTGTGACGTGTACACCGATCAGCTGAAGATCGGGTGTGTGTGGTTGAGTTAACCTTGTCATGAGCTTGACATATTTAATGCTGAGGTGATGTGGATCAGTTATGTGTGGGTGCATGTGTGTATAACTTACAATGGCATGAAATACGTGATACTTGAGATAATCAGTATGTTATGTTGAAGGGCTTGACGAGTCGGTCGCCCTACGCTGTGAGCACTGGTCAGTTTCTGACAGTTGCAAGTGGTAATCGGAATGATATGTTTGTGTTTATATGATGGAATATGATTATGTGGTGGAGGACGACCAACGGTATGAATCACCCTGTTTTGGCTTCAGTGGTTAAGTCGGACCCAGTTAAGCTACCCAGAGGTCTTTGACCCAGTGGTTGAAAGGGGAGCCAAGTCGGGCTCGGTGAACCAAGTCGGGTTCACGGGATGTCAAGTCGGACTCCAAGCTGAAGGTCGATCCTTTTAGTATCCGGATACTAGGTGTCAAATTTTATCTGAGAGTCAGTTGTGATAATTGATGAATTATTGGTTGTGATGTGCATAATTACTGAGTGACATTTGTTACATTTGCCGAGTAAAATTGTTATATTTGCCGGGTGACCTTCGTTATGTTTCCGAGTGGAGTTTGTCATATTGGCCGAGTGTGATTTGTAAAGTCATGAGAATGCAGCTGAACGGAGCTTATTTATATTTATAACTTGTTGACTTTATTCTATATTAATTATGATGCCAAACACTCACCCTTGCTGCTGTTTTCAATTTAGTAACCAGTGACAGGGAGGAAGCCGGAGCCATGGAGCCGCGCCAAGGGGGAGATCGATGCCAAGGCCCGAGTGATTTTGAGTAGCTGTCTAATATAATTATGTATAAGGAGTTTTCCGAGCGTGTAATGTTACCTGTATGCTGACTTAAATTAAATCTGGCGTGAAATGACATTGTGTTGTGCTTAGTTTATGTTTTCACGTGTTTGCCGTGACAGAATTTTACCGAGCGAGGCTTGCCCGAGTCGATTCATCCATGGTTGAGCGAGGGCCCGTCAGCTTGATGTTTGTTTCACCACTAGGTGAAATTTCCACCCTTGTCTGAGTGATGGATGGCCGGGAGATCCACTTCCGGGTGGAAGGTTAAAATGTCCGAGTGGGATTGGTTGGGAGAGAGTTCCTAGTGAAGAGAATTTGGAGGTGTCCGAGTGAAAATCTGAGTTCCTTCTGAGGGAAGTAAGAGTAGGGTATTCACCGAGTGAGGGCATCCGGAGAGACTATAACCAAGTGGAGGAGGCTAAATTATCGCCGAGAGAGTTGTGACCAAGCGAAGTTTTCTGAGTGAAGGGTATTAAAGAGTCAAGTGAGGAATGTCCGAGTGAAGGGGAAGTTGAGCGTTTTCCGAGTGAAACCCTTGTGCCGAGTGAACCATTTTGCCGAGTGAAACCTCATGTGGGTCAGCGTGTGCGTCTTGTTCGCCCAGTCTTCAGGTGTGGCATTCGCTCAAGCGAGTCGGTACTCGCCTAAGCGACTCTTGGATTTCGCCTAGGAATTTTGGGGACATGCTTAGGCGAATGACCCCTGTCCTCTTCCTCTTCCTTTACCCCTTCTTCTTCTCCCGCTGTTTCTACACTATTTTACCGAGCGGATGTTATCATGTGTACACTCTGATTATCATTTTGATTTCATCTAAGTGAATACTGTTGTTGTCAAGACCGAGTTGAACTATTTTCGATCGGTTGTTACTTCAACATATTTTCATTTAAAGACTTATTTGAGAACGGTTTTGCTCATACTGAGCATGATTGTATGTAGCTAAGGGGATAAATATTATTTTACATCTAAACCGAGTGGACTAAATGTTAAAAGAAGTAAATACTAATTCATACTATGATACAAATTTTATTCAACGTGAAAATTTTATTATGAAAATAACCTACCGTTTGTAAATAAAAAGGTAAATTAATCTAGGATGTTACATTACTTAAATAAGCTATTGTATTTAAGATATTATATATATATATATATATAGAGAGAGAGAGAGAGAGAGAGAGAGAGAGAGAGAGAGAGAAAACTATACAATGATCAACATATTTGTTTTACTAGTTATAGATGTGTCTTATCTTCACACATTAATAAGTCTGATTGAAAGACATCTTTAATTTCTTGAACAGCTGCATAAAACACTTTCAATCTCCTAACCTAAATGTGTTTCAAACTCAATAATCGATCAATAACCTATATTATAAGATAAGTCATGTAGGAATTTTCCTTTATGATTATATAATAATCCTCTAACTAAGTCATTACTATTGTTATGTGTTTATGTAACCTTCTGGTGGGTGCATTCATCTAACACTGCTCTAATCTTTGTTCTTAAGTGAGCCTTTCTAGTTAATAAAATCAATTTTAGAGCATACTATTCTATAAGAAATAGGAGTCGTACATACCATAGAGAGGATTTCTGTTGAGTGACCAGGAAGACACCTCAACTTGATATCTAGTCACTTAGTTCGACTTTTTGCCTCGAGCTCGTGACTGGTGGACTCTTGTTCTCCCGGATTGGGAGGGGATTTACACTACCACCATCTCCCACTATTTTTGAAAAACATCTTGGATATTCTGTTTCTCTGTGATTTTAACATATAATAGTTATTATCTCTTTGTAGATGAGCTTAAGTTAGGACCCCTTATGTTCCACCGTTGTATAAATATAGTCTTAGGATTCTTCTGTGTAACATTTTTAAGTATTAACCTTGATTCTCCTAGAGTAATTTTTTAAGATTTTGTATCTTACGTACTCAAAGTGAACATTAACTATTAATTTTATTTTTTTTTACAACTTTATTTCTACGTCTGGTTACCAAACAAATAATAAATCTATTAAAACTTTAGTTTAGTTAATTGATTATGTCCATTAGAACTTTAGTTTAGTTAACTAGTTGTCACTTTTAAAAAAAAACGTCACTTTTTATACATAGTTGTGCTTTTCACGCATTGTACCCAATTGATTCATTTTCTTCAATGCAATGAAAAATATTTCTGGACTCTCTCTATCTTCCCCGTCTTAATAATATTCAAATCAAATTCATTGATTCTGCTAATAAAAGATTATAACTCAATCTTAACATATTTTGAAACTCCCTAAGTCAAATACAACCCTAGAGTCATAATAATAAAATATTATACTAAATTAACAAAGGTCTCCTTTTGGAGTAACCATGAATTTATAAGAACAGTTTGTCTGTGTGCAACTTTACGAATTTGGAATAAACATTTTCTAAGACGGTTGGAACAAACATCAAATTTTTTATTTTAAAAATGATATTTAAGTCTGTCTGAAAAAAACTAACAAATAAGTTTTAAAGTTATCTTATTAAATTAAAATTTGTTTGTTAAAATTATTTATTTAATATAAAATGATATAAAAATATATTTATTTAAAATAAATATAAATGATTTTAAAAAATATATTTAATAAGATAAATATGTAAAAAATATATTAAAACTTATAAGTTCTGAGTCTAAAAGAATTATTAAAATAAAATTTTCATCAAACAAATAAACTTTTAAGTTAATAAAATATGTTATAATTAATTTAAATGTGCCTTTATCAAAGGTAACCTTAATTTATTTTTCTTAAGTAAAAACAAAATATAGTAGAAAAGAATTAAAATAAATAATATTTTATAATATTAAAGACTAGTTTACAATTTTCTCAAGAAATCAAATGCAAAATTCATTGCTTAAAAAAACTAACAATCTTAGATTATAGTTAGGAAAATAGAATTAGAGAAATAAAAAATTTTAAAAATTGATAATAATTTTTTACGTTATTCAAAATAATTAAAACTTCATTTAATCAAAAACTTCATTTAATCATAAAATTAATCTAAACAACTAAATTGTATATCCAAATATTCTTAGTAGCCTCCAAGTCTATTTAACTATGCCCTATGGAATCGCGAGCATTGGATTTTACTTTGCTCCAAGTTCTACATGCCCACGTGAGTGATTGTCGGGGGCACTCAATGCCACACTAATAGCAATAATGTTCGAAAAATGACAATGCTCTAGTTTCACTTTACAATTCTCATCAACTTCGTTTTTCTCAACCTCCTAAAAGCTACAAAAATAACAGCAAAATAAACAAACATTATATTATATTATCACATTTCCTAAACATTTCACATTCTCTAGTTGAACTCCAAAAAAGACCAAAACATAGCACTGAAAAACCAAGTTTTGACTTGCAATTACTACATGATACTGCAGCTCTCAACATTCTCATCACTGAAAGAGTGCGTGATGGGATCTGCCATGGGGTGAGATGGCATTGGCACTGGTGGTGGCATCATCATGTGGTTCATGGATGGATGTGGCCTACCATACATCATGGATGATGTTGGGTACATGTGGTTGTTCATATTCCCTTGTTGGTTCATCATCATAGCCATGTATTGTTGCTGCTCGGGATTATAAGGGGCATGTTGCATTTGCATCATCCCTTGACCATTCATAGCTGGAATATTATTCATCTGATCCATTGGGTAATTGTTTCCCATTATTGGGCCCATCTGACCCACTTTGACATTTTCAATACCCTTGTGACTTTTTCCATTTTTATGTGGGGGAGTGGTGTCAAAATCTTCAAAATCAGTATCATGTTTACCAATATTAAATTTTTTACTACTATGGTCCTCCAATTTTCCACCTTTTTTCCCTTCCTTACCTTTATGATTTTCATAATCATCCCAATTGTTGTAGCTCTTGCTCTTGTTGGCAAAAGTTGCTTCTTCTACCTTCTTGCTCTTTTTCCCAAAGCCTATAAACCGACCTAGTAAACCACCACCATCACTTTTTTTTCCATTCTTTTGCTTATTAATAATATCTCCACCACCGCCTCCTCCCTTATGCCTTTCCCCCTTGCTATTTTTACCTTTTTGGCCCCCACCATTATTGCCAATTTTAGCCTCATTGAGATTTGAATTTCCACCTTTGCCCTTCACTTGCATTACCTGATCAATGACATCACCTTTCTTGGCACCATTGCCCTTGTGATTATTATTCATGGCAGGCCCATTCATCATGCCAGAAGGCCCAATAGGCCCACGGCCGTTTCCCATCATTGGCATCATCTTGTTAGGCACAACATGGCCATGGCCAGGACCATGACCATGACTATATGCTTCCTCTTCCTCTTCCTCTTCCTCTTCATCATAGTCATCAAAACTGTCATCATAGTCATCAAAACCATCATCACTGGCCTCAAATTCCTCCTCTGGTAAATTAAACTTGACAGATTTGTGTTCTTTGGCAGGAAGTACCTTGGGACCATGAGCCTCTTTAATGTTTTGGAAGTGTGCTAGTTGAGCATCACCTTTCTGCTGACCCTTTTGATTCTGAGACTTAGTATTGTCCTTTCCCACTTTGGTGTTATCAAGTTGCAAATTCTGGAATTGGTGATTAATGGGATTGTTTGGATTACACATAACCCCTTTCTGACCACCCCATATCTCAGCATGCTTCCCTGCCCTCTTTAGTTTCTTAACAAGTTTGGCTGGATCCACATCTCCTGCCACTACAACTTTCCCTTGTTCTGCATCTACACTCACAGAATACACCCCTGAACCCCCAAAAAAAAAAACTTTTTTTTAACAAACAAAAATACAAAATTAAGCAACAACATCTAATCTAGCCCACGAAAATTGAAATAAATAAATAGATTAAACAGACAACAAAGTAAAATACTTTTTTAGGGGCTATAACAAAGTAAAGTAGAAAACTTGACATGCATCATGATATAATAATTAAGGAGAGTTGGAAAACAGAAAAATGGGGCATGATAAAGTTTAGAGATCAAAAAGAGGAAGAGGGTATGGTTAAGAAAGTACCATCGATTTTCTGGAGGAGTTTCTTGACTTTTTGCTCACAGCCCTCACAGCGACAGTGGATATTAACCTTGAGAACACAGCTCTACAAGGAAACCAAGGCCAGCACTTAGCTTACTAACATGAAACACTGGAGAAAACACAAAAACATAGACAAGGGAAAGCATAACTGTCTTTAAGTTAATTATAGAGGTAACAGTACCTGAATTTTGAGCAAGTTTTGTTTACTCATCATCGTTAACCAGTGGTGGATAGAAGAGAAGAGAAGACAAGTGTTTTAAAGCAGTAGTAAGAGGGAGTGTTTACTTGATAAGTAAGACTTGTGACGCCTACACTGAAGGCGGTTGCAGAAGCTGCTACCTGGAGACTGCAAATAAAGAAAGCATAGCTTCCAATGAGTTGGCTTTCACACACAACTCCGACAACTTGTGGGTTGTTTGGTTCGTAGTTGGGTTTGATAAAAAAAAATTTGTCAAATAAAATTTTGAGTGTTTTAAATAATGTAAAGTATAAATTTGTCGAGATTTTATTAAAAAAATTGTTAATTTAACTAAGTTTTAATTGGGTTCAATAATATAAAAAATTAATATTAATTATTATTTTTTATTTTTATAATTTTATCTTCCTTAATTATATACCAAAAGAACATCTAATTATAAAGCATCAACATCATTTATCACTTTCTTCCTTTTATGCTTATGTTTTGTATTTTTTTTAATTAATTGGAACGCACACTTCTTCTGTTTAATAAGTCGTACAAAAGTTACTTCTTAAGCTAAAAAAAATCAAATTAATTAAAAAATCATCAAATCAAACCAATTATATTAACTCATATTTATACATCTAACTCAATCAAAATTAATCAAATATAATTTTATTTAATTCGGTTATCAGATTTATAGTTTACAAAACCAAACAAATTAATTTAAACTAAATTAAACACTAGATTTTATATGTTTGTTTTTAAATATTAAATAAAACTTCCTTTTAAATAAATATTTCTTTTTAGTATTTTAAATATAATTAATTTTAATGATAAATTTAAATACTTTTGTGCAATATATTTAAGGAATTCTCATATTTTTATTTTTAATATGATAGACCGATCCAAAGAAACACTTACCTTGATAATCTGGTTTAATTTTATTGAAAAATCTACACTGATCAAATTAATCAAAGCAATTTAAATTTATTTTTTTTCTGTAAAATGGGTAGAAACCGACATATGATTCGAACAATAACCAAATGAAACATTAAATCAATGATTCAAGTTTTATAACTAAAAAATATTATTTTTTTTCTTCTTGTTGTTTTATGTCCTTTTATACTTTGAAATAACATGTAAAGATTAAAAGAGAGGTAATGAGAAATCAATGAGGATATTGTGAGACTCTTTTTAAATTTAGAGAAACAGTGATTATATTTTATTATTATAATTACTTTTATATTTTAGAATGAAAAATGGCCCACTTTTCATAACCAGCACAGAAATTTCTTTGTGAACATATTTCATATATTTTCTTATCTCGGACCAAAAATATGTAAAACTTATATAAAAAAAAGTTGTCTTGATTTTCTTTAAAAAAGTTTTATATTTCCCAAAATCCAAACGGGAAAAACTAATTCACTATAAAAGAAATATATTTTCTGCATGAAATATCAGCTTATATTTAAAATACAAATATGAAGCTACTGATAAATGAAACAATACTTGAGGGAAAAAAACATATAATATAATATCTAACCACACCAGCCTGTATTTCCAACCGATATATTATTTCTTTTATTATAAATCTTTAATTTATTTTCTTACAACCTTTGAGACAAATCTTTCTCGAAATTGTGAAAAATTGATTGAAGAAATAAAAAAATTTAATGATTAATAATGATTTTATATATTATTTTAAATCACCAAATTTTAATTAAGTCAATAAATTTTTTTACTGGTCAAATTTTAATTTGATTAGACATTAAACCTTTATATATTTCATTTTCTCATTGTTTTTCTCTTTTTAAAAATATTTTGCGGACAATAATTTGTTTTTTAATATATCTATAAAAGTATAGATATAAATGAAAAAAAAAGTAAAATTACAAGTAATGATATAATATTAATTATTTTATATTTAAATATTGAAATGTTTTGTTGTGAAAAAATGTCGAGCATGTTCAACATGTGCCGCTAATTGATGTGCATTATTTGGTTAACTATGATTTGTACTTTGTCACCGACTGGCCGTACAGCTAATGCGGTTTGGCAAATCGCAATAACTTTACTTCTCAACCGTCCAACATGCTGCCGCCACCATAATATCTATTATCCAAAATTGATTTCGTCACATTTAGTTTTCAGTTTGGGAAACAGAGTTGAGGAAATAGGGAAATTTAAGAGTTGATATTGATGCTTCACGCATGACCAACCGGAACCGTGTTCGTTTGATACGTAGTTAAGGAAATAAAATTTTAAAAAAGATTTATTATTAATGTTAATTATTTACATCATTAAAGATAATCAAAGTTCTGTGTGAGCACTTGGATAAGAAACCAAACATGCTACTCGTATCTAAGAAAATACAGTTGTTTAAATGAAAATTTAATAATTAATATTAAATTTTTATATGGTTTAAAATAGTTAAATTTTTTTAACTAATATTTTTTTATTCATCAAATTATGATTTGATTAATCAAGCAACTCTTTCATTGCCATGATTGATAGGAGGTGAATGAGAAGTGTGTTTTTCTATTTTTTATTTTTATACATATAAAATAAGATTTTTATTGAATTAACGTGCTTTTATAATCTTATCTTTTTTTTTGGTTAAATTTTATAATCTTATCTTATAATAAACTAAAATGAAAGGTAGTAACGTGCGAAAATTTGTTACCCGTTTTACGTTTTTTGGGTCCATGAATGATATATTAAGGAAAATTGCAGAAGCCCACAAAGACAACAAAGCCCACAGGCCTCCTTGCTTGTTGGCCCAATTTATCTCAGGCCCAGCCCATTCCTATCCGTCAGTCTCCAAACCCTAGCTAGGGTTTCGCCTGCGGTACTTTTTCTACTCATCAGATTCTGCTATTTCATTTCCTTCTTCTTCTCTGATTCCTATCTTCACTCTCTTTCTCTCGTCACAGTGTTTTGAGAGAGAGAAAAAAAACCATTTTTCAAAGATGAGGTATGCATTATCTCGTTTTCTGCATGCGTCTGTTCAGATTAGGGTTTAATTAGAAATTCAATTCGATCAACCGTTTTATATTTTATATCTGATTCGTGGAAATGGTGTTCGTTCTGATTTGTTTTTGGCGTTTCTGAATTTGCAGTAAGCTTCAGAGTGATGCTCTTAGAGAAGCTATTTCTGGAATCATGACTGATTCCAAGGAGAAGAACCGTAAATTCATAGAGACTATTGAACTCCAAATTGGGCTCAAAAACTATGATCCCCAGAAGGATAAGCGTTTCAGTGGCTCTGTTAAGTTGCCTCACATTCCCCGCCCCAAGATGAAAATTTGCATGCTTGGTGATGCTCAACATGTTGAGGAGGTAATGAAAATTTTATTTATTTATTTATTTATCAAGTGAGTTGTTTGAACCAAATAAATTGAACTGTGGTTGTCTCAAGTTTATCTCGGTTAGTTAACTAATGTAATAATTAGCTTAAGTTCAGTTCATTTTGTTCATGAATCAAGTTTATCAAGCTAATAATAAAATTGTGCCAATTTTTTGTTGAATCGGTTTAGGTCATTTTTAGCTCTATGCATTTTTGTGTAATATTATAAATGTGTAGTGTTGACTATTCTATTACTCTACAGACTGTTTGTTAGAGATGACTGCTTAATTTGAAACCTATTGAGATGACACTGCTGTTGTAGTTTGGTAACGTAAATCAAGTGAGCAATGGCATTTCTTTTAAGTTTGATAGTGTTTAATTTATGTTGTGTGGATTGCTGTTTCATTCTGTAATTATAGTTCCATTGGTGCCTAGTTTGTTGTGTTAATGCCTATTATACTAATTTGCAGGCTGAGAAGATAGGGTTGGACTATATGGATGTTGAGGCCCTGAAGAAGCTAAACAAGAATAAGAAATTGGTGAAGAAACTGGCAAAAAAATATCATGCCTTTTTGGCTTCTGAAGCAGTCATCAAGCAGATTCCTCGTCTGTTGGGTCCTGGTCTCAACAAGGCAGGCATGTTTCATTCTTTTGAACTTTTTGGACATTACATACAGAGAAGTGCTTGGTGAATTGCTTCTGTTTTGATTTTTCTATCACCTTTGACCTTTCATCTGGCGACGTTATCAGTTGGTTAATATCTGGTCACATTGTGTTATTTATCACATTGTTTCTAAGTACTACTGCTTAGAAATCTTTAAATGACTCCCTTTACTATATGGAATTTCCTCTATTGTTCCCTTCCTTCCTGTGTAATGACCTGTCCTGTTTTAAAGAACTATTATGTGGTGTTCTAAATTTCAATATTGCTTTGGCTTATTTTGATATTTTGCCTTTGCAGGGAAATTCCCCACACTTGTGACTCACCAAGAATCTCTTGAGTCAAAGGTGAATGAGACTAAAGCCATGGTCAAGTTCCAGCTTAAGAAGGTGCTATGCATGGGTGTAGCTGTGGGAAATGTTAGCATGGAGGAAAAACAAATTTTCCAAAATGTACAACTTGGTGTTAACTTTCTTGTATCCTTGCTGAAAAAAAACTGGCAGAATGTGAGTAGTCCACTTTTAACATTGAGTATAATTGTTGGTTTGTTACCTTATGTTTCTTGGTGCTTTTCTTGAAGTTATGATTATGGATTTATTGGTGTAATTAAGAATTCAGTTTAGTGGAGGAACTAAGTAGTCTTAAATGCAATATTTCCATTCTAGTAATAATATATTCTAAAGTCTGTTCTAGTTTACAATTTTGTTGATTTTTTTTGCCTTTGACTAGGAGGGCTTTTATAGTCATACAATACTTGGAATATTTGAACTTGTTGAACTCGCCAATCATCTAATGCAAACTATTCTTGATTTCAGGTTAGATGTTTGTATCTGAAGAGTACCATGGGGAAATCATACCGTGTCTTTTAGGTGGCTGTTTTTAAATTCAGTGAATCTCTGATCGTGCTTAGTTTATTATTGTATTTCATTGGGATTTTACAGTTTTGTTCCATGAATCCCTTTTGGTTAGTATTTCTTGTTATCTAAGTGCTTTGCAACGTTGGATTATCATAGTTTTAAGCTACCTATGTTCCTTTACATCATATGAAGAGCCTTGGTGACTGCGAACTGAATCAGCACAGTTAATGCCGTGCCGATTTGTGCATTCCGTTTGGAACTCGTGAGAATTTGTAGGCGGCTTTGTAGTTAATTATCTTGTAGCAGTTAATTATTAAGGCCTTTCTGCCGTTCCTTAGGCTTACAATGTTTTGCATGATTATTTTTTTTTGGCATTTATTGATTAGATCCTTTGCTATACAATTTTCAACCCTAATTCTGTGATGAATCAATAGGTGAGTAGTAATGTTTTCGGTATTTTAGTACAATTCTTCAGCCTAAGGTTTTTAGTATAAATCTTCAAATCATTTTTTTGAAGATGCCATGTATGCTCCACTAGGAGAAACCTTTGACCTTTTAGAAGAATTACCGGGGGGGTGTTTGGATCACTATTGTGTTTCATTCATTTTTTTTCTATTTTTATAACTTTGTACCCTAACTTTATACTAAACGGATATTAGAACATTCACCTAACCACTTTGGCCCATCCTTCAATAATACCCACACATGTTCCAACTGAAATGAATGTTTGTAATTCATTTTGAAAAATTGCTTTTGCTTTGCTCATGATATCAGTTTTAGAACTGCAACTTTGTTTTTTTTTTTTTATTGCCTTGCATGTAACACCCGACAAACTTTTGCACAATGGTATTTATCTCATGTGATTTTAGTGATATTGTCTCCCTTAATCGTAAATTACCTCGATTGTTTCTTTGACCATAAACCAAAAGCTATTGAGGTTTTTGGTCATTTCCTATTGTTCCATTTTTGTTAATCATTTAGCCAAGATTGAATGAGAAGTTGTCCCTATGAACACCAATCTTTCTCTAATATGGTCATATTCAGTTTATAAGGCTTAAAAGAAACTCTTAACTCTGATAAACCATAATCCCTAAACCTATTGGGAGAGTTCGGAACTCGAAACTCTAATATTGATCCAATTGGTGTTACATACGTATTGTTGGATGATCTTATACAAGTTGTGTTTAATTGAGGCGAATAAAACATTGGCGAAGTATTTATATTTGGTGGGAAATTTGAAAATTGATAAGGAGGAGGAAATTAATAGTTCAAATTGGTCATATTTAGGGTAGATGATGAGTTTGGATTAGTGGAAAACATTTGGATAAATGAGCAATTTGATAATCATGTATCAAATTCAAAACGTGGTTGAGATGCAATTGATTGAAATTCAAAGGAAAAATAAAATGAAGAAACAATTTTGGTGATCATAATTTTAGCAATAAATACAAGAATGAGATATGAAAAGTTGATATAATTTTTTGAACGAATCTAATATATATTTATACTAAATTTATAATTTTAAAATGATTATCGGTCATTTAATAATGTTGAAATGGATTAGCAAGAAAATGTATAATGTTCAAAAATTAAGGAAGTAATATCAAGTATAGAAAGAGAAAGAATATATTAGTAAACAAAATGAGTAATAAGGCATTAAGTATGTTTTGTTTTATAAGGGGTAACAACCTTAAAAATAGATTTAAAAAAAAGCAGAGGGAGTATTATCTTAATTATGTACCAAATACTTTTATTTAGCATGCATTTATTATATCATATTAACTCTTTTATTTAACATAGGCATTACAAAAAAAATTTATTAATGTTTTAAACTTTAAATAGACAATTAAATAAAAATAAGATTTATCTTTCTTTTGCACAATAAGAAATGAAGAGTGTATGATTTTGATTTGAGGTTTATGTTTTTCTTATTATTTTGAGAAGCAATAAAGATGTTCCCTTTTCATATTATAAGTCTCTAAAATAAAAAAAATGAATGCTTCATTTGGATAAGTTTCTAAAAAAAAAGTATTTATTATATTTTTCTCTACTTTACCTTTAAGCATTTAATACTTTTGCACCTATACAATTAATACTACTCTAGTGGAATTTTTTGATTACATAATAAAAGCAAAATTATATATAATATTTCTAAGATAATTAATTTTTGTGTAAGAAATGATATTAGAAGTATTTTATGATGTTAAATAACATGTTTAATAAAATTAATGCAAATATACTTCCAACCATTATCCTTAATACATGTGAAAGTAAGTATGTTTGCTCATATTTTGAACCAAAAATACTATTTGATAGTAGAATTGACTTTAAATAAGTATAAAATTTAAAAAATAAAATTATCTTTTACAATATCAAGACAATAATTATTCCTAAAAAATTGTGTACTATTGTAAATAAGAATTTATAATATAAAACAAAGATAATAATTCATGGTAAAGAAACATTTAGATTTGTTAATTTCTGTTATATTTTGAAGATCAATTATTGGTTGAAAAAGAAATAATTAGTATATAAAAAAGAAACAATTTTACATAAAATTTCTATATTAAATAGGTTACCCCAACAATTGCTATATAATATAACCTACCAAAGTTGGATCAAATAGTAAACGTAATGATATCGTTTAAGGAAAGTCCTAAGTCGAAACTTTGTGTATAAAGGTAAATCTTAGTTTAATTGATGGAAATGCTCTTCACTCTACTTCACATTAGAACCAAATCAAGTTATGGGGGATAATTCTTTCAAAGTCGGAGCTGGACTCAATATCTCTCTAATGTATTACACAGGCTAGTAGGGATTCAGTGTTGTCTCTCCTGATCTAGTAGGGAATGAGGGGTCTCTGTCTCGGTTTTTAGATTATCACACCATTCTTCATGTCGTAATGTGATAGGTGGTGTCACATGTAAAGATTTTTCGATGCTCAAATCAGTTCCAGTGGTTAAAAACAAAGCTTTAGAAGGAGTATTACATGCCTACTTTATGATTTATAAATGAAAAGTAAGTTAAAGAGAAAGTTTGACAACCACACAGACATGTCTAACATGCTGACACCGGTTGCCCTCATTAAATGACCGAGCTCGTTGTGTTGTAGTGTATAAGGACTCTAGTTATCTAAGGGAGATATTTGTCGGGGTGGTTACATCTTAATGCTTTCCACACGGGGTTTCGTGCCCATGCTAAGGATAATTCGATGCGCAGATTGATGCCGATATTTAGACCAGATGAATTGGAAGTAAATAATTTGATCTTTTAAATCCAATTAATTGGGTTGGAGTTCAAATTGTATATATAATCACTTTAAAAGAGTGAAAATATATTTGAGTGATTTTATGCCTTAAAAAATTAGCTTTCATAATTGGCAAAAGTATTTTTGGCGCCTATTTAAAAATATAAGGTAGCTTAGTTAGAGAAAAGGAAATCAAATATAATTAATTGATCACTATTGGTGGGTGGCTGCATTAAAACGTATATATGCGTTTGATCTTCAGTTCTATGTGCGGTGTACATCCACTATGGAACATAATAAGTTTTTTTTTAAAATGAAATGAACATAATAAATAAGTTGAATAACTTGAAAATGAAATTATTGAAATACATTATAATATTACAATACTGATAAATTAAACTGACCGGAAAGTAGTTGTTAGTTGAAATTTTAAAATTAAATTGATAAAATACACAATTAAAAACATTCAATATTATCTCAAATTTATAAAAAGATACACATTTAAAAATAAATTTGAACTTCTCAAAGATAGGTAAAAGATAAAGAAGAAAAGCGTTAGGACATGACCTAATAAGCTTTAAAACAAATTCATCTAAATTTTTCAGTAAAATAAATTAAAAATGTTTTTATCCTGATGTGTTGACTAATTTGTTTTAGATATTTAGTTTTAGTTTTTATGTTATTTAATATGTTAAAATTAATCATTAATATATTAAAATTATCATAAATTATAATATTGTTAACACAATTATCAATAAAAATATTATTTAATAACAACCAGTTATGGGTTTTTACTATTTTTTGTTATAAAATTTCACATTTTGTTAATCTGAACTTAATCAGGTGATAAACTAAAATGATGTTAATGCATTTGGATTTCCATAGAAAAACATCTTAAAATGATGAATTAAAGTTATGCATGATGTCCCTCACAACTCACATTGCTACCGTTAACAAACGCCAGGAAGTTTTGGCGGTTTCTGTAACCTCTAAAACAAGAAAAGTTAGTGGCAGAAAAATCAAACGAATATTATGTGTCCCCACTAGCTTGATAGTTCAAAAAAAATGAAATTTCTACGCAGGAATGATGCAGAATCAAGAAAACGCTCATCCCATTGTTGACTTGTGAAAAAATATTATTTTTTGTTGCTATTTACAACTCCATTTTCCCCACAGAGATCTATCTCTCCAACGCTACCATGCTACAAACACTTCACAAATTTTGAAGTGAAAACTGAATCGGACCCTAAAAGCCAAAAAGAAATTAACAAATAAATACAATGAATCACCACGAATTTAAGTCTTGAAAAAATGTGATTCACCAGAAATTTTATCATTGCAGTGATTTTACCTCACTCGAGCTCGTGTAGCAAACCAGAAAATCCCAAAAGGCGGTTTAAACCGGAGGACGAGCCGAGTCAACGGCTGTCGGCGGCAAAATAGGATCGGTGGAACTCGACGACGTCCCTTCCCCGTCGTTTTTAGCCAGCCTCGGTGACCTAATAGACAATGCCCTCGCAAAGAGAGGGGCAGCCACCGTAAATATCCACCGATCCGACTTAAAACTCCGGTCCAACCGCCTCGAACTCCTCCCTCTATTACTTCCCTCTCCACCGGTTCGGTAACCCCGCCGAGAACTGGTTTCTCTCGGCAACACAATCAAGCTACTCGCCCGTTGCAACTGCCGGTTCATTATCTGTTTCCGAACCTCCAACGGCAGTCTCAAAGTGAACCGTTCCGTGTTTTCCCCCGGTTGGACCATCGAGTGCGACCTTGGAAACCGTCTCTGCCGGTTGGACCGAGACCCCCGCGTTCTGTTTCGGTTCAGCGTTTTTTCCCCGGGAAGGACTTCGGGGTCTGGTAAGATAGGGTCAACGTCGGCGTTTTGGTGCTCCGGCGAGGTCTCAACGACGTCGTTTTGCGCCTCGACGTCCACGGGAACCACGTGCACAGACTCGGTAGGTGACAGGTTGGCACGGCAGACGGGACACGTGGTGTGTGATTTCAACCACTCGTCGATGCAGTCGGGGTGGAAAACGTGATCGCACTTTGGGATTAAACGCAGCGTTTCGGTTTCTTCGAACTCGCACAAGCAAACAGCGCATTCCAATGCTTCTTTTCCAATCTTGTGAACCTTAACCTCCGAATATTCCAGAATGGGGAAGGTGTCGATCACGGCTGGGTCGAGCCCACGCGCCGCCCTTCTGGAGCGTGCGGCTGTGATGGGCCCAACGGTGTTGTTCGAAGGGGAATCGGCGCAGTGCCGTATGTAGATGGAGAAGAAGCCCATCAGGAATAGAGCGGCCACTAATATCACTATGATTATGGCTATTGATGGGTTGAACTGGTTCAGGTTTTGGTTCGAGAACTCATCGGGCTGGGCTTGGGCCTGGGCCTGGGCCTGCACGGCGGCGAAAGAGAGGAGGAACAAGTTTAAGGTTAAGGTTAAGGTTGCGTATATTTTCATTTTCATTCTGTGGAAATGAAAAAGGAAAGAGTGTCACTCGGCCTTTTTTAAATCCAACTGTGTCAATGGCGGCTTGCAACAGCCCTCCAGGAAGCTTCCGCGGAAAATTGGGAAACATATAACAAAAAATCTTAAACTATCTCAAAATAATCTTATAGATATTAGGCGATAACACGCATGTCCTTTTATTCACGTATAAATAAAGTGTTAAAGCTTCTCTGAATTCAGATGACATTTTTAAAAAAATAATTACTAGAGTCATTTTTTAAACTTTGAATCAACTGTTGTATAGTAGCCTCGTAAATTATGCGTGTAATGGTTTGCCTGTGACCTCCAACTCTAAGGAGTGTATAACAACTCACGTGCCGAATCAACTACCTCGAAAATGGATTGCGTTAAAGCGCACAACCTATACCTAGCCATTGAGGTAAATAACAAGCCTCGATGAATAAAAGGGTACGACGATGGTTGCAAAACCTGAGGTGTGAGCCTGGGCGGAACGGTCATCGATACAGATCTTTATGATAGTAACAAATATTCAATTGAGAACTTTAAAAGTTGAAGAGGAGAACGACACTTATACGTAGGTTAGTCACTTAGAATAAACAACGTCAATTAATAGCATATATTAAAATAATTGAAAGAATTTTATATTTAATCTCTATAAACATATAAAGTGGGAAGAGATTTGTTTCTGAATAACAATTGTGGTTAAATGAAAAACAAAAAAAGAATGCCACATTTGATTTTATTAAATTTTGTTGCCGTAAAGTTTGACCAAGACTGAATGGATATAATTGAGTGTGGTGATGGTTCTGGTTTGCTGCTAAAGTATATAGCCGTTTGTTACACTTGTTTCTTTCTTTCTTTCTTTCATCATAGAGTTTGTGCTGTCGAAAACAATTAACGCGTACCCTAATTAATTAATTCACTAATTTTTTTTACTTAATCAAAATCTGACCATTGACTCTAGGCTAGAGCTTAGACATTGCAAACATAGTTGACTTTCACAATTTGTTATAATGAACAAATTATGTCAACTCTGACCATTTTCTGTAGTAGTTGAAATATGGGATGCAAATGCAATGGAAATTAACCAACCCCTCTACAATTACAATTTTATTAGTTATGTATTTGCTTTTCCTCTCTATTTTATATGATATTTTATCACTATAAAAAAGATTAAAGTTAAAAGTTTTTTATTTTGGAGCTAAGACAAAGTTAAATGATGAAGAGAGATTCTGCAAATTCAATTTATTATATATATATATATATATATATATATAAAATAAAACTTGTAAAAGTTTATATCAGAACATAAAATTTGAAGTTAACCTGCAGTTGGAAGGCAAAATCAGTATGTTGTATATTATATAAATTTGCTTCCATGTGTTTCTTTTTTTAATTTTATTAATTTGTGGATGGCGCGTTGAGATATAAAATAATACATCATTGAAGAGAAAATTTCTACTGCACTTTGAATAAATGGACCAAGGTAAGGTAGTCACAGTCCGCTGAAGAAAAAATAAGCTTACATCACTTCTAGAAGCATTATTTACTTACTAATTTCCTTGCCCTTCTTTTTATAATATATATTCACACAATTCAACAAAGTTTGATATAGTCGATAAATAGTTGAATCATTTAAACATGTTGTTATGACTTTGAATTGAAATGTGTATACAAAATATTTTGTCGTGATATGTAAAATCTATTTTGATAATCTTCACACGTTGAAGAAATTAATCTTCAAGAGAATATCATTAAAACCATTGTTATTAAAACTGAAACGGTTTGACCGGTCCAAACGATTAAACCATGAACCAGCTAAATAACCGGTCTGGATCAATTTTTTAATACTACCAGTTCAATCACGGTTGAACTCCGGTTTAATTATAGTTTGCTTGAATCAATAGTTTCACCGATTCAATGACCGGTCAGATTTTAAAAACATCGATTAAAACATAAGAATAACATCACAATCATCATCGTGTAGAATCCGCATTATTGAAGGAGTCCAATGCAACCATGCCAACATTCTCATTCATTAGTGATGAATACTAGAAATACAAAATGTATATTTTTTTCTCAACAGTTTAAGACAAATCTGGTTTGGTTTTAGTAATTTCCAAACAAAGATTGACCGGGTCTATTTGAGATTCATGTGATCTAATTGTGGATAGGTTCAATGTGGTATGAAAAGGTTGTTAATTTATATACTCAATCTGCATAGTACAGGTGTAACAAAGTCTTTAATGAAGTATGTGATGTATGATAAAGAAATGATAATAATATAGAAATTAGTAGGTGACATAATTAATCTTTTAAAGCAAAATTCCAAATTCAAATTTACTACAGAGCATGATAATGACTCTCAAGGAAGTTCCACATTGAGAAATTTGCCTAAGCCCACTCATTCGCAGCCCTTAGGGTTCTTAAAATTACCTCGTGGGCTTATGAAGGCCCAAAACTGAAGTGGGTTATTGTGTTATTGGTTCTTAAAATTCATTGATTAACTAAATATATATTAAAAAATTAAATAATATATAATATGGCTCATACAATGTAATTGGTTTAACATATTTCAATTGATTGGGTGTATTGATTCAACCGATCAAATAATTTTTTTACACGTGTTGGTTAACAAGACAGTGGTACTGTTTCCAGAAATTAACTGGTATATCCAATTTTAATAACACTATTATCTTCTTAAATTTTTACTTACTATATTAATAACTTTATTAAGAATATTATTTAAAGAATTAAAAATAAATAAATTTTTTATTGAAAAATATGTAAGAATTATTTAAAAGTTAAAGATGAATGAATTTTAATGATGTATTTAAATTAAAAAAAATTTACTTCCTTAATCAATCTCCTTAGAATAATCATTAAAATATTTTTCTTATATTATTTTAAAAATAACTTATTCACCCGCGCAAACATATATTTTCGGTGGAAGTTGTTATTAATTTTTGTCGTTTCTGGTAATGTTTAGGTAGTTAAAAATATTCATACCCACGGATAAAAGCTCGTAACTTAAAAACCCACGAGCACAGGTACCTTTGGAAGTAGAGGGTGAATTTTTAACTACCCTTTAACAAATGGGTACAGATACGGATATAGTAGTATTCATGTTTGCGGGTACCCAAATATGTGAAATTATATTTATATCCTAACTTATTTTTAATTTTTAATTACTCTTTAATGGTTTTTTTTTGTAATTTCATAAACCTTAAAGAAATAGAAAACCCTACTGCTACTGCTGCATATACTTTCCAATCTTTCTTCAAATCCTTTCACACAGCCGCCACACGCTGGCAAGGAGGAACCACCGTCGTGTGTTCCGTTCTATATCCCGCGGTTTTTCTTGAGATTTCATAGTTTATATTTTATTATTTATGCTCATTTTTATGTTTAGATTTCTAGTTGGAACATATAATAGAACATTTAATGGACAAGTCATTCAAATGCCAAGTTAGTCATGTCACTTCCAAGTTTTTTTTTTTCATTGCATTGTTTTATAAAGATGATGGTTCACTTCCTAATAATTTTTTTTTGCACAAAATATATCTTCTTCAACTTAATGTTTTTAATTTTCATTTCACATATTTTGTTTTCAATTAGGTATTCGTGGATATCCGCGTATAGTGGTCACCCATTAAAAAGCTCGTAAAACAGGTACCTATACGGGTAACGAGCGGGTGTAGGTTTAATAATTACCCGTCGGTACAGGTAGCGGGGAAGGGTATCTGTGCCCGCCCCGCCTTATTGAGATCCCTAGTAATGCTTATGTGTTTCTTCCACCTTATATAGTAGTGAACCCTAAATTTCCACGAGCCAAAAAAAATAAAACATGAAAGAAAATGTTTTATTTCAACAATTACATATCCTAAAAAATATATACAAGCTCTCTCAGGCCTCGTAAAAGTCAAGACAAATTGAGGTATAAGATTAAAATTATACAACTCAAACTTATTTATGCAAATCTTGTTTGGGTTTAAGAAACTCACAAATTTCATACTTTACTATAATTTTTAATTTTAATAACATATATATATATATATATATATATATATCTTAATAAAAGTGATATATATCTAATATATTATAATTAAAATAATATTAAAAATAAATTACCTCGTGGGCTTTTGAAGGCCCAAAACTGAAGTGGGTTATTGGGTTATTGGTTCTTAAAATTCATTGATTAACTCAATGTATATTAAAAAATAAATAATATATAATATGGCTCATACAATGTAATTGGTTTAACATATTTCAATTGATTGGGTGTATTGATTCAACCGATCAAATAATTTTTTTACACGTGTAGGTTCTAATAACAAGCTCAACAAGACAGTGGTACTGTTTCCAAAAGTTAACTGGTATATCCAATTTTAATAACACTATTATCTTCTTAAGTTTTTACTTACTATATTAACAATTTTCTTAAGAGTATTGTTTGAAGAAGTAAAAAAAGTATAAATTTTTTATTGAAAAATGTATAAGAATTATATAAAAATCAAAGGTGAATGAGTTTTAATGATGTATGTAAATTAGAAATTTTCTATTTTTACTTCCTTAATCAATATCCTTAGAATAATGATTAAATTTGTTTTCTTATATTATTTAAAAAATAACTTATTCACCCACGCAAACAAATAACTTATTAATTTTTGTCGTTTCTGGTAATGTTCAGGGTGGTTAAAAATATTCATACCCACAGAACCACAGATAAAATTTGTAACGGCGGAATTTTAACTACCCGTTAAGAAACAAGCACAGGTACGGATATAATAGTCTCTTTGCCCGCAGGTACCCGAATATGTGTAATTCTATTTATATCCTGGTTTATTATTAATTTTTAATTACTTTTAATGGTTCTATTTGTAATTTCATAGTCCTTAAAGAAATAGAAACACTATTGTTGTTGCTTCATATACTTTCCAATCTTTCCTCAAATCCTTTCACACAACTGTCACATGCTGGTAAGGAGGAACCACCGTCCTGTGCTCCGTTCTATATCCTGTAATTTTTTTTGAGATTTAAGAGTTTATATTTTATCATTTATGCTCAGATTTCTAGTGGGAACATATAATAGAGCATCTAATGGACAAGTTATTCAAATGCTAAATTAGTTACGTCACTTCTAAATAATTTTTTTTCATTGCATTGTTTTATAAAGATGATGGTTTACTTCCTAATATTGTTTTTGCACAGAATACATCTTCTTTAATTTAATATTTTTTAATTTTCATTTTACATATTTTGTTTTCAATTAGGTACTCGTGGATTCCCGTGGATAGTGGTTACCCATTAAAAAACCTGTGAAACAGGTACCCCTATGAGTAACGGGGACGGTGTGGGTTTAATAATTACCCGCTGATACGAGTACCGAGGAAGGGGTATCCGTGTGCCCCACCCTGTTGACATCCCTAGTAATATTTATGTGTTTCTTCCACCTTATATAGTAGTGAACCCTAAATTTTCACAAGCCAAACTAAATAAAACTTGAACGAAAATGTTTCATTTCAATATCAATTACGGATCCTAAATATATATATATAAGGAAAAACTATATATAAATAAGCTCTCCGAAGCCTCATAAAAGTCGGGACAAATTAATGTGTAAGATTAAAATTATTTATTCAACTCAAACTCATTTCTACAAATCTTATTTGGGTTTAAGAAAGTCACAACTTTCATACTTTACTATAATTTTTAATTTTAATAACATAAATATATATCTTAATAAAAGTGATATATATCTAATATATTCTAATTAAAATAATATTAAAAATAAATTATCATGATAATAAAATAAAAAAATATTAATATAGCTATAATTAATTAACTTTTATAATAAGGTAGATACTTGTATTTTTAAACCTATTTCATCCCCTATCAAAATTAAGTTAAGATTAGTATCAATTTTTTTAAAATTAGTTTTTTTAAAACCCGGTAAAAACAAATTTTCCTATCAAAATCAAGTCAGAAGGTGATTTAATACTCAGTAAGTTAAACCTCATTATGATCCCTACTTAGGTGAGTAACACCTTTTAGACAAACTATTTGAATAACTATGTAAAAGTTATAAATGTTACGTGATTTCACGCGACCAAGACAAACAATTCACATTCGACATGAATATGAAATTTGGAATTTTGTTTAGGTTCAAAAGCAACAATATATTATTATCATAAGCGTGATTAAAAATTAAGTAATTACTAAATCCTTTTGGTTGAAATCTCACCTATATAGAAGAATCCAAAACAAAACTAGTTTGTTCTTAGGACCTAAAAAGTGATAATTAGCACAAGGTGGGTACGTATAATGTATTAACCACTAAGCAAATCTAATTTTAAGGTTCCCCAACTCATCCTAGGTGACAGTATTATTTGGTTAATTAAGGGTAAATTATTTCTTAGGCTTCGTAAGTGCTTATCCTTTTTCTAAATTTCGTATCACCTAATTAAATGAATGCTAATGGTTAGGTTGTTCCCTTTAAAATAAAATTCAAATATATATTAACCAAAATAGTTTTATTGTTGGTGACATTTGCCCATCATTTTAGAGGGGAGGACCCTGGTTCTACCCAATTTTACAATTGTTTGAAAAAATATCAAAACATTTTCCCCCTATAAATGAAAAATATAATATGTGATTTTATCTCACATCAAATCCATGTATATAAAAAAGTTTTAAACTAATTGTAAGCTTATTTTACTGACTTTAATTTTTTTTATGATAATAATAATATTTTATGAAAAAAATATTATTTAACGGGTACTCAAAGCTATTTATTATGTTAATATTTTATAAAAAAATAATAATGAATGACATATAATAAATAGAATAATATTTCATTATAATATTGATATAACTTACTATTGTATAATATTATTACAACTTTATATATTACAAATATTGCCATGCAACAATACTAATTTTTTTAGCTTATTAAAAAATAATAAAATATTTTTATATTTGAATATATTTAATAAACAATGTGTATGAATACTTATACAAGTATCCGTCTCACGAGACATAGTACAATATATTTACTTGTCTATTTAAAGAATTTACAAGTACACATTGCACAAGTATATTAACGAGTATCCATGGTTGTGAATTCTTTTGTTTCTAGGCAAAATGGTCATATTTGATAAAAAGAACTTATTTTAATAGCTCTTATAACATTTTTTATTGAAAATTTACTTAGAGTAACTTTAGAATTCATAAGCTCCAAATTTATTTTATTTTTTACGTATTTATTTTCATTAATATTTTTTAAAAAATAATATTTTTTATTAAAAATATATATTTTGTTATTTTACATTTAAAAATTAATTTTATCAAATATATTTTAATTAAATCATCAAGCTTCCTATAACGTTTAGCTTAATGCTAACTTTTCAGTTAGCATATCCGTTAATTTTATATATATATATATGGTAAAATGAGGTTGAAATACGTACAATCAAGAAGGAAAACATATAGATTCTAACAGTAAATTTTAATTTATACTTTGATCTATTTCTAAATTTGAATAGTTAAGTGAATTTAATCTTAAAAATTAACTCAGGTTTAATTCATTTTCACACTTTTGATTGTTCTGATGTCTAATCAATAGGTGACTTCAAACGTACCTCCTTCTTCTTCATACATTACCAGGTACTTGAAACATATGAAGTTGACAATATTGGACATTCATTATGGAACAGTTCTAGAAAAAGTTCTAATACGAAGATAATAATCATTATTAGTAGTGCTAGTGACGGGTAATGACAAGAGCAGCTACAGTTATCAAACACTGATGAACATTATTTGTTGTTAAGTATTAAAACAACGTTATTAATTGCAATTAATTTGAAGTTGTAATCGAAATCAGTAGCAAGTTTTTTGTGTGCATGGCAACCGGTTTCGAAAGCGGTTTTTGATTGGGAGCCGTTGTTTTGTGATATGATATGATGGATTCCAAATGCATAATGACAAAACCCTTTCATGTCACATCCATGTATGCATGTAATAAGCTTCCACTCTAGGGTTTTGAATCTTCATTTCATTGATTTCACTGAATATACTTATTTTGTGAAACAACCCTGAGATGGATCAATTTGATTGCAGCTCACTGTGTGAATCACAATAATTATGCTGCTAAGGAATTTTATCTCCATCATTGTTTAATTTAAGAAGACCCACACCAACTAGTGTTTTCACATGATCATGAAAAAGGATCAAAATTAAAGTCATCATAATAATTATGTTTTTGTTTCTGGAAACTCTGTCCAGCCTACACAGTAGTCAGCTAGTGAAGTAAGAACAAATTAGCAATTAATTACAGTTAAATTATTCCTAAATTTTTTAATTAGAAGATGATAACTCAAACAAAACTATTTCAACCTGTAGCTGTTAGTGCAATATATAAGGATTTAACAGAACATATGTTAAGTGTAGCTTTTGGTGATGATAATATTAATTAACATTAATAATCTCACACGTGACATGGTGAGAGTCATTCATGAGCTGTTATACACTAGTAGGATTAGGATAAATATATATAGATCATGATTCATGATTCATGAACATATGCTTGTAATTTTAATATGTAGCTACATAGGATAGCATGTCATTCATAAGGGACAAGGCTCATACTAGACCTGCTGGGAGTGTGCAACAACAAAATCCATATCCTTTGAATTAAACTGTTGGGCCACATATGGACAATATTATTAGTTACCATTAGCATGACTTATAATTAAGCAAAGAACAAATGTTGAGTCTGAATCAATCCATTGAGTCACTTCTGTAATCTTACCAATTTCCTCAGAAATAGATTTGATATGATTTTGTTATTTATTAGCTTGAGATTAATATATAACAAAATCTGTTCCAATCTGTTTAAATACAAATTGAGACTGAGATGAGTCTCTTCAAAAAAGAAAAATAGGTCAAAATAGAACTCGGTCCATTTAAGCCCACTTTTCTTCTCTTTTTTTAAAGGCTTTTTTTTTATTTTTTTTTTGTAATGGTTCATTTTTCCTTGCAGCTTATTTAAAAATAGTACTTTTTAAACAATTATAAAAAGAGAATCAAAATTAATATTAAATTATTTTTTATATTAATATAATTGGTCTGACAGATTCTCCTACATTGGTCTAATTATAACCTGTTTTTGATGGGCCAACTTGTTGAAACTTTTGTTTCTACCCATCTTGTGACTCATGTTTCACATGCCAATCGGATATATTTAACCTATTTTGCCACCCCTAACACCTTTTTATAGAAGCAATTCAATTAATTAATCATCCACATGTACATATTGAGTGTGATGATTGACATTGGACAAGATGCTTAATGTTTAATGCCTAAATCAATCTTAATTTCATACAACTTCATTTTTTGATATATGGGTGGTCAGGTCCTTCTAAAAGTTGTCTAAGTATTATGCAAAATCAAAACCCCATTCGACTTTGATTCTTAATTAGGAGGTGAACATGTATAAGTTGATGAAAGGTGTGTTTGAGAAAATAACTTAATTAAAATGTTTATTCAATAAGTTCTTATATCATAAACCCTTAATTGAAAAGTTATTTATGTTGAGATACATATTTAAACAAATACTTGTAAAATTTATGCGTTTACTAACATATTAAAAAAAAAGGTACTTGTAATAATTTTAAAAATTAAAACTATGTAAAGATTGATGAATGAAAATATAAATAAGAATTTAAAAGTTAACATCATTAGATCATAATTTTCATTTTCGAAGATTTAACCATTCATGTTTAATAGTTTTAATTTTTTTTAAAATAATTACATTTTGATATTAAAATTTAATTAGAAACCATTCATGTCTAATAATTTCTAAAAAGAATAATTTTAATAATTATTTTCATATTAAAATTTAATTAGCAGCCAAATAATAAAAAGAAAAGAAAAGAAATCTCTATCTTTCCTTGGCTTGCGTAATAAAATTTTCTGCTAGTGAAACTTGCCTTGCGTGAATAAAATAAGCATATTAATAACATAAGAAAAAGAGCTTAGTAGTAGAAAAAATTTGCCTCATTTTGCATGGCACAAGTGCAAAGCTTCGTATAAGTTACAAGTAGTTTCCATAACTTAATAAAAGTGACTTAGGAAAAAATATTAAAAGTAACTTTCACAAAAGCAATAAGTTATTTTATAGGTAAATCTAAATGTGTACATAAGCAATTATTTTAAAGGAGAAGTTAAAATAAGTTACTTATAATTAAACTCTTCCAAACATAGGTTGAGTGTTAGAGACAGAGAGCAGCACAACATTTGGATGCATATGCCCAAAAATGGGCCATGGTCCCCTTAATTTGTATTCTTTAAAATAAAGTTAATATTTAGATGAGAGGAAATGAATAAAAAAAAGATATAATTGGTTTATTTATAGAAGCTAAGAATAAAACATTGAGAGTGAATTTGTAAATTGTATCACTCTTATCATAGTCAAAAACAAAAATTTCATACATTACCTTGAACATCATTGTTATATTAATAGTTAGTACAAATAAGAAAATTAAACACATATTAGTTTTTTTACATAGTAATAAAAATTGTGTTGGGTTTACTATTTTTTATAATAATTATTAACATTTTTATTATTTTTTTTATAAAAGCCAAGGTAACAATCGTTTAAAAATGTATTTACAGATGTATCATCATTTGTTGGTAACATTCATTTTTTTTTTGCTATGAATATTATCAAAACTAAGTTTTTATAAAATGAAGGATGATTTTTTGAAGCAATGTTTTGTGTATCCTAAAAAGAACATTCTTGTTTTGTTACAAACGAATTCAAATATAAAACTTTTTTTATAATAATATTTTTTGATAATTCTTATTATGTGATTTCATTACTTTAAACATATCTAATTTTTCTCTTAAATTTTTTCTAATCAATGTCTTATATTTTATAAAACATTGGTAGCACAATTCAAAGTTCAAAGCGAACTAGGTAAGGAACTTCGAAAAACATGTTTTTCGAGAGAATGTGTGAGAATCAGAACAAAGCAGATTTGGTGAGGGTGGTAGAAAAGGTTCTACATAGGAGGACATCGAACACCCCAGAGAATGTTGGTTGTGAACATGGTGAAGTGTTCTTTCGAGTCGCCTCTTTCATCATACTTTTTCATCGTAGGCGGCTTTTAATATAGTGATGTAGAGGTTGTCAATATGGCTTCTTCCAATGGGTGTGCCGAATATAGGACTAAAGGTTTTAGTATGTCTTTCTTTGATTTTGTAGCTTGCGTATTTAATAATCGGAGTTCTCTCTCTCCTCCAATCAATGATTCCTCAAGTCTTTATTTTCTTTTCTCAAATCCTCAACGATACGCTACAGTGTTTTGACGAGGGCTAAAGCCTCCTCCAATTGAGCCTTGGTGTCCCCCTGGTTCTCTACAGTTGGGATTGCTACGTGTCGTCACCATCTTCTTTTTCCTTGGAGCCAGTCCAAACTGTGATGTGAGAACTATTTTACCAAGCCCCACAGTGAGTTTCAAAATGTTCATTGAGTGTGTAAATGTCAAAACCCTAGAGAATTACTTAAGGAAAGTAGGGTTCTTTATTCAAAATGTCACTTGAATAATAGAGGAGGCTCTGAGGCCATATTTATACATCAAAAAGGGATAATTTCTTAAGATATGGGATAAAGATAACTTCCTAAAATTGGGAAGATAGAGATAATCTTCTAAAATAAGGGGATAAGGGGGACCTTAGCTAATTTTGAGGGAACATGAACCCCCGGTCACGAGCTCTCGGCCATCGAGTGAGCCGAGTGACTATGTACCGAGCGTTCGTACACCGAGTGGTTTGTATGTCATGTGATTTCTAGTTGTGAGCTGTGTTGTTCCTTTAGTCGGGATTCTAAGATTTAATGTAATTTGATGAGTTAGGTCGTACTTATCTTATTGCTATTATAGTGAGCCTCGTTAAAACCTTTCGAGAGAAAAATCCAATGGGAAAAAACCCCTCGAATAGGAAAAAGAGCGCCCCACTACATTCAGTTATAATACATCTTTAAACGTGTAGCGTTCCACGCCATAGGATTCTTCTTCTGTTTAATTCTTCAAGTCGGTATGTTCATTTTCTGATGACTTCTCTTACCCGGTGTGGGCCTTCCTAGTTGGCCGCTAGCTCCCTGTCTTCTATGATTTTTCTATTGTGTTCACATACTCTTGGAATTAGATTTCCTCTTCAAAAAAGTCATGGCCTGAGCAATGTGTTCCACTTCTAAGACGATTTTTGTTTGGAGGCTTATATCTTGATGTATGCTATGTCTCGTTCTTCCAGATTAAGGTCCAGGTCTTCTTATCTCCTTGCGTCATTTTCTTCCTCGTCATAGGATGTTCTTTTTGTAACGCCCTCTTAGTGATTTCTAGAATTTATCCTGGGGTCTGATAAAATCAGAAGAATTTTTTCGCCTTTAAGACTTCTCTGGTGATAAACTATAGGAACCTAAGGGCCATGTCGCATAAAACACTCAAAAATCGATTACACTAGACTTAGTAATCGATTACCAGAGACTAACCAGTGCAGGAAACTGATTTTGCTATCTGGTAATCGATTACAGCAGATTATAGAAATTTGCATTTTGACTAACTTTCGCCCTACCTAACATGCCCGTTTCAACTCCAATCATCACCAAACTTCGTGGTACTATGTTTTCACCATTCCGGACATGCTGACGCAATCCGTACTAAAAATTTCCCACATATAACAAAGATATGCGCAAAAATGCATTTCAATCACTTTTCAACAAATACCATACTCCAAACCATTCAATTGCATTCCAAATCACACAAGGGCTATGCACACAAGTTCTAAATGATGGTGTGGGCCTATTGGTCTCCTCGGAGGTCCTAATTCCCACTAATTCTCAATTTCACCTATTCAATTGATAACATCTGCTTATTTCCTCACTCAAGCTTGCAATACATGAGATTGCTATGTGTGGTCACCATCTTCTTTTAATATCATATCAACTATTATAATAACAATAATAATTTAAATTAAGTAAATTGTTTAACAATATCTTTTAAAATAGTTTACTCTAAATTGTAATTCAATTTTTAATAAAAAATATACTATAATTAACTAGATAAACTAAATAAGGTACCAAATACATCATATGATAAACTAACTAACAACATATATTAAATAATACATTAACCACATTAACTACGATACTTAGCAACCAGTCAAAACAACTATCTTAAAAGATATTTACCTATTAATTAAAAAACTAAAAAAAAAGTACCTTTAATTGGTGGTAAAATGAAGATACAAGGGAAGTGGAGTGAAAATGCATATTGTGAGAGAGTTGAAATGCAGATTTTGAACGTGAGTGAAAATGTGAGGGGTGATGAGGACCACCGGGTGATTAAAAAGAAAGTGTTAAAAGACACGTGGCAACACCCCATTATTTCGCATTCTCAATATACGAAACCGGGGTCATTTTTCCCCGGACACAATAACATTTCGTATTATTGAAAGACGAAATAGACTGAGACTGTGAAATGCATAAATACAAAACACTACATGTCGCCACACAGGACACATACAGTATTTCATCTTTTAAAAATACGAAATGTAATTATTGATTTGATATTTTACATTACAGAAGCAAAAATGGCTCTTTTATAATCCAGATAGTAATTAGAAATGAAGTGTGGTGACACACACACTGTGGACAAAGTTGGTAAGCTTTTGATGCAAGAATCTCTGAGTCTCATCAGCTTTCTTCCGACCGTGTTATTACCAAATGACGAATCCCTTTCTCTTTTTGTCTTTCAAAATTCCCTCACCCGCGCGTCTCATCACGCGCCTCTAACTCCAGGTTCATAGCGCTCTTTCCACTACACGCGCCTCTTTTTTTCTTTTCTTCGCTTTCCAAAACATCTTCTTCATTGTAAGCGAACCATAGCCATGAATCTATTCTTGCTTATTCACATGCCATTTTATGCCTTTTTATTATTTTAAATTCTCATGCACTAATTACATTTTGATGAGAAGAATTTTATTATCACACTAATTCTACTCAAATCTAAATATAAGACATCTTCACAATAAGAATGTAAAGCATAAAAAATCCGAGAGAAGTTTTTTTAGGAAAAATAAGTTTCTATTATTCTCGAAATATAATACTTAAATTATAAAAATGGGGCTCAAGCCTTTTATATAATGAGCAAAAAATAAAGAAAAGATGTGTCTTTGGTCCAGACCCAAAATGACATGAAAATAATTGTATTTTTTCAAGATTAAAGAGATTCTAATTATCTTTTATCCTTAACTAAAAACGAGGGGAAAAGAGGTAGTGTAAACTCCCTCCCCGTCTCTCCATCAAGGGGAGTACACGATTTACTTATGTCTATGATTTTAAACTTTATTTTATAAATAGGAGGCACTAATAACAAAACTAAACTAAAATGGATTTATCAAAATGAATCCTCACAAAATCATGCTACAACAGAGGTGGAATTCTTTGTGGAGGGTGCTCTAAAACATGTAAGCTTAGAGAATAACCATGAGCCAGATTTGCAAGTATGATAGATCGATTAATTTATTGTTCGTTATGTGAAGTTTAATTCTAATAGGTCAAGTATGAGTACAAAATATTAGGATCAGACAGCTCAAATTCTAACTTTTACACTTTTTCCTTCCATTACATTTGCCTCTAAATATAAATAAATTTTAGTAAATTTTTTATCTTATATTATAAGTAAAACTATACTTTTTAATATCATTAAATATTTATTTATTAAATATGTCATTCTTATATATATATTTCTAATTAAACTAATATTTTATATCATAAATAATATTAGGAATATTTTAACATATGATATTAAATATTTAATAATATTAATATAAATAATTATTTTAATCTTATTTTATTTATATTTAAAACGGTTAGAAATAACAAAGAAGCGTGTGTTAGTTTGAGAGTTTTAAATGAAGTTTGTCAGGGTTTGTTTTGCAATTGGAAAAACGAAGTTATGAAAATGGAAAAATCTAAAGGTTAATATTAATTTTTTACGCTGTTCGAGTCAATCAAAACTCCATTTAACTATAAAATATCTTTTGGGGTTGGTGAAATCTTTGACCAATCCAACGTGGAACCATACAACTACAATTAAATAGAATTTTAATTATCTCGAACAGTAAGAAAAATTAATATTAATAATTAAATTTCGTTTTTTTTTAAACCTCAGATTCGAAATCTAACGTAAAGTAATGATATGTGGGTGTACTGTTAGAGAGTCAATGCCCTGTGGTGTTCTTGTGAACATTTTTGCTATATTTGATTCTGTGATTGTAGATGCTAATTAAGACATGAACGTTTTTTTAATGCGAGGATTTTGAAATTAATTAGTAGTATGTTTTTATTAGAAAAAGGGTAATTGGAGTTTGGCGTATTAGGAAAGGGATAACATTAACAACAGTTGTTGGTTCTTGCCCTCATCGGATTTGCTGCTAACATATCATACGGTAATGTTTTTTTGGGTTCCACGCATTACTTACATTATTTCAATAACAATGTTATTATTACTATTCGTGACAACCAACATCATTTTCGTCCTTTCGGAAACAAAGGGTGTTTGGTTTGCGGTTAATAAAACAAAGTTGGGTTGAAGTGAAAAATTTAAAGGTTGATATTAATTTTTTACGTCGTTTAAGACAATTAAAACTAGGTTGATCTGTAGGATCAAAAAGCTCCTACAACTTAATGGAGGTTTTCTCCTTTCCACAACAGCACCAAACATACTGGTTATTTCTTTTTAACCTACTTACTCAAGGGGTTCTCTTCGTTTTATTCAAAAAAATAAATAACTGTTTGTTTGGTATGGTACGCAGTTAAAAAAAGGAAATTATAAAAATGAAAAAAAACTTAAAAGTTAATATTGATCATTCATACCGTTTGAAACAATTAAAACTTTGTTTAACTGTACGATCGAGACCTAAGTAATGGGTGATTCCATGGCTTTCATAACCTATTAGTGGGTTGCATACAAATTCTACAGTTTGCAATTTAATTAATGTACAAAAAAAGAATACTAAAAGATTGTATATTGAAAAGAAAATAAAAACATTTTGTGCATCTTCATCTTAGAATTGGAATGGGAGTTTCAGAAATAATGAGTTTTTGCACTCAAGTTATCTGAACTCTATTCATCTAAAAATGTGAATGCTCCTTACTCTTATTATGTAGGGTGAAGGTGGGTGTTCATTGTCTATATTTCATCTAAGCGAAATATTTATTGCATAATAGTGTAATCAAAATATAGGCTTATTCACGTGCCAAGTTTAATGGTGTAAATTAACATTTTTTTTAGTATTCACTATATGTATATTTTGTTTGATTAGGGATTTCTTTTAGACTTAATCATAGCTAAGAGTTTTATTATTATTATTTTATGTTAAGAGTCTTATTTTTCAAAAGTTATGTTTAGGAAGAATTTAATTTAAGTTTTTTTTACAATCTCAATCTCAATCTCAGTTTGTATTGCTACTCGAGTTAATAACTCTTTCATAAATGTGATAAACTAATATATAGGTAATATACATGATTTGTAGGAATACCTACCAACGGTACCAATTCTCATGTATGGTATCAGTCTAATGAAAATCCAAAGGTTGTGGTGTTGTCAAGTTATTTGATATTCTTGATTTTGGGAGAGAGAAGTGGTGTTGTTCTACAATACACTTTAATATAGAGTTAATAAAATAGGTCTACTTACAGGACATTTTAAATAGAAATCCAAATTAGTGAGAGTTATTTTTTTTTTTTCCCCTAAAAAGCCACACCTACCACAAGCCTAACAACCTTGATCCCTCTTTTGTAAAATTTACTAGGGCTACCAAAAAAAACTTGAATTTATAAGGTTAAACTAGTCATAAAAAATGGACGAATTTAAACACTTTAAATTAAAACTTAAACTAATATGTGTCTTTAAAAAACCCATGATCTAAAAAAGACCAACCCATTTAAGATAACCTTACCCGTTTTACCATCTATAATTCAACGAATGATTAGGCTAGTAAAAATTACTGGAACTTAAGGTCAAAATCAAATTGTGATTACCTCAAGTGTACATGTAGTGGTACCGGTAGAGTTTGGGAAATAAATTCCTGCAATGAAAATTTCAATATTTTTCTATAAATTATATAAAAAAATTATCATCTGAAAGGATATTAGCTGATACATCTTCAAAAGATATTTGTTGTGTGCTCCAATATTGAAGATTTTTATGGATATCAGCCTAGTCTTTGCCATCGGTGTCAAATCCTTGTTCTGTGTTTTGCAATGCTGATCAGTCTGTATTATATAAATACAAAATTGTGTAGGATATTTATATGAATAAGTTAGTTTCTAATATGTTCACGAATGCATACATTTTCTTTTTCTTTCTTTATGATTTTCTGGTAAGTAGTAACTCATTACTCTTATTTCATCAAAATATCTTTTTCATATATAAATATAGCTAACCATGACGGTGTGGTGTTACAAAATTGCAATCCCTTATTTTTCCCTTCCATTTTTATATATTTTTCTATCTTCTTTCTGTCTGCAAAATTCCAAGACACACATTCTACTCTATTTCACTTCACGTGCAAAGCAGTACTGTCCATTCTTGTATCTTCCCTCACTCACCACAATGGCCTTTAAAAGCTCAAAAACACTCCTCGATAGCATGCAACTTGTGTTTTTTTCATCTTATTCCAGAGCATCCACATAATAAACATATTGTTACATGTGTTTGCCTGAGGGAGAGAGAAGCATGGCACTAGAAGCAGTGGTGTATCCTCAACCACAAGACCCTTTTGGTTGCTATGGAATCAAAGACCCTTTTGGTGGAGGAGGTAACTGGGCCTATGGTGACTTCAACATTGAAAAAGAAGAACAGGGTTTTCTGAGTTTTCTAGATAACCAAACAGAGAATTACCCTTATGGAGATTGGAACAATAATTGTTCCACACCAACACCATCATCAATGTTGTTGCCTCACATGAATGTATCAAACTCAAATCCATCTTCAGAGACCAGCAACACACAGAACTTGGACACTTCAACAAGTTCCACAGCAGCACGTCCCAAGAGGCGCAGAGCCAAAAGCAGAAAGAATAAGGAAGAGATTGAGAACCAGAGAATGACTCACATTGCTGTTGAGCGCAACAGAAGGAAGCAAATGAATGAGTATCTCTCTGTTCTTCGTTCTCTCATGCCTGATTCTTACGTCCAAAGGGTACTTCAATAACACTTTTGATCATTGATTATATGCTTCTGTTCTGCCTTTTCAGTTTCTTGAAAAGAAAATTTGCAATTTTCTATGCTGAGGTTTAAGTCATGTGCAATCCAGTTCATGACTAGTGTTTTTAAAATGAGTAAAATAATTTTTTCATGACTAATCCATTGTTAATTAGTTTGGAATTAGCTTAATCTATGACTAGTTAGAGATTAGCTACAGAAGTGTTACTCTGAACATTTTAAAATACACCATTTTTGTAGACATTATCACAAATTTACACATGATCCATACCATAGTCTATTAATTTACATGTTCTGCTCATAAAAAAAACAATTTATATTTTTTGCTCCTTGAAAAAGTTTAATTGCTTATTAATTTAATTGATTGAGGAATGCAGGGTGATCAAGCATCTATTATTGGAGGTGCTATTAACTTTGTGAAGGAGCTTGAGCAGAGGCTGCAATTTCTTGGTGCACAGAAAGAAAAGGAAGGGAAATCTGATATGCCCTTTTCTGAGTTTTTCTCTTTTCCACAGTACTCAACAAGTGCCAGTGGTGGCTGTGATAATTCTGGGGCCAAGAGTGAGCAAGTGAGTGAGGTTCAGTCTGGCATTGCTGACATAGAAGTGACAATGGTAGAGAGCCATGCAAATCTCAAGATAAGGTCCAAGAAACGCCCAAAGCAGCTCTTGAAAATGGTCTCTGGTTTGCATGCCATCCGTCTCACAATCTTGCACCTTAATGTCACCACCACTGAAGAAACTGTCCTATATTCTCTCAGTGTTAAGGTTTGTTTTGCCCTTATCTTAGTGTTTCTAATCTTCCTAACACATGCTTAGAAACAAATCAAATTAGACTAAATGTGGATCTGAAAGGTGAAAGTTACTCTTAGTTGTGTTAAGACAGATCCACGTTTATGGCTGATATACGTGAAACTAAACAAGTACTTAATGTCTTTGCAAGAATAGAAATTGAAAGTGTTTTTAGTGTTGAGATTTTTCTTGTAGGTGGAAGATGATTGCAAACTTGGATCAGTGGATGAGATATCTGCAGCTGTATATCAAATGCTGAATAGGATTCAACAAGAGTCAATTATGAATAACTAAGATCTGAACTTGAGCTAATTTGGGCCAATTTTTTGTTTTTCTTTTTTAACATGATCAAGAAGACCTTATTAATGATGATGATGGTGAAGGATATTTCTTTCTTTTTACTTTTTTTTTTTCAAGTTGTACCTAATTATTGCAAAGGCTGTTCACCCTTTGTTAATCTAGTGATAGTGCCTTGATGTGGGCTCCTTGGAGGAAGTTTTTGGTTTATTCCTTCTTACATGTGTCTTTCTAGCTAGCTATTTTTGATCGTTATCTCATTTTCTCTGTGTACTTTTTTGCTCTCTGGGGTCAGGGTGGAGAAGGTTATAGTGTATTGTGCTTGAGACATAGTTAAGTGCTCGGTCAATTCTGCCTACCCTGCTTTAATGGTGGTAGGCCATCTCAATCTCAAACACAAGCCAATTTGTCAATCCCAAATTCAGAATATCTCAAAGTAACTTTGAATGAAAAAGATAGCCAAAGATTTTAGTAGATTGCCACACTATTTAGTCCTTATTTTTGCCCCGTGCTGCTTTTGGTTTGGTTGTTACAATTTTTTCTTCTGATAAAACATCTTATAATATAAAAAACCACTTTTTCTTATAGACCACATCTGAAATAAGATAAACATCACTCAATTTTCATCAATCCGTGACCTGTTTCTAATTTTCTTAAGTTATATACAACTACTAACATAATCTTAATTATGTTGTTATAACTTGTGCTGCACTATTAAAATCTACCAGAGCTTCTATTCTGAATTGCAAATGATTCCATTGCTCTAGTAGTTTGTTTAAGATTGATTGAGTGAAAAACAAAACAATTTTGTATTATATTCTGAAGAAGAAAAGCTTTTGTAAGTTCAAATTAAGGAAAGATCCATCTGCTGTACATGCATGTGACATTGCATTAGATGGGAAGATTGCACGGTGCCCAACTTAAAGAAGAACTAACCTTTTTCTCCATACATTATATTTCACTAGGACCAAAGCATGGTCCATTTCCTATCATCATTATAAAGGTGACCAAACTGAATCCAGGAATCTACAAGTGTATGTTTGGTACTGTCTTCAACAGGCACTCCCAACCATGTTAATGCAGAAGCTATATGTTATGTTCTAGTTAGAAGTAACGCAAAATTAAGTATATATATATATAATATAAAAGAAAGACAAATTAAGCAATTTGTTAATGATTTTAGGGTGTAGTTTTTGATTTGAAATATCATGTTTGAGTATGAACATGAAAACACTCTCTATGAATATTTAAACGAAATTATATTATGTAACTCATGATATAGAGTTTTGTGGTTTGTGTCTTGGGTGTATATGTATTAATTAGTCTAACGATTTCATTATTAACACTACATGATCAATTTATATGAAATTATCTGTAGTTCTTTTTTTTAAAGTAAATTTTAGGAAAGGACACACTTTATCCACGATTCAAGGACAGTCTCCTAACTTATGATCCACTGGTCTGTCCTTATAAAATTATATGTAGTTGCCTGTTACTGTTATTGTTATTGTGTGTTTTTTTTTTTACCTTTCTTAAAAATATTTAAAATCACCTTCCTTATTGTAATATCTGAAGATCTGTTTTTTTTTCTTTAAAAAATGCTACTTTGACATAATTTTCAGAAAGGAAAATGACATATATATGATCATGACAGCTGTTGATGGGATGAGGAGAGAAACAAAGAAAAGGAGGACATTGATTAATGATTTAATGGTGGCTGTTAGGGAAAAGTATATAGCTAGGTGAGTTATAGGGATCATTCTTCATTCTTTTTCACTTTTTGAGGCTATAATATTTTTAATAACTATTGAAAAATTCAAATGATTATGGAATTGAAGGTAAAAATAATGGCCCCTTGAAGTTGTACGAAATTCGTAGGTGAAAAGAAATAAAAATAAAGTTTTGTTGTGGTAGGGTCATAGAATATTGAGCAGAATGAAAATTGAAAAGGAAAAAGTCACAAATGTATCTTAAACTATTGTTAAAAGCCAATACCTTTTTATGATTAATATTTTCATTAATGAGTTTCATTGAGTGAATTTGAATCAGCAAATACAGTAACTTGTCTAGGTGAAAAGTTCTCCCTTGTTGATTGATTTATTTAATTCTTTTAATTTGTATACAATGCTAACTTTGTATTAGCATGATGGTTGTTGATCTTCTTCTACATGTGGTTTTCTTAATTTTCAAACCTTGTTTCTTTTACTTCATTGATCTAATCCTAATTAAAACAGTAGTAGTGACATACATTCACATTTCCAATTTTATAAAGGATCTTATATAGTTCAACAACCTGTTTTTCAAATTTATAAGATGATGTTCTAGTTCAAGTATCTGTCAGTAAGTCATCATGAGGAAAGAGCAAAATAGAACTTCAAATTTTCTGAATAAAGTTATCAATATCATCATATTCATAGCTTCATCCGATAGATTCAACATAGCCAAATCATAACATCAGTACAAAACATAAAAAAGTTCAACATAGTTTTACAAGTTACATGCTTTCATAATATATATATATATATATATATATATATATGAACGAAAATTGTTAACTATATTCTGAGAACTCTTTGTATATCCTTTTGAATTCAAAACTAGAAAAAACGTTTATCACTTGTTCATTCTATTCTATTATTGTTAGAGTATATGACCTGTGTCCACTCCTGGCAAGTATGGGATGAACTTCATAACTTCTTCGAAGCACAAAGCAAGGCTCAGGCTAGTCAACTCAGATCTGAACTAAAAACATCAAGCAAGGGAAATCAACCTATACTTAATCTTTTTTTAATTATTCTTCAAATTTAAAGCTCATTTTAACCTACCAGAAGCAGCATTAAAGTTTTACAAGATAAACATAAATAAAATAATGTTTTATTCCCATTAAGATACAGTCAATCTCCTATCACATGCAGTTTAATTCATTCACATTTGAACTTTGTGCATAAAGTAGTGTCAGATGGAAATGAATATTATCTTCATAGGAAAATTAAAAAAGAAAAAAAAAAGATAAGATGATGAAAGTGTGATATGTGTCCTTTGCAATTTGCAGATTTTACTGTTGTATGCAATATATGTGTTAGGTCCCGTCCCCATATTTTTCATTGTCAGATTATCGTACATGTCGTTTGTGAAGTCCAGCAAATTATATAATAAGAATAATAATTTAATAATTCATTGGTTTTTGATGAAACTCCAGGGTTGTCTTTTAGAAGATTCCAACTCTAACACCCATTTGTCTCTATCCTCTTGTTTTCTTCTACAGGAACATTGCCTTCTTAGATTCCAACTCCAAATAAAAAAACTATGTTTTTCACTTGGTTCTGTAGAAAAGCTCTGAAATTTTTCTCATGTGTAAAAAAACTCAAATGAAAAAGAAAGTGGATGAAGCAAAAGTGTTGTTAACTTAAGCATGGTTGGAGGAGAAAATAGAAAACATACAAAAAGAAATAGAAGATACAGTTGAAAGACAAAGCTATTAAGATAGCACGGGGATTAGATTGGAGATATAAAGCAAAAAGACATAAAGCAATTTATTTATTAAAACGATGAGAATGGCCCAAAACAGGAAATTATATCAAGCATGGAAAGACACTAATAATTGATGGAACTAATTGAATGCAAGTATACACTAAGTTCCACATGGAAAAAAAATGCTATAACTATGGCAAATAAAAATTACCTTTTTAGAGGTGTCGATGTTTTGATTATAGTAATGACTGACTACCTAATAGGTAGATCACCAGCTGTGATAGTGAAGCCATATAAAGTATTCGTAAAGTTCGGAAAATAAAGTTATAAAAATAAAAAAATTTAAAGATTAATATTAATTTTTTATATTGTTTAAGACAGTCAAAATTGAGATTTGATTAACCTCAACTTTTAGCCAAACAAGGGTTTGGTTTGATATTGAATTAAAGATCAAAAGATTACAATAATATAAAATACAAAACTAAGGCCTTGTTTGGTTCCCCGTTTGGTTGACCAACCCAAAATAAAGTTTTGATTGTCTCGAACAATCTTTAAATTTTTTCATTTTCATAATTCTGTTTCCCTAACTGCATACTAAACGGACACTAACAAGAGAAAAAAAAGAAAGGGAACAGTGGATGGAGTCAAAAAGGTGGTGATTGCTTTGTTGTGGGAAAAAGAATGGTGTGTGTGTATGACATGAATGAATGATCTAATTCCCATGACAATCAACGCCAAAAGAGAATCAAAATAAGGCTGGCCCAAACACATCCTTTCTTGTTGTGTAATAATGAGGCTTTTCTGAAAAAGTTCAATTATTGTAGCCCAAAATCAGTTTGGCCCAGAAAGTCGAATTTGCTGACGGGACACCATTATTAAACATCGGGAAAAAAACCCTTTTTTTTAAAAAAAAACACTATTTTCGACTAAAAAAGCACAATTAAAACAAATGAAAATACTCAAACAGTAATATATATATATATATATATATATATATATATATATATAATTCTCAAACAGTTGGACCAAAATAATAAATAAAGGAAAAGTATTGAAAATTGGAGTTGTATCATTTATAGGATATAATAATGAACTTATTACGTAATAATCCAACATATTTGTAAGAGCATTTTTTTTTCAAACTATAAATGTGAAACTTATGTTTAATTTATTTAATTAAATAATCCAACATAACTTCAAGTATAGATTTTCTTATTTAGCCAAGAAAAGTTAATTAAATATTTAGCAAACCAAATGAAACAATTTATACATATGCAACAAAAGTAATAATTTATAAATAGGTAAAAATAAAAAGAATCTATAAACAACCCTTGTGGTTGTACTATCCACAGGTCATGAATGCACTTGAAAGGAATTTTCTCTTGAAATAAGGCAATGCCTTTTCTGCACTTCTCTTTCTACCCAAAAAGGTTCACATTCTGTAATGGGATAGAGCCAAATAGAATTATATTTTATAAAATCTCATTATTTGGATGATTAAAGACAAATTAAATCACTATTTCATTTTCTTATATATTTTTTTTATGGAATTGATCCTTAGTAATGTTTCATTCATTTAACTATGTAAAACATTGCTTTAAAAGTTATTTTCAATTAATCCTTTATATTTTTAAAATACTTTAAATCGGTCCATTTTAAAATGTTATTCTTAAATTAATTGATGCTATGCTAAACTCTAAATTGTTATAAGCTATTTTTTTCCTCTCACCATCATGTTGATCATCTCCTTTCATCATTTATCATTCCCTTATTAACCCTACTTTCTTCCCCTCACCATCAATTTTACCAAGCATTTTCTATCGGCATTTTCTCTTAACCTCTTTTCCCTTCACTACTCTCAAGAATCTTAGATGTTGTTTTATAAAGTTAAATTTTTATTAAGCTAACAGATTGAATTCAATTCTAATTTGATTGGTATAACAATCAACCAAACATGCACTATCTCTTTTCCCACCTCTTTCACTACCCTTACTCTTCTTTTGTAACTCTTCTAGTTTTTCTATGATTAGCCCATGGACTAAAATGTGGCATTACTTTTTTTGTGTTGCTATGAGTAAAATTTAGGCTTTGACCATTTTATTGCTATGATTGATGCGCTTGCTCTGGGAATAAAATGGACTAATAAGACTTAACATGATGAATAATTGACATAAATAAAAAAGTGTCGCAATAGCTAGGAAAGGAACTTAGATTTTTAATCGGGACGACAAACGTATTACTAATTGAAAATATCATTAGCGGTTAAACTTAAAGTTTAGTAATCGATATCAAGTCTTTGACGTTTCATGGAGGATGATGGATGATGGAGGTTTGGCCAATTAATCAAGAATAGTGTCTATCCAATCAACTAAGAGAAAATTCAAATTTTGTCTCGTAACCTTATGCACATACATTATTTTTGGCCTAGCTTATTCTATGAGTGTCCTATTTGAACGATCTTTGTCTCAAAATATTCACAACGAAACATACTACAATTCTTATGAAGACCTGAAGTCCAATTCTGAATACACAACTCCCAAATTTTATTTTAAGATCCAAGTCAAAAAATTCACGTAACCAATATACACCTTTCGGTATTCTAGACATAAATTTCTCTATAGTTATTGGAATTGAGTGATTCTTGTCTTGAAATTCTTGTAACAAAAATTTTTATAATTCTTATGAAGACACCAAAAGATAATTCCAAGCCCAACAGTCCCGATTTTTATTACAAACCACTGACTTGTAACTTCATGTCTCATTTAATATTTTGGGCATAATTTTTGTCCTAGTATCATAATTTAATATTCTATAGCTTGTTGGAAAGAGGGGAAAAAGATCTATAACTTTCTTATTCATCATTTTCCAAAATTCTCAATGAAACAACTTTGAAAATCATGGACAGGTATCAAGTTCTCATGGCCACACCTTACAAATCCACTATCCTTTAATTACGTAAATATTTTGTCATGTTCCTTGAGTGCCTTGGAATTTGTACCAAACATATTTTGTCATGTTCCTGTAACTAGTTTCTTCTGTCTTGAATTCGAGATTTCTAAATTAGAGCTTAACCTTTTACGCTCTGAAGGGTTGACCAATTTTGAATATGTTGGTCCCTCATCGTTGTTAGAAACCTCAGTTTGAACCTCAACCAATATTGGATCTAGTTTGATTGGTACCATTTAATTAGGACATCCTAAGTATGAGAATCGTCCAAGTTAATTGAGAGCGTTTCATCTTTCCCTTGTCTCTCATCCTTTTTTTGTCACACCTATCCTTATATTCTCTCATGTCACCTTATTTCAACTATACCCACAAGTGGTAGCGGATCTTCTTAGAGGCGGGAGCAAGTCATTGTCCCATCCCAAGACTTCCCAACCTATTATATATATATATATATATATATATATATATATATATATATATATATATATTATAACATTATGAAAAAGATAACACTTAAATAAAGAGAGGTATGTAAATATTATAAATGAGTAAATCTCAACTATATATGTTTATAAAATAATATTGATAATTGAAATTTTTATTGAAAATGTAGTTTTTTAAGAAAAAATTTATCGTTCATAATTGTAATTTTTAACCCAAAATTAAATATAATTATTAGACAAATAAAAAATATTATCAATTTATATATGATTTGTTTGGTCAAAATTAATTTCTCTCATATATATCTCATGAAATATATATGTTTATGCATTTTTTTCTTGATTCCAAAAAATACTTACCAAAAAAAAAATATTCTTACATGATATTAAAATTGAAGTATACTATTTAATCATTTCCCCCCTTTAAAATTTATGGTGAAGCTTCATCGTTGTCGATAGGCAATTGTGGTGATAATTTCGTGACAATTTAAATTGTTGTGACATTGTTTTAGTATAAAGAAAATGGGTCTCGTTAAGAGATAGTGAGTTAGAGAGTCACAAGAAGGATGGTAGAAATGGTGGAAGAAAATTGTTGGGTAGTATAAGAAGAATGAGAGGTGAAGAGTGATTATATATGACACATGAATTTTGCATGTTTATCTAAATAAATTTTTGAAACATCATAAAAATATAGGAGATTAATTTAAAATATTATAAAAATATTTGTTAATATTGTTTGTTGAAAACTAACAAAAGAGGGCTTGAAATAGTTAGCTTAAATTGATAAAAAAAACTAGATTGAAATAAAAGTAAACAATAATAAACCAAAATAATAATTTAGTCTAAAAGAATATAACGGGTGAATACTTTCAAACAAAATGAATCCTATCTAATTTCACTTTTATATATATATATATATATATATATATATATATATATATATATATATAGTTCCCATATGAGATTGAATACACCATAATAATACTACGATAATGATTAAATTACAATATTAGCTGCTAATTTTAATTCTTATATTTTTAAACAAAACAACCCTTTAGTAAATACAACGAATAGCCAATTAATGAATATAATTAACATGTGTGAATTGTTGATTATATTTGTACTTAATTAATGAAAGTACATCATATACAACTTATTTTAGAAGAGTTAAATCAAAGAAGAGTTTGGTAGAAAAATTCTTTTAAGTTTTTAATGAATTTTAAACTAGGGATGTAACATTCCCACGCTTAATATGAACTTTTCAAAAACATTTTCAAAAACTAACATTTTTAATAATTTGTTTTGATTATGTTTTCAAACAAAACATGTCCATGAATGCAATGAAATTATAAATAAATATCTTTTTGGGTCAAACTTAGTTAATTCAATTAGTTGAGAAAAGTGAGTTAGTTGTTATAAAGATTAATAAAACAAAAAACCATTATGAGCAAAAGGTGAATTAGTGTGACTTGAAGATAAAAGACAATCATGTGCTTGGCTTCTATGCTGATTTCTTTTGGTGATCACCTACTAAACTTAATAAGGAATTTAGTGTGTGAATTTGAGATGCATATTAAAATGCAATTAAATTAAATTATTGATTATATCCGTTCAATGAAATCTGTCGAACCCAACTTTTGACCCATAACAAAAGGATAACTATAGGTCCATAATAGTCAGACATATTAAATGTTCTATCCTAAAAACAATTGGCTACGGTTGGAATTGCCAAACAAATATTTAAACCATACGAAATATGATGAGACAACGTGAGACTTTCAACAATTATCAAAAACTAACCATTAACGTCTATTGATAAAAAAAAATAAATTAAAAAAAGGTTTCAAGAGTGGTAGGTTGGTATTGGTACACCAGATTCTGCTGTCAACTTTTGATAAGCAGCTTGCAACCTTCCAGTCACTGATCCCACTTTGCCATCGCCTATTATCCGCCCATCAACCTTAATTACCTAAAAAATAAATTTGGTTTAAACATGTTTTTGTTTTTTTATTGGTTATTAAATACGTTGAAATTATTCTTTAATGTACTTAAATTGGTATTTAAAATATAATACTATTAACTTAATTGTTAAATAAATAAAAAATATTATATCATACGTTTCTTGTTTTATCTCTCTAACTTATTCCACTTTTAAATTTTTTCAAAATAAACTTTATTTGTCAATGTTTCTATGAACAAATTTTAAACTATTGAATAACATAAGACCAAAATCAATAAAAATATAACTTATGACCAAAACCAAAAATTAATGAAAGCATAAAGAACAATAATATATTTAACCTAATAAAACTTAATCTCTTTACAATGCTACTTACCCTTAACTCTTATCATTAAAAAAGGTGCTTAAACTCTAAGGTGGTTATTGGTTTACTAATACATTTTTTAATTTTTAATTTTTAAAAATTGTTTTTATTTTCATGTTTTCAGAAAATAGAAAATATATATGTTTTAGTAATCTGTTTTCTATTTTCAAGAAATGAAAATAGTGAAAATATATTTGGTTAATTATTTTTTTATACAAAAACTTTATACCATATTTTAATTTTATTTTTTAAATTTTTACATATACTTTAAATATGAAGTATAATGTTTTTATATTAATATTTAAGGAAAACAAAATAGTATAAATTTAGCTAATAGAAATCAAGTAAATATAAAATAATAAATAAAAGAAGCAAATGTCCCCTTCTTTTCCTATTTCACTTTGTCCTAACAAGTGCAGCCTATAATATTTTATCAAGCATAATTTTTTCTTTTGTCAAACATGTAATCCTGAGAATATTTATTGTCAATCATAACAATTAATTTCACTGTTAACTTGTAAACATCTTAATAAGTGAGATAACTGATTCAAAATTTTAAAGTTGTTTTATACTCTAAACAAAAATCAAACTCTTAACACTTAATTAAGAAAGGATGAAATCATTTCCCTCCCTCATACCCCTCATTTAAGTTACAATTTCATAACTAAGCTAATAATTTGCATTTTGTTCTAACCAATGTTCTTATTGCTTGTCTTATCCTTATCCTTAGCAAATGATTTTCTCTAAAGGCTAATTGCCAGTGATACGCAAAAAACAAAATTCAAGACCACAAGGTTGATTAACATTATCATAATGTATAACGATGAATCTCCAGGTTTGGCAACAATTTGTGCAACTGACTAGGAAAAGAATCATAATGTAGATGCATAAGCAGCATCCTCAGACAAGGTATAAAAATAAAAATCAGTTGACAAAGCAGAATAGAATAAGGCACTTACTGGGCTTAATTCTCCCATTGTTCCAGTTGTCCATACCTGCAAGACAGTCTTCTACTTATTACTCAACACAACACATGCACATGAAGACATTTGGAATTCTATATATATGTGAACCTCATCAGCAGTATGCACTTCTGACAGGCTGATTCTGCGCTCCTCTAAGGGTAACTGTTCTTTCACCACAAGTTCCATTACCTAAAATTGCAAAACATCACAGAGTACACTTCACTGATAAACATAGTCGGGAATCTCAAGGAGGGAAAAAATGATTTGGCATATGTTGAATGAATTTGTTATCATAATTTTCACATTCATCTATTCCATTTTCTACAGCAAAGTTATATTTTGCCAACACAGTCACATTCTAGTAAATAAAATAAGATGCTTAGTAGAATTACTACAAATAGTTGACATTGGTGGTTCAGGTATCATCCTATACTTATGCATCACAACATAAATGCAACATTATATCCAGAAAATTATATAAAAATAATCGAGTGAGTCTACACAACTCACAGTTGCACGAGTAATGCCAGGAAGACAGTAATCAGCATGAGGTGTCAAAACACGGTCCTTTTTAACAAGAAACTGCCGAAAGGAGAGCAATAAATGAGTCAAAAAGTGTTCCAAATCATTAGAGTGAGTACCACATTCTGATGCAAGCAAACCCAAACGAAAAAAGAAAACTATACGGTTCTTCTCAGAAAGGGAGACTTAACATTTTGTTTCTCTCCGAGACTGCAAAGGTGAAGCAACAACATATCTACTGCATGCATCACTGCATCTTATAGGGAGGTGATTTCACATTTTGTGAGCCATGCATTGAGTTGCCTGATATGTATCAGCTCGAATATATATATATATATGTTAAGTGTTTTTATGTAACATACACACATGCATGTACATACATGTTCCTACTACCTAGTACATACGCATAAGACTTGAACTCCAAGAAGCATTTTTCTGCTACCTAGTATGCCCTGACTTATAATTAGCAAGGAGAATAAAGACCCTTCTAACAACTATGGAAAATTGAGGACATACAATGTTAGTTGCATTGGTTTCAGATACAAAACCATCTTGGTCGAGCATGATTGCATCATCTGCTTTTGCATTATTGCCTTCAATCTGCGATAGACCAATAATAACATTCAGTAATGATTGTGATGCAACAAAATTATGATTTCTATCATGCTTGTAACGTTTCATTGAATTATAACGTGCTCAAATTGCTACTGTGTCAATTTATTGTCAATGTGTCTCTGCTTATAATAATCATAATAGCAAGGGTAAGTAAATTTAATTGAATTTTCTTTCCCTGATACAATATTATGCACCATACTCTGTAATGACATTACTCTAAGGGATTAACCTGTCAAATTAAGTCAACAGCCATTTCCAGTATAGTATTTAACAGGTTTGGTGATTTTGAGGAGTCTAGGAAAATACCTTTGCAAGTATGTTATTGAGAAGGTTATTGTGATGAATCTTCGAATCCAAATTCTGGTTAAGAAAAAAACACAAAAGTCAATTGAAGCTAAAGGTGTATGCCATTCAAGCAGAAACTTTGTTGCTTTGAATGAATTTCATTCTCTTACAGTTAAGCTAAGCATTGCAACTATATGCAAATTCGCAAGAACCAATCCTCCCCAGTCTCGAGTTTGACGGGTAAAATTCATTTTAACTAGGGATAAATAAAAATCCACCCAGACCTCAACTCGATTTTGATGGGGATGGGAACGGGGACAGGTGTGTGTGTGTGAAACAACTAGCCAACCCGACCCGCACCTAAACCCGTTCCTATATACAAATTTAATAATTTTACTTAAAGTTATAGTTAAATGATAAAAGTAAGTTTTTATATATATTTTTAAATAATATACAACCATGAAGTTTATTATTTAAAAGAATTTTAATGTCTATTTTATATATTATTTTAATTAAAATGTCTTAGATATATATAATTTATTTAAAATTATATATTTAAATTATCAAAATAAAAAAATAATAATGTAAGATTCCCATGCGTTTTTTCGATTTTGATAGGGAACCCGCTAAGATGGGAATAAAATTTAAAATTTTATACTCACTTTATTTTAACCCGAACCCGAACCCATCCCGATTCTAACAGGAAAGGGGATGGAGAGTGAATGAAAATTTATTAACTCAAACATTAACCTGCATACATACACACATAACCCCTTTTCTCCCATATTACCAAGTAAGCAAATCAGAAACTTACATTTGGTGAATTGCGGCGTGTTGTAGCTGTTACAAGTATTATACCACGGGTATTATCATATACTGGGGGCTTCCATTCAGCAAGCACTGCATATATAAAGAAGAATCAAATTTTTTCTTTAGTGCTTTTGCATATAGCTAGACTTGATTCAACCCTTCTCAAGTCCCTTTTTTTTATCAACACAACTAAACAACCATGTATACTAAGATACACTCCCCCAATAAAGGCATGACTTCTAAGTTGAAGTACATCATAAGAAATTAAACTACCTATGTAATCCATTCAGGTCATAAGCAAATACTATGACAGAGACAATCGTGTCTAGACAAAAAATAATTTCCTAGATGTTCCCAAGGTCACTGCCATCACAGATTGTAGTTTAATATCATCAAACACGAAGTCATGTATGATATCTGATCATTTCCATGAAGAAATGAAATCATAAACAGATCTTCTTGGGTTAACTTAAAAACCATAATTTGCCCAACAATGCCAAAATGGGTATCTAAAAATTCTTCGAGTATAATAAAGACTTAAATACTAACATCAATGTTGCTTATTAGGCACAGGGATAGGAAGTTACCAATTAATGTACATCCGTAAAGATTGAATGCTGGGCTCATCCCAGAAGTAACCTAGAGAATATAACAGAATATTCTTTTTACATTAGTTAAACTTGAAACAGAATTGCTCCATATGATTACCAGTTTCATAAATTCTGTTGCAAATGATATTAAATACAGCTATCACAGCATAGCCCTCTATTATTATTATAACTGAGATTTCAGGTAAAGATAATAATCTGGGCACTGTATAAATTTAAGAAACATGTTGATGTTGTCAAATATATGATGAATACTATGAAGCTGCCATCATATAATGCTGGGCATTGCTTGTGAATGATAAATGGAACAGAATTTTGGGAATTATTAACTTGGAAGAAATTACTTAAAGTGAAATGATAAATGAGAGAGTAAAACCTTTCTCCCTCGTGTTAGAGAAAGCCGAATGTGCGAATTGTCAAACATGCCATTCCTAATTAGAGTTCTGAAAATTGCTTCCTTAATCTGCAACTTTTGAAACTACAATCAATATGATGATAACCTAAACTAGATTAATGACAACAGCCAAGCAAGGATACATTTCAATTGACACATGGTAGATGAACACAATGCATCTTAGACTTACCTCATCTCGAGTAGGAACGTTTTCAAAAGCTAAAGCTTTTGCTGAATCAGACAACCTTATAAGAAGCCAAAAATGTAAGAGGTCATTAGGTCAACAACACTGGTGAAGAGCATAACACATAACCAAAGAACATTCCTACTAATAAATCATGATTTGGTGAGAAATATAATAAGAATTTCCCTAGGAACAAAGTTGTTATATTAATTTCATATTTGTAATAATTGAGTTTTTTAGTTAAGTTGAATAATTATCAATAGAAAAGCTTTGAAAAATAAGGAACATGTTCAAACAGATACTTGCTGTTTTTGTTATAGTTTTCAGAAATGTTTTGAAACTTTGATTTCTAAGTTGAATATGGAAAACACTACTGCCACAGTTTACAATCGTAGATGAACAATTGTGGGTTTCAATGCAAATTGATTTGATGCATTATCTACTTCAGATTAAATAGCATTACTGATTGAAAAATGCAACCAAGTATACTTTTTTTCTACACCATGCAATGATTTATTGGAGATTACACCAGATGTGCATGTGCCTTTTACAAGAAGATACGAAGAGGCACAGGACTATATAGTAAAATAACTACTATCATGAACATTAAAAGGTAAGGATGCTCCATTGGGAAAAAGAAGCAAATTCTGCAAACATATCACACATTGTATGTCTAAAATAAATGTGGAGAAGACTAGGAAATTGCATATGGAAATGAAGAAATAAGAGGAAGTATATATATACTGATTGTTGAAAATCCAAAGGAATGTGGATAAATTATGCATCTGGCACATGTTACCATCTTCCATTTCCTTTTATTAGTATATAATTCAAATTGCAAAGATATATAATTCAAATTGCATATGGATAAATTATCCCTTATCATGGTTCTCGATTTACTTATATAGTTATACTCATTTAATTTAATTAATTATTATTAAAATATTGAAATAAGTCTCATATTTATTAGGAATAAGGCTAGTATACACCTTATAAAGCTTGACACAACCCGTAACTTTTAAACTAGTTGTTGGGTTGAGTTTAGTCTATCATTTTTTAATATGGTACCAGGACTTGACCCACTCTTGCCTTAACTCTTAAGCTAACTTGTAATTAAATTTATGCATTTCAATTAATCCGCGACAACATTATAAGAATGAAATGACAGCATTATTTATAAAGTATTCAATTTCTTAGTTCTGTGACACCACCTATCTAGATGCTCCTCAAGCTTAAATATCTTTCCCTTATACACTCGAAGACCCTCCCAAATTGAGTCCCCTCCTTGGACAACTGAATCCAACACAGAAACCTGATAAGTGATAAATCATAGGTTAACAATAAAAACCTTGAGAATCAGTGAATCAATCACATAAATCAGAAGCTTTACAATAGGGACAGTTTACAGCAGACATTCAAGTCTGGTACAATTTTGCACCTTTGCACTATCACGTGGCACAATCTCATCACCAACCCATGCAAGCAATTTCTGGTTTGCGGGAACAGGAAGATTGGGAGAAGGTAAAGGAGAACTCAGAAGGGATGACTTTTTCTTCACATGGCGCCGAAGCATATTATACAAGGGTAGACTTTGCTCCAACAAATCATAGAGAGAAAAGGGAAATGTCTGAAAACAAGGCATGTTTACAGCAAAACCGCAGTAAGGCTTTTTGTCACCTATGTCACTCAAGGTAAACCAAACATAGGACTAACAGAAACATAGTTTCGAAATAAACAACTGAACTTTCATTAAATTGGTATTACATCAAAGAATACTAGTAAAAGACAATGGCGTAAACAATGTCAAAATACTACGAAAGTTCAAACCAAACAAAATAATAGCATGGATTGTCCACAACAGAAACTAAACTGTAAGCACACCATGGAAAATCAACTGCATACCTGAGGATACTTTCTTGATTGCTCAAAACCAGTAGATTTATGTACTGTTTTATACCACCAGGGAGCCCACAAACCATCTATTGGCTTTTGACCTGTTTCCCACCTAGAAAGGTTTTGAATTGTCAGCTCATTATGTTTGTTTGCAAAATAATTATTGTAGGAGAAGAATAGTAGAAACATTCTTTTATGTGCATCAAATAGTAACTTGATGGATGCCTTAACAAAAATTTCCAATTACCAAATGTCTCACAAATGATTAGTAAACCCTCATATTGGTCTTCCACATTGTAGGGTTATTATTTTAGTCCTTGATATTTTAAAAATCTTATATTGATCCTTGTCTTTTCAATAGGTTTTTCATTTCAACCGTTTTATTTTATTTATGTTTTTAATTAGGGGGAAGGGGCATTTCAACTTTGTAAAGGGACACAAGAAAAGTTTGCATACTTGAGCATTGCAGATTGAAAAGGAATTTCCAACTCATTACACAGATCCCGTAGAGTAGCCTGCAAATAAAAAAGATCATAATATTGACACAAGTTAATTACAAAATTTATTTAAAGAGTTAGTCACAGTTATATAATGAGTCATGACAACAACATCCATAACAGTGGTAAAAGTAATAGCAATGGTGATAAGAATCAAGCAAGTTCAGAGAGCTCAGGAATACCTCAGGATCTTGGAGAAGTTCTGCAGCATCAACAACAGGTGGTGGCTTTCCGATCTCACGAAGTTCATTGTATATACAAACCAGCTCTGCCAAACCCAACTCGAAGAAAGATGGAGGGACAACCTTGTCAAAGGATGGCTGGACACACATAACTAGGTGGGATGAGAAATAGATAACCACCCAATATCACAAAGACTAATGAAATTTTTTTGCTGAACCTTTTAAGCACTACTTAAACTGTTAGTCTTTTGGACCAATACTATATGCACATGTGAGAAATAGTATGCTGAACTGGCTTGTTGATTTAGTGACAAAATGAGTAATAAATTAAAGACAGACATTTTACCAATATGTCAAGAGGATTTCTTATCAGAATGAAGTGCTTTCCTTTCTTCATTAGATCATCAGTCAAACCTTGCGTCCGTTGCTTTGATATATGCTATAAACAGTAAATTAATCATAATAAATGATGAATTTAGAAGAAAATCAAAGTTATGAACTTGGTTTTAAGAGCATAAGATGTAGAGTTTTTGTGACAATTGAACTACTTGCTATAAAAATTGGCATGAGAAAGATGGAACATAAACTTCTTTCACCTCTATAAGAAGTCAATGGTATAATATCCCCTACCATTTTGTGGGAAAATTTTCTTCTGCACTTATAATAGTTACTCACTAATTACATATCTAAAAAAATGTTTCTTCACCTTACAGTATCTATATTTCTTCCTTCCTGGACCAAAAATTATGTCATTAATGACCTTATTGCCATCAGACTCCTGTTACATTTGAAACATCAGAATTTTTCAATATGAAGCATATAGGAAGAGAATACTAGAAGTGACAGAGACAGAAATTACAATAAAACATAAGTGAGGAAAATTGCAAATGAATTTTTCCTTTTAAATATTTTGAGTTACCTAAAAAGGTATGCATTGAATGCCTTCGGTAATTTTGAGTTAAGAAATAGTACTTTCTTTTCTAATAAAAACTTTCTACTTTCTAACTTCTTATGGTGCATCCGTGGGCACACATAAACAACCCCTAGAAGAAAAAAGCCAATAATTATAGTTATATGCTTTCATTCTAGATCAGAGAGAAGGCTTTTACATTTCAGAAATCACTCGTTTTACATTTTGCAAAGATTTTCCCCCCAACAAACAAGCAAAAAAGCTTATCAGCAATGTAGTTAATCATCTGAAATATACCAAAATGCTTGAACAGTGGTTAGGCAAAGAGAGATACAAGCTAAAGTAAACTGCTAACACTAACAACACTGTAATCATAGCACAGTCAAAATCAACCTTGTTCTAAAGCATTAAAGCATCAAGCACAAGGTGGTGAATTTCTATAGCAGACATACCATTTTTGAGAGTAGCTCCTCTCTGTAGGGTCTATCAAGACCTGTAACTCGAAGGAAATTTGCATAGAGGGGCTCATCAAGCACTTCAATGTCATCCCTCTAGACAGCGCAAGTATAAAACACAGATTATAAGCATAAAGCCAAAAATATGCATGCAAAAACCAATATCAAAGACACAATTTTTGGGAAAGTAAACCCTCATGTTACTCCTTAAGATTGTGTGAGTACATTTTGGTTCATGAGATTTTAAAAATTTTAATTTAATCCTTAACTTTACAAAACACTTTTTAATTTAGTGCATTTTAATATAAAACAATGGTGGGAAAATCAAGTAAAAAAGGATTAAAATAAATGATTTTTTACGATGTTAGTGACTAGGCTGATATTTTTAAAATCTTAATAACCAACATGCATGACTGACACAATCTCGAGATCTAACTTTAAGGTTTACTGATTTTTCAAATGATCATTGCATTTCATATCATTAGCAATGCTGAATCAACCAAGGAATCGTTATTCTATGAGCACAAGACTAGGCAATTCAAAACAAACTTCAAATGAAAATGTGATATCATATGCAATAAGTTAGAATGGTACCTGAGCAAAAGAATACATGAGACTAGTACTGAGGGATCTCGGAGCAGACCAAGAGTGAATCACCTCCACTTCACTCTCTGCCATCTTTGAGTTCATTCAATATCTACTTCTGATTCCATCATCAATGTATTTATGGAATCTGTTGCCACTTTTCTTTATGGGAATCTCAATGCAATGCATAAAACAGAAGTGAAAAAGACAAGTCAAAATTTCTATAAAACAGAAACTAATTCCGAAGAGTCTCAAACTTCAACGGAAGAAAATTTTAGTAACCATTAAATCACTGACACCCTGTACAACAGAAGAAACATGCAAAGTAGGGTCTGTAATTAATTTAAGGTTTCCCTTAATTAAAAGTGAGTGTTGTGACTCTGACACGTGGCACAGGTCCCAGTGACGGCAATCTTAGTCTTCTAGTTCACACTTTGGTTAGCATTGAGTACAGTGTTTGGAACAACGTTAGCAAATGTTCATGCATGCATGCAATGCAATGCACCCTGTCCAATGCTGGAACCATAGTCTTTCGCCAAACCGTGACAGAGAATCCAATGAATTATCAAGTCATTCTTATTTTTCTTCTTACACCCGTTGTTATCAAAATTGAACCGGTTCGGTCAGTCCGACCGGTTGAACCATGAACCGGTTAGGTGATCGGTCCAGGTCAATTATTTAATATTACTAGTTCAATGGACTCCGGTTCGATCACGGTTTGCTTGAACCAATATCTTTATCGGTTTAATGACTAGTTCAGTTCTGAAAACATAGTTTACACCAATGATCCTTGTAGCATAATTTTGAAAGAATTAATAGCCATTATTCTTCAACTATGAACTTACACTCATGTTGTTATCGTTAAACTTATGGTAACATCTTTCTTTAATTTCTTACAATAATAATATGCAACTTAAACTTATGAGATAATGAATATTACTGAAGTTTTTTTTTTGTCACTATACAATTTATTAAATATAAAAATATATGACATGATTATTTTACATATCGTTTATAACATCTTTCTTTAAATTTGATAGCGGGGTTTCAATTTTTCTATCAAAATGAAAAAATTATGCAATATTTATTTTTTACTGCTCTTAAATGATAAAATCTCCCCCTCTCGCATAAAGTTTATATTTTGACTCTTAATCCATGCCCGGATGCATAAAATATGAAATAAATGAATGTTTTCAAAATATATGATCCCACGTATATAAAAATTATATTAGACTTATGTCTTCAAAATTGAATAGTGTCTTATTTTTAATATTAATTAGTTACTATATTATTGTTATTAAAATAAATTTTTAATAAATTATTTATGATAATTGATTTGAAATAAATAATAAAATATTTGTTTATATTTACAAAATTTACATTTTGTTAAATTAATTATTTCAATTTTTTATATACTGTAAATTTCTCTAACAATATCAAAATAATAATTTTATTAAGTTAAATCAAGTTTCATTCAAAAAAATTGATTTTGTATGTTTTTATTATAATTAAAAAATATTCTTCTACATATTTTAAATATTTAATAAATTAAATATTAGAAATATTAGTTAGATTAAATTAATATTAAATAGTTCTTTGAAGGATAAAAAAATTAATTCAAAAAATTTATTTTTTTATCAATAATTTCAAAAAATGGTTGATGCTCTCCATTTTTTTAATCATGATAATAACTTAATGCGTGTGTATAAATGAGTTGTTAATATATGATAATAACTTTATGTGGGTATAAAAATATTCTCTTTTAAAATTAAAGTACCTAAGAACATTTTTAACTCAAAAGTACATAAAATGATTCGTAAAATAATTTTATATAATATTTGATATATAAATATATTTCTTAAAACTAAACATTATATATAATATTTTATGATAATCAAAATAATTTAGTAAACTGAAGTGCATATATTCAACTATAAAATTGAGTATCTAATTAATTATTAAAAATATTTAAATTCAGAAATTCAATTTATTTGATCAAGTGAAACCATATTATTTTATTTTTAAATGCATTTTATTTATTTCCATTTTAAAGTATCGTGTCAATAATTATTTTTTAAACTTGAATATAGTTGAATAAAACTATTAGTTTAAACAACTTTTAAGAATGTATTTATAAAAAATTTGATATTTCATTGTTGATGTGAAAAGTATAACTACAATTTAAATGTACTACTCATGAAATGTGAAATAAATTAAATTAACAAAATATTGAATTATTTTCTCTGAAAACTTGAGAGAGTTTAGACTTGATTTTTTTGCTAATATAAACATTATTTCATTGCATAATTTTATTTTAATACATGCATGTATAAAAAATAATAATTTAAATTATATTGAAAATTATAATATCTTTCATCGCAATTTTTTAAAATAAAAATAAAAATAGTAAAATATAAAAACTGAAATTGAAACTTACAAATATAAATTGTCATGCATTAAATGAAACAAATGAAAAGGTAAATGATAATAAGTTAAAAAAATAGAATTATTACTTTAATGGGAATGATGTGTAGCCTATTATATTTCCACATGAAAATGTATTTGATATAATTTTCATGGACTTTTGTATAACCAACTCTATTATGACATTAATGTTATCAACTCTTGTAAGGCTAACTCCTATAAAAAGGATACTTGTTAAAAAGAAGAAAAAACTCTAAAAAATATAGATATCTTTTCATGCAAGTCATTATTAAAGGTTTGTTTCTAGATTTTCTACTCGACAAAAACCACCCACCAAACCTCATCCCACCAGATTGGTGATAATGAAATACATGAAAGATCAAACAAAAAATTCCTTATTTTAACATTTGGAGGAGGGGAAATAAAAGATCCTTTTTCCTCAAAATCACTATATTCCAAGAAACACATCCCCTGATTTTTACCTTTTATGAAACAAATATCATTTAATAGTTACCATTATCATTTGTTGGAAACAATGCGTATATAACAACTTCGAACCACCTATTGTCCAAAAAACTAAAATGATAAAGAATCATTTTTGGGAATTGACTTGGTGCTGAATTTAGTAAACTAATTGAATATGTTACCAGCTGTGCTTTCTATTTATATAGCTTAATCATGTTAGTTAGCTTTTTTAGTTCACTTAATTACATGCTTAGTTAGCTAGTTAGTTAAATTGTATAAATATTGTTTTACCTCTCTTTTTCATCTGTTAATGAAAATCAGTTTTACAACTTTCTATTTCTGTGATTCTTCTCATTTGTTTCCTCTCAACTGAGTTTGCGTGGTTCTTCCTTTGCACAATGGCCATGTGTTTTCACATGGTGTTAGAGCGTGCCATTCTGATTCATGTGCTCTTTGCTGCTGGTTCATGTTCTTCGTTTGTGTCAGATTGTATTTGCTCGATTGATCGTTTAATTTTGCAACTTTTTGTTTATGTGATTCTTCTCTTCTTATTCCTCTCAACTGGGTTTGTGTTATGACCATGTGTTTTTACATAATATAAGGAGAGTATCATAATTTCATAATACAGCTACATCTCTTCTTTTAAATAAATTCAAAGAGATGCTCATAACAAGCCTTATAAAGAAGGTACGAGGAGATAAGAAAATGATAAATGGATAGGGCACATTGCGAAGGACAAAACCTCCAAAAAAATTGAAAGAAAGGCCTTTACAACATAATATATATACGAGTAGAACTAAACTATAACTTAAAAAATCATTGGTTTTTACTAGCCTTGGTAAGTCTCAAACCAAATACTAACATGTAGGCCTATTTTCTCTAACATTTCATGTCTTAGAACCTTCCAAGTGAAAAAGGAAAAGATATCACACGAAAGACAAGGGATCTTACACTAGTCTGATTGTATATTACTGCAAGTGATACGCAACAGTTTTACACTGGTTTGGTTGTATGATTGCATATAGGGGAGGAGATTTACTGGTTTCAATGAATCAGTTACATCCACAATATTAAGGTTCGCTTTTTCCACAAGAGAGAGAAAATAGTTGAGAGTTTCAATATTCCGGATAACATACGCAATATAAGCTACTGGTGCTTCCTTTGATCCGCTAGTACTAGCATCATTATAAATTGCTTTGCATCTACCATCAGATCTGTCAACAGCATCTCTATGATTATGTTCACCATTTTCATGTTTAATGTTTGGAGAGAGGTCTTTGCAACTTGCACACTGTCTGTAGAATTCCAAATTTATCTGATTCAAAAGAATAGCAAGTACTCGAACAAGATGTGGCAGGCAAACTGGATCATATATCACATCTGCGCCCAAACTGAGATAATAATATAATAAGAATGAATGGCATCTGACTTGTACACAAATTTAAAGGAACAGTAGGAGAAATAACTTTGTCTAAGAGGTTAAATAAAAAACTTAAGTTAAACTCTCACATAACATCTGGCATGATATCTTGAAGTTGGCTTTCTGATGCAGATTCCCACGGCAGATACAAGCATTTTACCTGAAATACATGGATCAGTGCATAATACTAACCTTGAGATATGCAATTTAGTTTATATTCTCCTCTATCTATACATCCAAAAACCCACTACTTTAAAGAGTTATCAAAGGGTGCAGATCACATCTACTGCAGATAACTTCAGTTTCAGATTTTATAAACTTTCATCAACACAGACTAGACCATGACCAAAACGTCCATATATAATTTATTTTTTTTTAAGATTAGTTATTCTTCCATGTACAAAATCCACAATCACATTGGAACTGCACTACAAACTATTGAAGATACAAATAAGAAGATGTTGCAATATCAGTAAGCATGTTAATGCTCTGCAGAAAGATAAGCGAGTAGCTAATGAATTAAAACACTTCAAATTATATTTTTCAAAAGTTTAGCAACAAAACAAAAACAAGTATCATATGCAAAACCTGATAGATGAATGATGTGCCTGTGGGATTACATCTATATATAAAAGCAAAATCCAATAACCAGTCTATGCAAATTCAGACTCACCATGCTTGAATCTTTGCTTCTTTGCAGCATGTCAGTTTCAACATTCAGGTGGTTCAACTCCAAATTATTCTTCATGTTAGCTAAAGTTGATAGGTCACCATCACTTAATATCACCTGTTGATAGACAATAACACAACTCCAGGTTGAGTAAATTTGACGACAACAATAACACCTAACATTACCCGTGTTATAATTTGTTTGTTAAAAAAATCTTTTGCTTGTTTAAATTTCACTCCCTTCCAATTAAAACATCATACACTGAGAGGAAAGGCCCTCATTTAAAATTTTCATGCATGAGTAATCAAAAGTATAGTTGGCTATACCTTAGAAGCTTTCACATGGGCTAGACATAATCCAACTAAGCCAACTCCTGAACCAATCTATTTCAAATTTCACGTGAGTACAAGGTAAGGTAAGAACAAATCTAATCTTAATGGAACAAATTGAATGACATAATTTATAAACAGAGCACAAAATTTATCAAATACTGTAAGGGCACACACAACTATATCTCAGTCTGGTAAGTGGAGATAATCACAGGGTTGTTGCATGCAAGAACTCTTCATGATTGGTTGACATTAAAATTTCTTCTACTAGATTCAGCAAACTCTTAAACACATAACTGACCTCAAAGCATGACTTGTTAGAAAACAATTCTGGACGAGAAAGTATTAACTCAGACAGAAACAGACTTGACGGCCATATTGAGCACCTGCACAATCAAACCGATACCAACTTTAAGAACTTAATGCAAGTTCTACAAACAGGCAATACATACATGTGGCATATGCACATTAAGGGAAGAAATATTAGGAGCAGTAGACACTGGACAGATCCAACTAATGCCTAAATCATTGGCATTGCTGAATCAATACAAGTTGTACTCTTCAAGGAGCAAGAGTCCCTATTATCATTTAGAAGAAGTAACTCAAAACAACGTATTGATGCACAAGACAAACAATTAAACTGGAATGCACACAATCACATTGTGTTATTAAGATGTTGAGCTAAGCCTCACATCGGCCAGAAATATGACTAATATCTAGCTTATAAGGCTTGTGGCAACTCTTAAATCTTGAGCTAGTTTTTATGTTGAGTTAGGCTCGTCATTTTGTAATATGGTATTAGAGACTGTATTCAGCTTATTAGGCTTAGTCAACCCTTAACTCTCAAGCTAATTTTTAGGTTGAGTTAGGTCCGTCATTTTTTAATACATTGGAGTGTGGCATGAACATAAAAGTGTGGGTTCAAACATTGGTTCTCCCACTTCCTCCCTTTATCGCTATTCTAAAGGAAAAAACAAAAAGAATAAAAGCTGGAATACACACAATCAGCAAGTAGACATAAGAACCTTCAAATGCTGCATTCTATATGCAAAGTTTTCAAGATATCAAACATAGGCATACCCGGTATCACCTTCAAGCATGTTTAAGGAACACTGTAACGGAAACACCAGAACCCTGGAGTTCGGACAACTTAGTAGTTCAGAACAACCTAGCAATGCAAGTTCACCAACCAAACGTAAGCCTAAGGAAATAGCATGGTAAGAATGACGGGAGAAACATCACAATCACGAATTAAGTACCATCTGGAGAAAGAAACGAGATTCTTTTGCAGATTCTTGCATCTCTGTTTCCTAAACTATCATACTGAAACGATGCGATGTAGTGAGCATAGAGTTCGTACAATTGGTCCAAGACAGAGGCATGATTGAACTCAAGGTGAGTGATAAGTTTCTTGAGAAAATTCTTCAAGTAAGGAGCGTGAAAGTCGCCCTACATTTAGGGTTGAATCGAATCAATGAAACAGAACAACGCAAGCAAATGAAGAGAGAGAGAGAGAGAGAGAGAGAGAGAGAGAGAGAGAGAGAGAGAGAGAGAGAGAGAGAGAGAGAATGGAGAAATACAGGTGTGGAAAGGCAATGGTCGGAGATGAATTGTTGAACGTGGTGTGTGATAGAGCCTCCACCACAGGCCATGGCATGGGAGATTAAACACTGGGAAGGTTCCATTGCTAGAATTGCAGAAACAAGATGCTTCCAACAAGGGAGAGAGGAATCTAACTCTTGCTCCATCGCCACTTCCAACACAAACAAACAAATGTTTTTACTGTTTTAACATTTTTTAAAAACAAAAGGTACACGGCCTTCCACACTAGTCTATTTTGGGCTCGTAACCCAATACATAAATATGGGCCACACTCATATTGGCCTACTTACATGCCTAATTCTGATTTTCTCTCTTTTATCATTTTCATTATAAACTTTATTTACCAAAAAAAGTTATAAACTTTATAACCACTTAAACATGAGATTTGGATATTATATTTACATATTCGGATAATAAGATTCTGGAGAAGTTGTTTTTTTTTTTGGTAAGCAAATTCTGGACATGTACCGACTTTAATTAGTAGCATGAATGGTGTAGAAAGAAATTGTCAATTCCAAATTTCTAAAACATGAACTCCAGAAATTTCAACTACATGGTCATAACAAGTTATTTTAAAGTAGTAAAAGTTTTTTTTCTTTAAAAATTGTTAGAAATTGCCTCAAAATCAAGATGGGTGAATTTTAATAAAATTTTTAATGGAGACTAATTAACAATTTTTCAAAGGAAATCCGCACCTATCCCACAAAAGTTACATATAAGATATATTATTATTTTATTCTCTTTAAAACTTTTGAAACACTTGTCAAAACACAAAATATTCAATGGTTTACATTGTATAATAAATCATGAAGGCTGAATGTGTAAATTACCAATCTTTGAACATTACCACACAGACCATGCTACCATGTCATTCAGATTTTAGACCAATCTTTATAACGAATTCACTAGTAAGAGCTTGGCTTTCATTAAGAGTTACAATCAGGCATTAGCTATTGCTTTCACGATGCCAACACATAAAGAATCAAATAATTATAAAAATAAACATATTGGGTATTTAGAACTTGAGCTCAAGTAGGAAGGGCATTTTGTCTGAGAAAGGAGGGTCTGAGTACTTTCCAGTGAGAATTTGTGATGCAACATACTGATTTGCAGTCTCAGTGTAATGAATCCCATCCCAGCTTATATACTCACTGCTGTCATTACAAGCTTTTGCTGTAATTGTGGTTCCATTAAAGGTCTTTGTTTCCCCACACGAAACTCGACTGTCATAGTTCAGTGGTGGACCTCCGTATCCACAACAAGCCATAATAGGTTGTTCAAACCCTGCAACCATTTAATCACACAACTTAACTGCTTTACCCTCCAAAAATATTGGTATGATAGATCATAGAATAGGAATTGACTTCATTATCATTGCTGAATGCTGATACTTAGTCCTTCATTAGACTATAAATAGGACACCATTTTAGCATTTCTATTTACTGTAACAGAATAACATAACAAGAAAATTTGGCTGCAGTCACTACTTTGGTTAAATGTGAAAAGGGTAGGAGGCTCCTAAAAAACAAGGTAACAAAGATCAACAAAATGAATTTTCCATAAATAGTGATACAATGTGCAAAGAAATCAGTCTTAGATATTCTTGCATTGTCAATGATGAGTAATATGGACTGAAAACTTGTAGTATCTATTAAACAGAAGGTGTTTTGCGTGACCTACACAAGTGATGAGTGATGAAAAAGGTTATATGAGAATTCTAAGATCTAAGGATTTTAACATGCAAAATTCTTGGTAACAGTTATTATCTAAAGACAAAAGAAATGAAATACGTAGAATTGAAACGTGGCGCATAAATAAAATTTACCCAGAGACACTAACCGTATCTAGAATAGTTTGCAATGAGGTTTGATTTTACGGTGAAGATATCAACGTATGTGACATTTGCGTCTGGATACTGGCCCTGCAATTTAGTGCAGAGAGCATGGAGCTGTAGGTTAAAGGTTTTAGCAGCTTGGTTGTGTGAATTAACACATCCTAGCTCGTCAAGTTTTGATGGATCAGTTCCAAATTTTGCAATATTCTGGGGCAAGCATCCAAGAGGACCTGTATTGTGTATCCAGAAATATCTAGCCCCTTGGTCATAGAGATTCTACCAACAAACATAACAGAGTAAGAACTAGTTTGTGTTTATCTTAGTAAAACTTAAGGAATTCATTAATTCGAGAAGGTTTTGAATAAAAATTTTCAAACATTATATAATTGTGCAAAAAAAAATACATGAAAGCAGATAATTCGACACCAACCTTTATTCCCTTTTCAAATTCCAAGAGAATTGTGGGAATTGAGGCAAGTATTTGGTCCAATGTTTTTGAATAAAATGCTCCAGCAAGATCATTCTGGCCAATATCAAACATGTACAACCCCTTCTCAAAAATATCTTCATTTGGAACATACTTATCAAACTTCCTACCTGCAACATTATTGAAATAATATTTCTTAACATGAATCAGAAAGAATGACAGGCATCAAGCTCAGTTGTGCCACTGAAGTTTAATGAAATTTAGTCTAGTTTGAAGAGATCTGATTGATTTAGCAGAGACCTTTAGCAAGCAATTCAAGAGCACGAGCTTTGAATCTGGAGAACTGAGACACCTGAATCCCAAAGGAGAAGGGGCAGAGGGATGATGCGGTGGCTGGAAGGGTAGTTGCAGCTGCAGCTGCAAAGTTGCATCCTTTCCTAAAATTTGGCAAGCCCAATGAATCCAAATAGGCATTTAGGAATGGCAAGTCCATAGCATCCACTGCAATCAACAACCAAGAACATAGGGAGCTATCATAAAGTGCAACGATTGTTTATTTGGGGAGGGAAACAGAACCATCTTCTACTTGGAAAAAGGGAATGTGAAGGAAGAAACAGATCATGTGAACATTAACAAAAAAGAGGTTATGGAGATTTATTACTAAGGAAATCAATTATGAGACGGCCATCAGAGTATCTCCCCGATGGTATTTGGAAGTGACTCTGTCCATTTGGTGGGTAAAGCCTCTCAACACCGGTGGCAATGAGGTTACCGGTATCAGAATTTGAGTCACCAAAGTTGAAAACTGCCGGAAAATCTAAGTGGATGGGTTTGGCAGAAGGTAAGCAGATGGCAATGATGGTGAGAATCCAAAGGATACATATGTTGTTGGCCATGGCTATTGACTATTGTTGTAAGGAGGAATTTTAAACCTTTCAGGGTTCGCTTGTGTTTCAAACATCTGTTATACAGTAAGTTATCAATCTGACATGTAACAGCAGATGTTTGTTTGTTTGGTGCGTCAAACTTGTAGTGGAAGTGAATCATTGTTTTATTCAATGAATAATCTAATGAATCAATGCACTAAATTTCAATTACTTGGTGAATCACGGCTGTTAAATTAAACCCAGACAAAGTATTTTGATCAATAATATAAAATTTTGATGTTTAACTTCTAAGTGAAAAAACTCTGAAATGAAAAGGGAAAAATGTATTTCTTCCTCAATAGTTTGACCTTTTTTTTTATCATTTTAGAAGTTTAAGGTATAGGTGAATATATATTTTCTAATTATATCCTCTTATAATTATGTATGTCTCTCCTATCATATTTTATTTGATAAATAAATAAAATTTATATAGAGATATTATTTATTATTAATAAAATAATAAAATTAAATAAAGGTGTTAGCAACAACAGTAATTTTTTTTGCTTTAGACAAATCATATAAATATTTTTTTCACTATTAAAACAAAGAAGCTGTAAACATAACAGTAAGGTAGCTGAATTCTTTTTTGGCATATGATATTGAAATTATTTTGACCACGAAAGCTTCCTCTAATAGTTATATTTGTATTGCGATAACTAAAAACGATAAAAATTGAAGAGAGAATTAAAAGTTACTTAGGAAATCCACTATGAGACGGCCATCGCATGCCCTCCCGGATGGAATTTTGAAGTAATCCTGTCCATTAGGTGGGGCAAGCTGAATGCCCAACCCTGCAACAAGTTCACCTGTGTCCGAGTTTGAATCACCGAAGTTGAAAACTGCCGGGTAACTGAACTGGGTCGAATTTACCATAGCCACATAGGTGGAAAATAAGACAACTAGTAAAATTACATTCTTGGATGCCATGACACGTAGTTTTCACTTTGTGTGCAATGGAACCAAATACCAACCGAATAGGCAGATACCATAATGGATATTGATTCGGTGCCTTATATATATTGGTTGGCTTCAAATAGTTAACGTGAAGTCCCAACAAAAAAATTGATACAACCCTTGCTTGAGATGGTGGAAAAGCAACTGAAGGCTAAAAGGAAAACGTTCCTTGTAGTTCGAATTACCATGTTATCCTAAAACACATTTACTAAATTGAGCACCATCAATCACGATTACATTAACCGATAGCGCGAGCCAGTGAGTGCCAAGTCCTTCCCTCGATACTAGAATTTGCGACGCCGAGTTTTACTCAAAAGATAAAATAAAAGACTGCCCAATGAAGGGGGAAAAGAGGGAGACTTGAGAAAGCGCTATACAAAAGCAAGGAGATGGTTTTTCCTTGACGGATTCAGCGCTTGTGTCTTGACTTGCATCTCCACGGGATTTATTGCGTCACCTCACAATCTTCTGTGCCCGTACACTCCCCTGTAACTATACGTATTCCCCTAAGCAAGGTTCCCTTCTGTTGAAATAATTAAATGCAGGATATGCACCCATCTATTTAACTACTCATGTTGCTTAACATTAATTAAATGCAGTGAATGTGTCGTACTATAAGGAATCCAGTCGCACATTACACTGCATACTAGTGCACAAATCACGGCCAGGGAATCCGGGCGTCTTACCCTGCACAACTTGTTATTTACTTAATTTACTTAATTTCTTGTTTGTTTACGGTTGGGTAGAAACTAAAAACTAAGACGCATTAACCACGAGGGTTTAGGTAGTTAGCTTAAGGTTTTAGAAGGGGAAAAAACTATGATGCATTACGTCCAAAAAGTCCGTGTCACGCTGCTATCAGCCTACCATTGGAGATAGATTTCAGAAGACATTAATAACATGGTAAATTGGTAATCATGCTGAAACTAAATCATGACCTGGTTAAACCCATTTTAGATAGATTTCAGAAGACAGCCATCTGTTGCCAAATTATTCACATCAGTTGTGGGGTTACAAGCACAGGCTCTCAAACGATTCTTTTCATCGTGATCAATGGCCTGAGTGCGGAAAGTTGTAGTATTATGCTAATAGCCAGCCCCCAAAATGTCCAACAATAAAGTCAATCAGCATGAGGCATATTTATGATTTCTGTCCATTGTAACCACATATTACAATTTTGGCAGTAATTACAGGCCGGCAAGGCACGATGTATGGATGAACATTTAATGCCATCGTCCTGGGGAAGAAGTGTAACCCAACCAGCGAAAGAAGATCAGCATACCTGGAATCATATTTTCAATAATCGAACTATTCTTTGCTTCCTTGTAGAGCAGAGATTTCATGGAGGCATCAATTTTGGCCCCGAGAATGTTGTTCTCCTTTTTAAGCTGTAAAATTACACGTGCAGCGAAATTAACATTTTTGTTCACTTATTATCATAATCGAATAAATTACTTTAGCAACCTCTAAGGCTCCAACTGCCACAAAGCAGCCTAAAAGCAAGTCGATAGAGGTGGCCAGGGGCTAGTTATGTTTGATGAATGTAAGATTTGGGTAATTATAGGAGGTAATAAATTTTAATCTCAAATCCAGAAAGGGCCTGAAAGGTTCAAAGCGACTGAGACAGCATGATCTATAGCGAGAGAAAGATTCTAGCACATTTTTCTCATACCTCGTCAACAGTAGATATGAGCTTTTCCACGGCTTCTTGTAGCGAGGATATTGTCTGTAAGGTAAGATCTTCTATTTCTGCCTCCTCGTCTTCTGATGGAGGATCAAAGAGAATGCCTTCTTGTATGAACAATTCCTCTAGTAATTTCACATCTTCAACATTCAATTTTTCCCTCAACTGTATTAATAGTAGTCTTAGTTCGAATTCTAATTACAAAGACCTATATAGGATTCTGCAACGATATTCTCACCTTGTTCAAAATTCTAGCACTTGACTCGTCCCGAGGGGGAGAAGAAGCACTGGAACCTGTGTCGCATTTTTCTTCACTGCAATTGACTCGAGGTGATGCCTTTATATGTTTGGCCCTGCTATCAATGCGATATCCCAAAATGGAACAAGGATCGTCAATGTAAACACACCATGTGATTGAGAAAAAAAGCTTGTTTCAAATGCTTCATTGATGACATACCTTGCACCAAAACGAAGAGTGGATAGACTCTCAGATGCATTAAAAGTGCTGGGGGAGCAACAACATAGTAATGCAGTTCTAGCATTTCCTCCCTGTGGATAAGACACACCACCTCCGGGATTCTGATTTAATGAGCAATGAGAATGATTTGAAAGATTAGAGGGGAGAGGAGGAACTAACAAGTGCGTCCTGAAGAAGTCGAGTGAGCTTGGAATCACGATAAGGGATATGGCTTGTTTTTCCTTGCAAACCACATGTAAGAGAATTGATTACATTCCCAAGAGCAGACAAAGATTTGTTTATGGTCTTAGCTTCTTCTAGAACTCTTCCCTCAGCACCAGTTTTCTCCACTTTCTCTGACCCAGCCAAGTCCACTAGAATTAGTTTCCCGGACCTCATCCTGTTTGCAGTCTCAGTGTTTAAGAATACTTTATATTAAGCAATATGACAGTGATGCAAGAAGAACCAAGACCTTTTATCTCTGGAAAATTCTTGCTGAATCGTGAATATATAAATACAATGACTTCTGCTGCTGGCTACGTTCATTTCTACATGTATTGTTTAGGATGGCTGCAGACGCAAGTGACCTTCCAACCCCAATATTTCCAACCCCAATACTCAATGATGGACTAGGGAAGTTAAAGCAGGATACGGGTCTCTCCAACTGCCCGGTTAGCTATCCCCCTCTACATATTTGAGATCAGAATTAGAAGCCAAAATGGATTGTAAAATAAAACCTAAAAGTTCAACTTGTTTTTTACTTACAGATAGGGTCTGCAATGCTTGGGCAGGGTCCAGTACTGTGATCTGAAGGAAAAACTCAAAAGATCCTGTTAGTCTATACAGCATTAAGCATTAAAGTCACCAAGCTTCTTTTTTTTCCGGCATGTGCATAATCTTACCGTTGGACCAAGTACTAACTAACTACCAAGCCAAAAGCTAATGGAAAGGGTACTTGTTTTCCCAATTTGGAAGAACATCAAACTTCAGGAGCTGGTCCAATTACAAACCTCGGGATGTCAAGTCCATGAGATAAGGATACAACTTCACTTTCTTGAAGTTTTTCAAAAGCAAGCACAGGTCCAAGACATTAAGCCCATGAACCCAAATAAAGGTAACAAACCCCTCCCTCCGGGGTATTTAAAACTTCGACCCAGCTTTTAAATAACAGTCGCTGAATCAAAGTGTTTATCATCATGCCAAAGGTTATAGTTATTAGTAAGGTTACACTTATTTAATCAAAGCAACTTTGAACTACATCTAGTTTATGAGGGCCACACTCATCGCAGGAAACACAATCCAACTTAAGGATGGTAACCAAATAAACAAAGCCTACACGTGTGTTTTTAAATGTGAGGACATAGGCAGGATTCAACTTTCAAATTTGAAACTTCACATTCTATATAAGGCCCCATATCTAATTATGGACAACAAAGTAACTTCAAAATAGTTTCATACGAAGTAACTTGAAAATGAAATGGGATGTAAGGTTCCCAAATAAAAACAGCTCACCTCTGTAACACCAGGTAAAAGTATTCCTCGTGATTTACTCTCCTTAATTTGTATATTATCTTTCGATAAATCAAATAGGTCCCTATATAAAAGAAAAAAATCAATGTGAAGACACTTCAAAGATCCCAATTCACATCAATATTATTTTTCCAAACAAAGTTATGAGATTTGCCAATCAGAAATCACAAGAATAAACAATCATATATGAGGGAGAAAAATATGTTTTTCCTATGCATACCTTGTTATAGATTAAGAGAAGACACTGTAAAACTCAAGGAATCTTTACCAGAAAACTGTGTTCTCCTTTTTGAGAATTCAGGTATATATAATGTTTAAATAAATACAACAAATACTTTGCCCTATAGAATGGCTAAACTGCCATATATACATTTATGTGGTTGATTCTGCTAAATAAATGAGAATAACTGTTACAACATTAAAGCTATACAATCACACAAAATTTGCTGGCTGTAAATGACCAGATATTCTGCCAATAGTTTTAATGACCAGAAATTTTCTAATCAATTCTATTGACATACCTTACTTTTTCCATGTAGATTTCAACCTGGACAATGCATAAAAAAAATAGAGAAGTCACTTAAGTTCATATAACCAGATGATTTTGCCAATCAGATTTGGTGTTAATTAGTAAGTTTCTCTGTACCATTGACAATTTAACTGAATAAGCCATGCTTTCATCTGAAGGACTTAAGGAATCAAAAATTCCTTCTACAACTCTTGGAAGCAGCCCCTTTTTCTGTTCATCACATTCAAGTATACCAGGTCCCTGCTTCACAAAAGTAGTTATTTGTTTGTTATTTAATGTTGTAGTTTAACTCTTACAAGATCAATTTAGGACACTCTTAAATGCAATAATTTCCCACCTCCATACTATATGTCTTTCCAGCTCCAGTCTGCAATTGATTGTAGGAAATAAAATCATTAATCAATTAGAGTTCAAGAAAAATGGCTTCATAAATTGTGTTGACACTTGACACATTCTTCTGAGAATAAAAACTGTAAAAATACTTGCCGCCATCCCTCCTAATGGAAAACCATATGTAGCATATTCTCTAAGTCATTAAGAAAGTAAATATTAGCAACCCCGGAGGAGTTCTTCAGAATTTTAAGTTTAACTGAATATTTTGCAGATTTTCTTAACTAAACATTATAAGGGAAATGTCTAGTTTGCATCATGCTTCCTTTCCTTACTTCCAAATTAGTTAACATTTTATTCAACTCTGATAAACCCTGAAATAACAGTTCAAATATTTCAAGGAAAATCTACACATTTCCTCCCTTCAAACATTACCAGAAAGTAATTTGAAAGGGGCCTTTCTTTAGCTAATAATGCTAGGGATCCTATGGTTCAGCATATGATGCAATGGATGTTATAATTTTTCACCATCTCCAACACACACTTTGCTTCCATGTTTGAGGAGAAAAACCACGTATATTCTCACATGCATGATTTGGTAATTGCCTGTGACGCTAGGAGATATATACCTTTGCAAGTTTAACAATTAACAATAGGAAGAAAGAAGCTTATGAAAATTAGGGATACATTACCTGGCCAAAGGTTATAACTGTCCCATTGATTGCATCAACAGCATCTGTTTCATTGATGGAAGTACATATAAGATGGAAAGAGTGATACCAACAAAAAATAAATCATAGTTAAGCCATGTGTCATTTTCCCAATTTTCATTGTGAACAGTGAAGAAACATTTCAGATTTCTCAAAATCAAAATGTAATTTGGCTCTAATGAAATTTTCATTTTCATAATGAAGCGAGAGACGAGGAAGATACTAACCTTTGCATTTTATTGACAATGACGTATAAATATAAATTCGTAGTAACAATTCTGAAGGTGTACCTCTAACGATGGGAAGAGCTAGGAACTTATAGACTTCAGCTTGCTCTGATTTTTCATAGAACACCCTATCAAAGCTAAACACGAATTCTTCATCCTTCTCATCCTGAACAAAGGCAATTCAAAATTATGAGGCAATCCACCGTAATTCATGATACACCGGTTGCTTTTCAGAATTGAGTTTCACAGCTCCAAAGTAAACACTAAACAGTGAAAATCAAACAAACATAGTGATGCTTAATGCAGAATATCAAAACCTTGAAACTGAAAGTTTCAGCGTCTATGCACTGAATGCAAACAGAATCATTCCCATTTTGCTTCTCTTTTGAACTCGAAGGCCTAAAGCGCGCACAAACTGTAATATGCGACATGATGCTTCACCGCAAATAGCGCTTTGCTACAATTGTTGAATTAAACCTGTCTATGTATAGAAAAGACATTCATTCATGAAATACTATAGTCCAGAGAGTGATGTAAAAGCTAACTAAAAATTGAAAACGTGTACACGTTATTTTCCTGATAACAAACATCGATCTGATTCTAGTGTCAGGTTTATCGGTAAGCCAGGTAAAAACTGAAGAGATGCAGAATCGAGACAAGAAAATTTGAAGCTATCAGGTTTTCTAGCAAACAAGAGAATCCTTCATTGGCATTATGCATTATTCATCATTTTCGATTCATATTCGTTGCATCAGAATGACATTACAGTAGTGGAATATCTCGAAGCTTCGTAGTTCATAATTAACCTATTCAGACGGAATAAGAGATAAATTTGAAGATATATTGAGAGAGAGAGAGAGAGAGAGAGTACAGAAAATCATTCATAGACGGCAAATGGAGAGAGAACCACCTTGCGGATGGCGATAACGGAAAGCCTGCGCGTAGTGAAATGAAGTTTGCGTGGTCTTTTATGGCGGGAACTAAAATGAAGAGAAACACTCTATCATTAAATAATTTTCTCATTTTCATCATTTGTATTTCTCTTTAACTTCATCTTCATTTTCCTCTCCCTCTTATTAATAAATTTGACAATTATCTAATAATCAACATTTTCAATAAATTTGGCAATTATTGAATGATCAAATTTTTCAACTAGTTGTATGATTGAATTGTGAAATCACGGAATGAATAAATTTGGTATTTACTAATAATTTAATTTGGAACATACTGGAAAAACACATGTGCTACTCAAAAGGGTGGTGGTATTCTATAAAGAGTAAGGTGAAGTGAATATTTTAAGAATGTGGATAATGAATTTGTACTTCTACGAATGACTAAATTCAAAAATCACTAGATTTAGAATATATATTATTTTTTTATTCAACAACAAAATATAGTTTCCATTATACTTGTATTGGTATTTATTTATTTATTTAGTTTTTTGTTGTTGAACAACTAAACACGGTTACCCATGTAACCGTGTTTATTTCTTTTTTTAAGACATCATTTGACCTGAGGATCTTTTTTTAGGTTGACGATTTAACCAATCTCAACTTTTAACCAAACAAAGGTTTAATCATTATCGATTGTTGATGTGAAAAAAATACTGATTACAAACTTATGATTGAGCGATAGTTTTTTTTTTACTTAAATGAAAAAACTTTTATGTTACAATTATAAAAATACTATAATTATTATATGATTTCTCTTTTATGATTTGTCACTAATTTCATTATTTATTTATCAAGTACTAATGAGTTAAATTTCACAAGATAATTGCCATAATCCTAAAATACCCGATCAGTTATGTTCATCCCCAAGTATTTATGGTTGAATTCTCACATTGGATAGAGAACAATTTTATAACCTAAAGTTAACTCTTTTACTCATAGAATGTCTACAAATTAGATTGAACAAAACACTTAACAAATTGAAAATAATCAAAAACCAATCAAACAAAAATCATATTAAATGCGTGATTTGGTTTGGATTTTAAATATACATTTAAAAATTAAACCGAACTCAATTGAAACACAATCTTTACATTATTACTCATTACTCATATATTTATATCACTCATTAACTGTTTTGTAATTTTTTGATTATGTTAAAAAATTTTACGGTGATAATTCTATTTCTAAAGTACTTAGTTTAAATTTTATTTAACTGTAATTATATTCTTATACTTAATTTTATAAAAATACTTTAAAACTAGGGTAAATTTATAGATGCGTCACACAAAAAACAGAACATGGAATAATTTAACAAGAATTTGTGGAGGACGTGGCGTGGAATGTTGATTATAAATAAGGACATCCTTCTTTATTTAAAAGTTCAGCACTTGCATCATTATGGGCGCAGGCATCAATTGCTTCTTTTTCGCATGTTCTGGGACTCACCGCGTGTCCACTTACATTTACACTTTTTCTTCTTTTTCTTCTTCTCCTCGTTCTTCGCATTTCCTCTGTTTCAACTCTTCTTCTCCTCTCCCTAATCCCACCATCATGTCTCAACACCAACGCCCCATTACCAACAACAACGTTGTTCAACATTCTCCGATCTTCGATTACCATCGCCTTGATCAACAACTTCTTGACACCGTCGCCTACGACGCTCTCGTTTGGAGCTCCCTCCATGGCCTCCTTGTTGGCGACAAATCCGTTCAGGTTATTACTTCTTTCGATTCTGAATTAGGTTAATTACATACAAAACAATGTTTCCCTAAATTGCTGTTTTTCAAGGCTTTAGCAATTTGTGTTTTGCGATTGTAGAGTTCCGGAACCGTTCCTGGTGTGGGGTTGGTTCATGCACCACTCGCATTGTTACCCACGCCATTCTCCGAGACTCATTGGAGACGAGCTTCTGATTTGGCCCCTATTTTCAACGAACTCGTTGACCGGGTTAGCTTGGATGCAACTTTTATCCACGAATCTCTTTCAAGGTAGTCGAATTCATTTCTCAACCTCATTTTATTATTTATTACTATCTCTTATGCTTCTTCAATTTCATCATTTGGCAATAGGTTCTTTTAACTTTTAACTCTTAACCTTGTACCTTTTGTTCTATCTTATATGTTTTGCAGGTTGTCTTTAGTTGCCTAAATATGTGGTTTCTTTTTTGGTTTTATTCGTTTATGCGATTAATTGGGTATAAATAATACGTCTGTGTTTCTAAATGCAGAACCAAGAGGGCAGATGAGTTCACTTCAAGGCTTTTAGATATTCATTCCAAGATGCTAGAGATTAACAAAAAAGAGGTAAGTGTATATTAGGTAGGACACTTGTGCCACAAAGAGTGTTACAAGAACAAGAGGATCAGTGTTGGAGACTTGGAGTGATATTCTAGTGATGTGCTTCACTTATTTGTTTCAACTTTCAAACATTACTATTTTGTGGCACCTTGTTTTATGCTCATATTCTCATTGCGAGAAAGAGATTGTGGTTATTTTAGAACATGGCTGCATGGTTGTTTTAGCAATACTGTTGTATAGTAAACATAAATTTTATATATAATCTGCTCCACTAAATCAAAGGATTTGAGGGTACTTATCTGAAGTATTTCTCCTTTTGTTCTTTATTATTTCTTGTTGAGGTGAGTTAAAGGGAGTTACTGATATTATTTTGCTCTTGCCATAATTTTAATAGGAAATACGATTGGGATTGCATCGTTCAGATTATATGCTTGATGAAAAGACTAAATCACTTTTGCAAATAGAACTGAACACTATTTCCTCTTCATTTGCTGGTCTTAGTAATCTTGTGACTGAACTTCATAGGTAAGTGTTACTGTAAATTATGCTTATAATCTCTTATTTATAATTTTACAATAAAGTTGAGAGGTCTTTGTTTCATTGCAGCATGTTTGTTTAAGTTGAATATTTGATTTATGAACTCATTGTTGATGAAGATGTTTATATGTTCAGGGATACATTTGAAGTTTTTATGTGGTTCAAAATCAAAGTTTTTTTTTTAATTTTGAGATCATAAAGCATGTGCTTAGATATTAACGTATATTTGCCCACATTGAAATCAAGGTAGTCAATCTTGCATGATAGCAAAGCTAGAGCCCCATCAAGCTGCATTGCACTGGGTGGCCCCAGCTGGAATTCATTCCTGTCAAATTTCTGGCTCTTAGCTGTTGCACCCAAGATTGTAGCCACTACAGTGAACCGGGGTACAAACCCATATTTGATAATTTCCCCCAATTTGACTTGTTCAAACCCATTTCTTTCTTTTGGGCCATTCTCACAATTTTGTGTCTTTTTGTATCAGTAAACATCTTGAAGTCCTTTCTCAATCATTAATACAAAAAACCCAACCTCTGTTTTGAAATCTTAACACCTGACCAGCAAACCCTCTGTATTGACTTCCTTTGCTAAGTGCTAACCTGCTCACCCATGGAGATCTTTTTTGACTCTGTTCAGTGTACCTAGGCTAAAGCTCCTTTGTTTGTTTAGCTTTTTTACGTGGTGTATATACTATAGCGTGTTCTTCACACTTCTTGGTTCCTCAGATTCCACTAACTTTTATTCCATCCTCCTCCTTTCTCTTTATCTTCATACCTATGTTTTCATTGATCTCATTATTAATTACAAATTAGGCCTGATCATGATGCCAATTGTGTGTTATGCAGTGACATTTTATTGCTAATTATAAATCTTTGGTTAAGTTTTTTTCAAGTGTTTATTATTTATGTATGTTCAGTATAAATTATTTACTTTATATCTATAATCTTTTTACTAACAGCTATCTTCTGTTCTATAATAGCGGTTTTGGGATTATTGGTTACTTTCTTCAGGATTAATAATTATGATTGGAATTATTCATATGAACTCTGGTGATAATATATTTTCATTAATGGAAAATTGTTATTAGGAATATCTTTATATTAGTAGGTCATTTTTCAGATACATACTCTCTCACCATGGAAAAAGGGTTGGACTAGATTCTGAAAGGGTTCCTACCAACAATGCTGTCTATCACTTTGCAGATGCCTTGGCTAAAGCTTGGAGTGAGTATAATAACCCCAGGTCAGTTCAGAGAAAAATTTTCCTTTTTGCTTTATTTGGCAATTCTGCTGCTGTTCTTTGTTCCATACTGCTTTTTTTTCTAATGGATCCATGCAGGGCTGCAATTATGTTCGTGGTTCAGGCTGAAGAAAGAAACATGTACGACCAGCATTTTATTTCTGCAGTTATAAGAGAAAGATATCCTTTTTTAATAGTTATAGTTAATTATAATACAAAAGGAAAAATGTTCATTTTTATTTTCCATTTAGCAGAGCAGACTCTTATATTTGTATAATTGTGCTATATGTGATATCAAGGGATACAGAGGGTTGTTTTATCTAAAGAAAACCATTGTGGTTTTAAATTCAGTACATACACGAGTTGTTATTATCCTTAACTTTATAACACGCATAATATTACAATTATACGAAAAACATTGGCAGAAGTTGATCGGGAAGGAGAAATTCTACCAGATGGAACACTTACTGTGTATGTAGCCTTTTGCCATTAAAAGCTGACTTTGTGCTATTAGTTTTTGGCCTAGTTACGACATGTTCCTGACTGTAGAGAAATATAATTTCATGTATAACAGGGATGGACAAGCTATTTCAGTCGTTTATTTTCGGGCTGGCTATACCCCAGTTGACTATCCTTCAGAATCAGTGAGTGACTTAAAACCATGTTTTCTCATGTAGAAAAATTCATTTCTATGTTTTTTCAGATATATTTTTTTGAAATACAAATTGATGTAACTTCTGAGATGGTCAAGTAGAATGGAGAATGTGTGTGAGCTACTACTTCTTTTGTATTGTGATGTAGCTTGGTACATTGCAGCTTTTTAGTTTGTTTTTTGGGCCATAATGAATGGTTTTTGACTCTGGGCCTAAAAATAGCAGAGGTTCATACATAATATTTGTTGGTGATTGCTCAGTATAACATGGGTTCTCCATGAAATCACCTTGTTAAGATTTTTTCTGTGTTTTACTTATGTGTTTAGATTATGTTATTCTAAAATGAACATGATCAAATATACTTTCTTCTTCCTTTTTCTTTCCGTTCATGGATTATCTTTTACTGTAATATTGTTTCCTGCTACAACCTGAAATTGAATTATCTTGTGATATTAGTGAGCTTTCTATCTTGACAATGACTTCTCATGGTTTGCATATATCTTGCTCAATATGTAGGAGTGGAGAGCTAGGCTACTGATGGAACAATCTTCTGCTATCAAATGTCCTTCAATATCTTATCATTTAGTTGGCACCAAAAAGATTCAACAGGAACTTGCAAAGCCTGGTGTTCTTGAAAGGTATCCTACGTTATATTCACAGATACTATGTTTTAAACAAAGTGTATCATGAACAACTGTGAGTGAGCTGTGTATCATGAACAACTGTGAGTGAGCTATCATGTTAACTTCAGGATATTCTGAGTTGCTCTGAGTTGAAGTCCATGCATTAGTGGGTTGATCATCATTTGATTTACCCCCTAGAGGACTGCTAGGTTTTGTTTTAGAAGGTCAGTATGTGATTTCCTGAGTAAATTGAAAAACTTTCATCCGATCTAGCAGCATCCTTGTGAGAATGGCTACAACCTTTGTTGGTGAATGGTGGCAAGAATGCACAGTTAATATTTAGGAACTAAGGATGCTTGTAAGTTTGTGAGTATATTAAAGTTAGTAAATTGGAAATATGAAGGTTTGAAGTTATTAGGTTTTTGATTAAATTGTAAGTGGATTAAAAGAAAAGAGCTTGCTATTTGAAGAAAGTTTTGAAAAGGAGAGTAGACCAGTTGGAAGAAGTCATGTCATGGGTTCGGTGGCTAATGATTGAGATGTAAATTCTAAATCTTTCCTTGAGCTGCTGCTGGAAAGATTAGAGGTTGATCTGTGACATTGAGGGTAACAGAGGAAATCAGGAAATTAGTATAGGGAGGTTTGACTTGATGTGCTTTCCTATATATCTTAACCTTTATACTTGTGCTTCCATTTTTTCTTCTAGTAATCCTTCGGTTGTTTTTGTCCTTATGAAAATGAAAGAAAGTGTAGGGTTAATATCTCAAAAACACAGTTCCGAATGGTGGATGAAAATGCATGTTTTCACAGAGCTGCACTCATACTCAATGAGTTCAGGAAATTACTCTTATATGGTCCTTTTTATAAGACTTTTCTAGATTTTTCCTGGTCCATTTTTTAAGGTGTTTTTTTATGTGTACTTTATCTATCTCTTTTCAATTGATAATATGTATTTGTTAATTAGACTTCTTTTTTAGTATCAATGGAATACGATAACTTTAATAATAAGAGTAAATAAGAGTACTTCTGGAAGTACAGTGAATATAATTGACAAATTTAATGTTATTCACTAAATTAATCATATTTCTTAAATCTGTGAAGTTGGTTTATAAGGTTGTATAAAAAGGATTGATGGTGTACAAGTTTATTGTATGTACTAACTGAAGTAATACAGATTCTCCCTTGTATTTTTATCTTAGGAAACAAGTAGCTCTACGACTACATTCTCTAGTCTTTTACATTTTGGCTAATCATGGTTTGCTTCAACGGTTCATTTCCCGTTCCTAAATCCTTGGGTCAAAATTGTAAGCAGGTTCCTAGAAGACAAAGATGATATTGCCAAACTGCGTAACTGCTTTGCGGGGTTGTGGAGTTTAGATGACCCAAATATTGTTCAAAAAGCTATTGAAACGCCTGAGTTATTTGTGATGAAGCCCCAAAGAGAAGGAGGAGGTCTTATACCCACCTAAACTTTGATTCAACCTACTTTGTTGTGTGCAAAAATATAATCAGACACGCGAAGAAACTTACCTAGTGAACCATGATTTCTTTTCAGGAAACAATATTTATGGTGATGATGTGAGGGAAACACTCCTAAAATTGCAAAAAGCAGGTTCTCAAGAAGATGCAGCTTATATTCTTATGCAGAGGATATTTCCATCTCTTTCTGAAGCAATTTTGATGCGTAATGGTTGTTGGTACAAGGATTATGCCATTTCAGAACTTGGGATATTTGGTACATATTTAAGGTATGTTGTTTGGCCCCATATATGCATTGCAGTTCCTTACCTAATTTTGCAGTAACGCCTGATATACGTGGAATTGAATTTGCAGGAATAAGGATAAAGTTGTCATGAATAACCAAAGTGGTTATTTGATGCGCACAAAAATATCATCTTCTGATGAAGGTGGTGTTGCAGCTGGTTTTGCAGTGTTAGATAGCATATACCTGACTTAACGAGCCAATACCTCTAAGATTATCAGGGATTCAGGATAATTCAAAACATTACCAGTGATGGTTCACATGTGAAGTCTCCTGTTTTTACTTACTGCAGCCCCCCACCGCAAAATTGTTAAAGGAGAGGGGCCACGTTATACCAATAATTATAAATGTACCCAACGACTTGTCGTATTCTAACCACTGAAGAATAATATTGTTCAAACCTGTTCCTTCATATCGCTAGGCAGTTTATACGTTGTTTAACCATAAGTTGAGTTTGTGTTTTTGAGACAGTGACCCGTAAATAATTAATTGTGGAAATGAAGTTATAGAAATGAAAAAAATCTGATAGTTAATATTGATATTTATATTGATAAAGTTAAATTATTGTAGAAATGAAGTTATAAAAATAAAAAAATTTTAATAGTTAATATTGGTTCTATATCGATAAAGTTAAATTACTGTAGAAATGAAGCTATGAAAATGAAAAAAATTTAATAGTTAATATTGGTTCTATATCGATAAAGTTAAATTTTTGTTGAATCAATGAATGTGTTTTTGGTTGGTCCAATTTCAATTTGATTAGCACGGTGGTCAACCAAACAGGTATTTGCATCCTTATCAATACTTTTTTTTGTTTGGTGAAATATTAAATTTCTTAGTTGGAGTACATATGAAATCCATTCATTGATCTAGAGAATGAAATAGTCAGAGTTACAGTTCAATCTCAATAATTTGTAAAATGAATGTTGTTATTAATGGTGTGCTAGGTTATTAACATAAACCTCTAATCTTAATTGGATGGCTAAAATTTGTATCTAAATCTTGTCCCATATTCATATGCATGGCTATAAAAGGTGAATCATCCACCGTCATAAATGTAACTTAATGTAATGCACCGATGGTGGAGTTGTGAATCTCACCATCATAAATGCAATGCATCATTTTTCTATGAGTCGTGGATCTTAGACTATCATTTGTAACAATTAACAAATGAAGAGCATTGGCAGTATAGCATTGGTATCTAAATTGTGGCCACTGATCAATTATATTGAGAAAAAACAGGGATAGTATATGTTTAGTTTAAGACCTAGGTTGTTTATAAAATGCAGAGAACGATTTGTAACGTGAAGCAGCAAAACAGTAAACACGTTACAGTGGCATATTGATCCTGGTTAAAGATCTTCACAGGGGGGGCCTATGTGTATTGGCTGTAAAAGTTATGTTACAATGAAGCATTAACATCATATGTAATGCAATGATAGTTAACTCTTAAAAGTGTTTTCTTCTCGTGTTATTCCACCCATATTCACGAGCTCGTGTTTCCCATAACGCTGTCAACCTGCGCTCTTCAGTGAGTTCTGCCTCTGCCCTCTCCCTTGCTGCTTCACAAGTTTCCATCCCCACGTTGCACTTTTCTGCTTCCTTCTGGTACTGTGAAAAGCTTTTCCTGGCATCCATTATTAACCTTTTGGTGTGTTCCAATGTTTCGTTGGCTACAACTTTCTGCAAATTTAGCTCCTCAGATAGCATTGTCAGTAGATCCTTATTCATTTCCTCATTCAAAACCGGATCATGTCTACCACAATCTGCATTTACAAGGGGAAACAAGAAAGGGTCTCTTCTGTCATGATAGCAAACAATTATAGAATATGCAGAACTGGGTACTGTTGTTTTTAGTGACAAGATTGATCAGTAATTTCAACGATACAGATGAGTCAAGTATGTTACGGGTTTCACATGAATTTATGATGAGAAACAGATGAAGCAATTGGTAGCTTAATGCACTAAAAACAGCTTATTTTTGTGAAAAGTTTCACCAACCGGAAATTAAAAAGGAATAAACTTACCTGTATTGGAGCCATTGACAAGTCCTGCAAAAGTGAACAAGCTTCAGAAATAAACCAATGTGTAAAAGACGGTGAACACAAGACAACAAGCCAAACAACTCAACAAAATAGTATATAAACAAGCCAAACAAGCAAAATTACCAAGGCAGTAAATGCAATGATTTTACAAGTAGAAGAACATTTTCCTCAATTTTTATGTCAAAGATAAACTTAAACTATAAATTAATCCTCATACGTGTAACCTTCATAATCCCACGGTGTCACATATGGCAGCTCAGAATACAGATATTCAGCTGGATGCCTAATTTGCTTCTTCCCTTTTAATACCAAAGGTGGATCCAAGATTTTGATATCAGCAATGGTAAATCTAAGCCTATTATCATATTATGTAAGAATTGAATAACCAAAATACGAAAATTCTGGCTACATACATTAATTGTTTTTTAAAAAAATTGATCGAATTATTTATAAATTATAAGCTGCCTGTGAATTTTTCTGAATCATGTTATTTTTCAAAAAAGAAGGCTATAAGGTGCAGAAATCAGTTTCTGTGGAACTTTTTGCAAATGTGGCAACTCCTGATTGTGACTAGCGTAGCCAGGCAACAAATAAATGCTAACTAATTGCGAAAACTCTTCTCCATATATGCTTACATACCATTTTCCATTTCAAGCACACAAGGGTACTTTTTTATACTACACTGCATCAAACCAAACTTGTTTATTATTTCACTTCAAAACCAAATTTGTCACTTTCAAGTAACTGAAAAACAAAAACACTCACCTAAAGGATCAAGGGGATATTCCAGTGAAGAGCAAGAACAATGACATGGAAGACAAGAAAATTGAGTAGTAGCTCTCTCCTTCAAACGCCAGCTAGAAGGTGGTCCAACCGTGAACACGAGAAAACAAACACACATCCAAACCAAAACCCACCTCAAAACACCATGAGGACAAAGCCTTTGCTCCTGTGAATGAACCCTCATCACAAAATCCACACTTTAACTATCACTTGAAAACAGTGTTTGATTGTAACTTCAGAGCAGCAACACACACACTGCCATTTGAAGATCTGAGTCATTGAGAGAACACAAACACCTTCAACATAAGATGAAAACTTCACAAACAACACAGCACCTCTCTGATGGGGTCATAGACACTGAATTTGACTGTAACAACACAATGATTGAGAAAGAAGCTTCACACATCAAAAAGCTTATATATATATATGTGTGTGTGTGTGTATTTTAAATAGTGTGAGTGGAAGACAATCTCTACTTTGTCTTTGAGGAAAAATAAAAAGAAACCCAGATCCCGGTAAAGTGTAAAGATGGTGTTTTTATGGGGTTTGCAAATGCGAATTTGTTGCAAAATAATGGGAGGAATTTGCATTATGAGAGTGAGAGTGAGAAAGTAAAAAAAGAGTCCTGCTGGCGGCTTTAGGATAATCAACAGGGTCGCTTTAATGATGGGGTTTGTTTTGTTTAAAAGTAAAAACGGTAATATTGACATTTTGAAACATTGCCCTTGCCCTACCCATCAACAAATTGGCAGCTAACCAATATTACATTCCCCTCGAGGTTGACACTTTTCTGAATCAATTGTTTTAAACTGTGTGCAGATTAATATTAATAATTATTTTTTTTCATCTTCACAATATTATTTACACAACTTTTTAACAAACAGATCTTAAGTTAACCCAATTCCGATAAAAAAAAAAACAAACATTCACTTTCTTACATGGTAGAAATTAAAAAGTTGAACCAAAAGAAATTGTGTAAGAAGACCTCTGATTTGAAGAAAAAAGTTGGTAGTTTAGTGTGTTGTAACAATTGGGTAATACTAACCTAGTTGAAACCCCACGCTCTCTCGACTCTCAAGGCACAAGAGAAGATTAAACTGAATTCTATGACTGAATCAGAAACATTCACATAAGATATATATTTATATCCTAAGGAAATCAAGTTTCTTATATCTTATCTTAAGAACCTAAATTAGTTCACTTAACAACTAAACAATTAATATTTGACTTAAAATCAAAAAATAACTAATCCTATTAACTAAGATACGAATATAACTTATTACATGTGTCTCAACTATTATGTTAATATTTTGCTCAATGCGTTAAAAAAGAGAGATAAGATTAAGATCATAGTTACATAAAAATATTTATAACAGTTTTAAAATTAATGTTTTTTCCCCTAAATGCAGCGTATCCTAAGTTCACTCACATCTCAGAAGTTGTTTAGTATAATGGCATAACTAATTAATGTAGTATAATGGCATGCTTATTTATCAAAAACAAAGATAATGACATGCTTAAAAAAAAATAGTGTTGAGATGGGAAAACCAAGACCTACATCAAGAAAACCGCTCATATTTTATTTTTATTTTTTGCCCAAATGGCCCAATTCATGTGAACTGAAGGGGCAATTCATTTTCACTTGCTGCTCTTGGAAATTGGAATCTCCATCAAACCAACCGAATTTTCTTCATTAGAGATCCCATGTGAAATAATGCCAGTACATGGTACAAGAATTACAGCATGATTAATTTTTTTTGTTGGCTTAAGAGTATGTTTAAACTTCAAACTCATGTTAATGAAACAAACTTTTTAGTTAGTTTCATGTCGCTTAATAAGCCAGCTGTTGGAACTAAGTATTAATATCTGAGTTTATAGTTCGGAGGGTACCCCAAGGAAAACCGTCACCGAAACTTTAAAATTCTAACAAAAATGTACAAGAGTAAAATTATTTGCTTATGAAGTGTCCCAAGGAATGAGGAAGAGGAAAATGGTGATACTCAATATTTAGCTCAGCAACATCCCAAAAAACAGTTGTACAAAGTTAGAAATTTTTTCATAATAACCGATATAGGACAAATGTGTCCAGTATTCATAAAAATGAAGAATCACAAGTTGAGTACAAACTTGAAAAACACTATATTCAGGCTCTTCTAAATTCTGTCATTATATACTACAGGATGCATGTATTATGCATTACACAAAGAAGCCATTCCCAATAATCGGGTGTCAACTTTATGATGATGATTGAGTAATTAAGACTGCTATTTGGCCAGGCACAACCTAACATCACTCCATCCTCTTCCCTCTTCTTCACAAAAGAAATTTTCTTTTATCAAAAGAAAGAAAGAACAATTAATCTAATTGTCAAGAAAATGTTAAATATGAAGAATACCCAAAATCAAAAGCTACCTAGGCACACTATGAATGCACACTCAAAGAATCTGTTTCATCTTGTTTGTCCACATCATCATCGTCAGAGTCAGAGTCGGGAAGATGATCAAAAAAAGTATCAAGGTACAATGAACATTGATCATTCCAAGCACCCTTACCCTTGCTGGCATGGGCTCGCCATTTTTGGTCGGCTACCATATCAGGAGATAATCCCCACTCAAGCATTTCCTCTTCTGTGTGATGAACTGCCAAGCTGTATTCTCCACCACTCCCCAATTGTATCACACGAAACTCAGAGTTACCAAAATTGTACAGAAGCTCAAATTGTTCAACCGTCCACTTGAACCACTTCATAAGGAAAACACGAGATGTCAACCCATGTGACACAATTATCAAATTCAAATCAACAGAAGGGTCATGATTAAGTCTGTTCATGTCAATGTCCCTCCATAGAGATTCAAGAAAACCTGCAATCAACAAAGACATCTCAAAATCAACACACCCCATAGCTACTTGAAATTCTAACATCATTCAGTCAAAAATTTACCAGGATTCATTGTTAAATTAGCTTAAATTTATTGCGAGCAAGTGATTAACAACACCAACTCATCTCGATGACGATTGTTGCTAAAAATCTTCCCTAAGGGTTCAAAGAAAATTAAATGTGTATTGCATGAATTAATGAGTTTAAATTTGAATCCATAATCAATCTACATTGTCCTTAAAGTTTCTAACACCTTTTGTTTGAGTAAAAACAACAATGTACAAGACAAGAATATCTAAATTATGATAGGGCAACACCAACACTCTACATACATATTTTCTCAATACATAAGACTTGAATTGAGACCTTACTTTAAGGAAATTGAATGCTTATTTAGTGTTCGTAACTTAAATTATAAGTAGAATTATTTAGTAAACAAAGGAACAAAAGATAACAACAACTTATAACTTTTAAAAAATTAGAAGCTCAGCCTCTAAAAAACCATTCTAGAAACAAGTTGTGAAAAATTATTTAATAAAACTTATAACTCTAGAACAGGTCTTCTTAATATTAAAATTATCATTTTTACCATTACTATCTTTTTTTTAAAAAGACAATTTTTACCTATCATTACATGTCATTTAATATAATTTAACTATTTTGTAAGCTAATTTTGCTAAGTCACTTCAATTTAACAAACTCTTGAAAAAGTAACAAGCTATCAAATAACAGTAAAATTCATTTTACTATCCTAAGCATATGTATCACTACTGAAAGTTTAAACTAAATAGTAGCAGTAGTATTAGAATTTTAGCGTATGCATTAAAAATGTATGCAGAAGAATAATTGGAAGAATAGAGAGAGAGAGAGAGAGAAAATGTAACTGGAAACGCGATCGAAGACGTCGGCGGCGGATTCACCCTCGGGGAAACGGTAGTAGAAGCGGCCGAAGCGTTGGCGAGTTTCCTTGATGAGGTTCATGCGTTCCTTCACCTGAAAATTCCCAAAGTCTTGTTCCCTTATGCGGCACTCTTCTCTGACACCAATCACCCTCTTCTTGGAGAAGGATCGACCTATCTCCCTGAGCGTGGATCGTGTGCGGGCGTAGGGAGAGGCGTAAAAATACACCCGCCAATCCCTGTCATCATGACGATCGGCGGCCACCACTTCCCTCATGTGGGCCCCGGCGAGGCGTGACTGGGTAATGCCTTCTCCGGTCAAGTCGATCTTGTGGTCCGGCGTGGTTGCGTACGCCCCTGTGTCTAGGTTCCCCTGTGACTCCCCATGCCGCACCACTATTATTCTCTTTGGCAACACTCTCTGGCTTTGGCTTTGCATTCTCACTTCTCTACAAATATCTCACCTTCTATTCATAACATACCATATCCTACCCACATATTATATTAATCAAATTAAATATTAATAATTATATACACCCCCATAATATAGATAATACTATCTTTCTTTCTAAATATAAGTGAAATTAGGTATAAAATAAAATTAAGTATAATATTTTACCCATCTATTTAGTAATATTTTATTCTCATTTTAGGTATATTAATAAATTAGGTATAAAATAAAATAATTGTTATCAAAATGAATTCTTTATAATACATACCGGCGCAAAAGGTATTATTTTTTGGATTGATTAAAAAGGTGACATGGTTAAATGACATACCGGCGCAAAAGGTATTATAAACAAGAAAATGGAGATGCGGGGAATCGAACCCCGTGCCTCTCGCATGCGAAGCGAGCGCTCTACCATATGAGCTACATCCCCATGTTGTTAAAATTCGGAATTTATAGTATATTAACTCAAGATAAAAGTCTACAACACAATTCACAAACCTGTATACAAGATAATTAATCAAATGGTTAACATGATTGGAAATAATTAATTGTGTACAAATTATCATTATATATAAATGATATATTATAATTAATGATTTATTCTTCACTCACGTAATTTATTATTTATTTTATATGTATTCTAGTTAATAATGGTAAAAGAAAAAGATAAAAGTTTTAATATCTCTATTATTAAGCTCCATGTTAAGTACTTATGTGGCAAAGGTTCTACACTTCAGCATCATCACATGTTGCCACTTATTAATTTTTTAAATAAAAAATATTTAAAAAGTTCATATCATCTTTGTTGACCTTTTCTCCTATCCTTCTCCATCCATCACAACCACTTCAACCCCTACCACCCATGTCACCTTCACCATGCCCGTTTTCTTCTAATTCCAACCACCAACACCTTTCCCTTAGCACCTGAAATCATTATCAGGAACCACACTGCACTTAAGCTTCCTTCAAACCATAATAGAATCAACAACAATAAACCAAAGCCAATCCCCTCACATCAGTAACAACCCATAACACAAAAAATCCCAAAATTAGAAAATCATCAACAACAAAGGCATAATATTAAACAATGGTGCATGTCTGCATTTTTCCTCCTACAAGGGCACCTTGGTTTGTTCATTTTTTGAAATAAGATTTGCAAAAGAGACACAAGTGCATAATGGCTTGGAGAATGAAGAAAAGAAATGGGTAATTGTTAAAATCACGGTCCAATCTCTAAAACCTATAAGCACAAAAAAAAAAGAATGAAGATGAAGATAAGGAGCCTTCAACAACTTCAGCTCCAGCGAGAGGACAAGGCAGATGGGCTTTTCCTATTATCCCCATTAGTTGTAAAATTGATTTGGGAATTTTAGGATTTGGAGAGTGTTTTTGAAATTGAGTAAGAGGGAAAATGAAATTTCAATGATTGTGGATTAGGAAAATTGGTTGTTTTACAGGGTTTAGGGTCCGTTAACCTGGTTGACAAAATTGAGGTTTTGTAAATTGAGGTTGAGAAAACTCGGGTTTTGTAAACGGAGTTGTGTTTGGTTGTATAAAAGTTGGGTTAGGTAAAAGTGGGTTGAGAAGTAGTGATTATGTTTGGTTGGAGAAAAAGTTGGGTTGGGTAATTGGGGTTTGATGGGAAATTACCAAAAAGGGTATTAGTGAAAAATATATTAAATATGTATATATATTAATAATATAAATACATATTATATCAAATTTTATATATATATATATAATATTATTTATAATTGGATTATTTTTAACAAAATAGAAATTTATTTAAGAATACCCTATTATTTTTAAAACAAATAAATTTATTTTTGAACAAATTAGATGATAATATATCAAATTAGATTATTTTTTAAAGTAAATATATTATTTGTTTAATAAAGTATTTTTTTGTTACTAATTAGATGATATTATAACCAAATAGGGTATTTCTTTAACAAAATATATTATTATTATTCAAATTAGATGATATTATGTATAATTAGAATGTAGTTTATTAAACAAGTTAGATTATTTCCTTTAACATGTACGTTACATTTTAATAAAATAGATTAATTGACGTTTATACATATATTTATTTATTTTCTTTAACAGAGTAAATGATTTTATATATAATATGTAAAGGAAGTGAAAATATTTTTAATGTACACATAATAAAAAATTGAAATATTTTTTTACACAACTCTAGCAGCTACAATTTGGTCTCTAATGGAATCGCGAACAACATTCATGGCCTGCGATGAAGTCGTGTAAACTTCATCCTCGACTGGAAAATGTGCCCGATGTTGCGCTCCGATAGAGTTGTCATTTGCATTTTCATTATCAAATTCAGGGTCTAGAAGGTTGCATCTCTGAATAAAGTTATGGATTCTCATTGTCGCATAAACCAAGTGCACTTGGGTCTTATAACTGTAGGCGGGCATATGCTAAAGCACGGCAAATCTATTCTTCCAAACACTAAAGGTCCATTCGATTGTGCTCCGTAGACTTGAATGTAAATAGTTGAAAACTTCATTGTTGTTTTGAAAATCTTGTGTCTGTCTAAAGTCTGGAAGATGGTATCTTTCACAACGGTAAGGACCTAGATATCCCATCGGTGTTGGATAGCCACTGTCTACCAAATAGTATTTACCTGTTACATGAAAGAAAGTATTTCATCAATATATTCATATTTACCAAAATAAAGCAAATTAAATGTACACATGAGTAGACAACAATATCATACCTGGTGGCGGGTGTGGAAATCCATAATAATCGTTGGTTACTGCGTCGTTAAACACCCGGGCGTCGTGGGTGGATCCCTCCCATCCGGGTAGTGAAAAAATAAAGCACATGTCCATATCACAAACGGCCATCACATTTTGTGATGTGTAACCTTTCCTGCCAATGAACCGTGTAGATTCCCTAGATGGAACGACGCACAGTATATGAGTGCCGTCAATGGCCCCAATACAATCTTTGAAGAAAGGCCAGTATCTCCTACTATTACGTATTTTTGGAGAGACTTGGCTAAAAGTTGGATCCAAAGGCTTGACCAGCTCCATTGACAACGACACACATGCCTCTAATACATGGTGAAATTGACGGCTAACTGTTTCACCGGAATGTTGAAATCTCTCTTGAATGACCCTGTTCCCTACAGCATGTCCGACCGTGTGTAAAAACATTGCGACCATTTCATGGACTCCCATGCAAGACGTAGGAGTCAGTCCATGCTCCACTAATTTGTGGCACAATCCTAGAAAGACGTGTTTACTCATTCTAAACATTTTATGGCATCTTGTGTCATTGCGATTAAGTATCTCTTGGAGCCATTCCGCTCCCCCAAGTGCACTAGTTCTACATTCTTCTTTGCATACATGGTTGATGGGTTCTGTTTGATTACTAATGAAGAATAGTTTTAGTGGTAATTGTTATGTCTTCTAATGACAATAGCAACTGACACTAAAAGTGTGTTCAACTTCCCTATTAAATATGGAAAACTTCATAGCAATGGCTGAATCAACCTATAAAAATTTAAAGGTTAAAATCAAATGTTTTTCTTTTATAGGAGGGTAAGTAAATTTTAAAAATTTTAGGAGGGTTTAAAATATGTTAAAACCTAATTAAATATTAAGATATGGGGTAGTTTTTTATATATTTAATTATCCAATGAATAATAGTGTAAGAACAACAGTGTGGATTATGTTCTGTTTCCATATTTTAAGGAGCATAACTGTTGAACTATATAATGACCAAAGTTCTATATAAGGATTACTCAATTTTTTCATTGGTAACTAAACCTACTATTATACTGCATATAACACCATCATGTATTAAGAGTGAGCACGTTGAGGTTGGGCGTGTGTACACCCGCACGCTGGAAGGGAAATAGATACACATAAAATCACGCGTGGTTACACAACGTTGGCACGCTAGGCCAGAGAAAGGCACCAGCATGGGCACGCCCAGCGGCATTGGTACACGCACAAGGAATGGTCCAGGCACAAAGCCTGAGCGTGTACACGCCTAAGGTAACGTGGGAACGCCCACGATAGACCAAAAAATTCAGCATTGTGCAGATTGGTCCCGGTTTCAAGCTTTTCAAATTCTAGAACTCCTATTTTACCTGTTTCAACTTCGAATGCCACCAAATTTCATGGGCATTAGGTTTTCCCCATTTTAGACCTGCTGGCGTAGTCCATTCGCCAAAATTCCACCTTATGTAAAAATTATACAACAAAATGCAATCTAATGGTTTTATGTTCAACTCAAAGTACCAACTCAATAAAATACTATTCAAACCTCATTTCAAGCATGCACATAATCTTAATCAGTGTTATCAAAAATTGGCCATGGCGCCGCCATGGCGCTATGGCGTGGCGGAATTTGAACGGGCCGATATGAAAGGCTCATGGCGTGGCTGTTTTTCATGGCGGCGCCATGTGCAAGGCGAAATGGCGGTTACTGGCGGGCCATGGCGGAAATGGGAAGAAAAAACAAAAAAAAGGGTTTTGGGCCTTCGACCCGGTTAGCAACCCGGGAGCCCAAAAGTGATGAAACCCGAAAATGAGAGGAAAAAACCCTAGACAGAACAGCTACCTTCAGTTTCCCATTTCTCCATTCGTTTCTGATTCTCTCTGGCGGTTTTCCGGCACGATTTCACCTTCTCCGGCACGATTTCACCCTCTCCGGCGCGATTTCACCCTCTCCGGCACTCGGGCCTCCTTCTCTGGCGTGCTGGTTCATCTTCTCCGGCGAACTGGTCGTCTTCTCCGGCGGAGTCCTCTGTTCTTCTATTCTTCTCTCTGTTTGTAGGTTTGTTTCCCTCTCCTTGTCTGCTGTGTTTGTTGCCATGCCATCTCTCTGCTCCGATTTTCATTTTTTCTTTCTTCTCTATTTCTTTTCTCTTCTCCGTTTTTCCTCTGTTCTCTGTTTTCTCTCTCTTCTCTGTTTCCTCTCTCTTCTCTGTTTCCTCTCTCTGTGTGTGCACTATTTTGTTAGTTTTATTATCATTTTAGTTTTATTATTTGAGTTTATTCATGGTAAAAAAATTTTGAACAGCAGTTTTACAGCATATTTTATATTTTTTATGAACAGCATTTCTAGTTTCATTATTTTTTTTGAGTTTCATTATTTGAGTTTATTTATTTTAGCATTACTGTAAATTTTTTGTGAACAACATTCATTTCTAGCATTACAACATACTTTATGTATTTTTTTTGTGAACAACATTCATTTCTAGCATACCTGTATGTATCATATTTTTGTTCTTTCAAAGATTCAGTTTTAAGTTTATATATTACATTATAAATTTTTTCAATTGTTGACAATTTTTTATTTTAATTGAGTTTCATTTTTTTTGTTTTTTGACTATATCATTCTAGTGAAACAATCAACTAATTGCAGTAGCCAATCAATCTAGATGGCCACTGAATCTGCTTCAACACAATCCTCAAAAAACAGAAGTGATCCCGGTTGGAAATATGTTCGTACCATTACGGAAACGGACACCAACACCACTCTTTGTAATTTCTGTGGGAAGATCATGAAAGGAGGGATTACCCGAGCCAAGCAACATCTAACCGGAAAAAAGGGAAATGTTAAGGCTTGTACAAAATGTCCACCGAAAGTGAAGAGGAACTTCTTAAATACGCAGAAGAGAAAGCTAGGGGTGAAACTACTGAAAGTTTCAACGTGAGAGATCTAGATCTTGAAAACACGGGATATGCTGAAAGTGAGGAGGATGAAGGAGAAAATGAAGATTTGCTTCCTTTTTCAGGCACTTCTAATGCTTCAAAGAAGATTCCTAAGAAGGGCCCTATGGACTTGTTTTGTAGGAAACCTGAACTTGCCATTGATAGAAGAAAGAAGGAGAGGTTAAGGCAAGCTAGCATCCGAGATCATTGTGACAAGGAGGCGAAGGAAAGGGTTCACCATTGCTTGGATACGAGTTTGCACGGAAACAAAGGAAAACCATTGCTCCTGGTGAGAATTTAATTACTAATTTACTTTTTAGTAAATTATATTTAAATTTTCACTTCTAAATCTCTTCCCAAATACTGTTTTTGTAGCTCAATGGTGGCGGATGTATGGACATACAACACCAAACTTGCAACAACTTGCCATCAAGATACTT